>CM053501.1:68287591-68506094 GCA_028627145.1 Eidolon dupreanum | reverse complement strand
TTTTTTTTTTTTTTTTTTTTTTGTCTATTCTGCTCAGGATTAATGCCTTGCATTAATTTGGGGGAAGTCCTTGGCCTTTATCTATTCAGATATACCTTCTACCTCATTATCTTTTTTCTCCTTGTAGGACTCCATTTATACTTATGTTTGGCAGTTTAGTATACTCCCACATGTCTTAGACACTCTTTTTGTTGTTAGGTTTATTCTCTTGGTGATTCATTTTGGTTATCTTTTATTATTTTGATTTAAACTTTGCTCAGTCAGCTGCTAAGTCCATTTTATTCTGATATCTTTCAGTCTAGCATTTCCCTTCTGTTCTTTACTATTATTATAGTTTCCACTTCTCTACTGAAATTTCTCATGTTTTTATTCATGTTGTTGTACATGTTCACCACTATATCCTTTAGCATAGTTATTTTTGAGTCTTTGATGATGCCAAGATCTTGGCTTTCTTTGCATCTGTTTGTGTTCCTGTTTCTTTTCTTGACCATGAGTCACAGCAGTACTCTACCCAGCTCAGGTAGAGAACAGCATGACACAGCACCCTACTCAAATGATATTATATAGGAGAGACACACCTGTTTTCTGGAGCTAAATAGTATTTACTTCAATTTCTAATTTTTTTTTAATTAATAATATTTGGCATACACTCAAAATTATAGATATACAAAGAAGCAAAATCTTCTATTTCTGAGGCTTCCTCTTTCATTTAGAATGTAGACACCATTACATTACATAGTTGATCAAAACAAACTGGGCAAGCTATAAAATCATAGTTTAAAAAAATCATTTAAAAAGCTGAGGGCATAACTAGACCTAAAAAGGTGAATTCCAGAAAGTGATAAACTCTTGAAAGGTAGGAGGGAACTCATGGCTAGCTCTCAGCCCTGGTAGAATAGCAGAAGGTGGAATAGCCATTGATGGGTTAGGGAGGAATAAGAAAAACTTATAACATACTTTTCATCTCTAGATTTTCTTCATATCTTCATTCATGTTGTTGAGACTAATTGTCTCTTATGATCCTAAGTAGAAGTCTCAGAAATAGGAAATTTGTCCAGGGAGATCAGGAAGTTTGCCAATAGGGAACAGAGAACAAAGATAAGTGTTGGCCATTGATAAATGGAAGCCCAGTTAGTTCTGTTTTTCTGTCACTGTTATAAACGCATGGGCACGGTAACAGTCCTTATTTCCTAGGCTTATCTTTCACATTAACTTTACGCCTATATTATGGTAGTCATGTGTGTTTCTGCTTTGTGTTTGTTTCTTAGAGATTGGAATCCTGCCGTGCACAGGGAATTTATTGTGTAGTTCTCATTTTCGGTGTTCTTTTGGATTCGTTGTGCAGTCCTGCAAGGTGTGCTGGGGACACTTTATTGAATTACAGCATAGGGCACCTACCTCTTTCATCACAGTGCAATACAAGACTGTGAAATTCAAAGTTACTAAGTTTAGTACCTGTTATACTACATGGCCATAGTTTGGTGTCTGTTTTTCTTAAGGTCATCCTATTATTGGACTAAAGGAAGGCTCAGTTAAACCTACATTTCTCAAAGCATTTCTTGTATATGTACCTGAGTGGTGTTTCCACCAAAATTGTTCTTTGGCCCCATTAATTTGGCGAATGCTGCAGATCATGGCCCTTGCTCTTGTTAAATAAATTGCTAATAATTATGAAAATCTTGCAGAAATCTTGCAATAAGTCAGTTCTCTGAGCTATATTTAATTAGATGTTTCTCAGACTAATTTGAATATAGAGCCTTTTGCCAAGGAACACCCAGTAACAAAGTTCTTTGAGAAATGTTGAATTAAATGGATCTTGTTGTTCTTTCTTTCAGGGAATATGAATATTTCATATTGGCTGTCATTTTGTACACCTGGAAAAAATCTACCTCACTGCTTTCTGATAAGGACACTTGCATTTTTGGAGGAAGAAAGAGCTCTAACCCAGTAGCATATCTGAATACAGCACTGTTGCTTAGGGTCTACTACTTATCAGTGTTAATGTTGTAGTGAGATGCCATTTATATGTTTACTGGTCTCTGCTGCCTAAGTTGTCCAAGGACTATTCTGGTTTGGTAGTCCAGAAAAATAACCTAGGTCAGCTGTCATATCCCCGCAAATGAAAAAAATACAGCTAACTGCCTAGACTGCAATTGGAAAGAAAGGTCAATCAATATATTACCTTTCCTTCCGTGTGTTTCTTGCCTGCCGGCTGAGTTGTGCCTTTTTACTAGTGGTGGGAATCTCTTCTGCTAAATTTTATTTTAACCTTGCAAATGGGTTAAAGGAAGGGCACAGTTAATAATGTCTTCTCTCATACACCTGTGAGCATATTATTAGGGCCAAATCTCTCTCCTTTTTTCCCATAACCCTGCACAGTACTGCTTAGATGAAGAGTTATGCAAGTAGCTGGCTTTATTTATTGTGGGGATTTCTCCTGGAGCTCTGTCATGCTCTTGCACAGACAGAATGCAAACATTTTTGTGATTTTTGACAGTAACTGGGATCTGTGTGGAATAAGGGTTTTTCAAAACATTTCTCAGTCAATATGTTTACTCTACTTCACCAGCCATGCAGTGCGATACGGTGCATCACCAATACTTGAAATAGACTGCAACAGGAGGTCAGAATGGAGCATAGATTTTCTAACACAGCATGTTAGATGAAATGATTTTGTGTACTTTGAAGTGGAAAATTCAATCAAAATTTTCCACACTTTTTAGTTAAAGCAACACAGTTATTTATTGATGAAAGGTAGACTGAGAAAAATACAGAATGCAAACATAGTAGACAACAAATCTAGCATTGTTCCTGGACGTAGCAAAAAAATTCTTTCTTGTAATTTAATGAAAGCTACATGAGATAAAAAGGGTCTGCTTAAAATACACACTACGGAACACTTGGAACATATGCCAACTTGTTTAGCGTGTGTGTGGATAAAAATGGAATCTAGCTTTTTAAGAAGTTTGTTTTTCATTGAGATGGACTCCATGCTTGATAGAGAGCAATTACAACTGCCCAGGTAATCTATTTTGGCTTGTTTTAAAGTAACAGAGCTCATTTGGAAGGTACCTGAGAGTATCAATAAGAAATTCAAGGATAAGTTCTCTAAGCTTTCATTCAAGTAGGCTTAGAGGAAATTTAAATTTATTACTAGTTTTTATGTGTCCTTTGGTGCACAGAAGATACATCAACATAAGTACCTATTACGTAGATGAACACTTTATACTTTCAAATTGTAAAACTTTAGGATTGCAATGTCAGATTTGTGCATGAATATTTAAGGTACCATAATAACCTAATATTAGTATGCTTGATGTGTACAAGTCACTTTTCTAGGTACTTATGTGTATTATTTAATCCTCATATCAAAACTGTGAGCTCTTATTATCTATAATTTCCAGTGAGGGAAGAAAGCCTCTTAGAGGGTAATTTGCCTAAGGCCATACTTCTAAGGCAGTCTTCTGGGCCGCTTTACTTGGCGGCCTCCCTAAGGCTCTGCCACCTCAACATATACATTCTGATGGGACGAAGGACCCCGTGAGTTAGCAACTTAATTCACTTAGCTAGGGTATAGCATTTAGCACACAGGATTTTTATATTTAGATTCTTTCTTTAAAAGAGACATATAATCTTTTATATGTGGCATCAACAAAAAAATCAAACTTGAAAAAACAGGAATGATGGTTACTAGGGGCTGTAGGGTGGGGTGGTGGTAGAGATGTTTTTTAAGGGTGCGCACTTGCAACTTGTAGATAAGTCCTGGAGATCGAATACACAGTATAGTGATTGTAGACCATAAACTGTATTATAAACATTAAGCTTGCTAACAGACTAGATCTTAATTGTTTCCACCACTAGAAGAAATGATAATTATGTGACTCAGTGGAGGTGTTACTTGATGCTACAATAGCAATCACATTGCAATATAAATATATTAAAGCAGTATGTGTACACTTTAAATGTATATAATGTTACTTGTGAATTACATCTCAATAAAAAGAGATAATTCTTTAGTAGTCTATTTTACTTAGTTACTGTTTTATTTTTTTCTGATGTATTATTCGATTCAGTGTAATTCAATTTACTTTCTCTTTTTTAAATTAGCATTTTAAGTGACAGAACCATTTAAAAGCATCAGTGTAAATTCATCAGCTTGCCTGAATAGTGCAGCATTGAAAGATAGTTTAGGCTGCCTATAATTTTGTATTCTTCATAGTTCTAAAGTTGATTTCCCCTCTTTGTTCATACTGTTTTATGGTACTGTCAGTTTTTGCTGTTGTTGTTTTTTTACTTTCATTCTATAAACAGTGAGCCCAGAATCAACTACAATTTCAGGTTTCCAAAGTAATCCGGCGTAATTCAGTGTGAGAACACATAGCTTCTGTGAAATACAGAAATCATATCAGTGTAATAAGGTCTAGTATGCTTTATATTTTTCAAAGGAAGAACCTAATTAGTATAATAGAAACCAAAGTGGTAGTCACCTAGGCTCACCCCTGAGTTACAGATAGAAGCATTCACATATTACAAGGGGAAAATCCTTCTGCTTGGAAATTATTTTTTTGGTTAACAAAAATAAGAGGCTGCCTTATGAAAATTTTCTTAGGTCTCAAATTTAAATGTCCACTCCTGTTGTAGTCCTTGTGATCCAAAACATCACAAGGGATCATTTGAACTTTGGGAGGATTTTCTATTTGTGGTGAGAACAGAATTTAGTCTTTGGGAAGAAGCAATTAAAAACCCTAAAGCCTTTGATTGCTTTTGATGTTTACAAAAAAAAAAAAAAAAAAAAAAAAAAAAAGGCAAAAACTTTACTACACTGTAATATTTTCTGCTAATTAACTGCCACAAATGTGATGCCATTAAGTTTGGAGTCTCTTTGGTTAACTTCAAAGTCATTAACACACAGTGCAGGCCTCCCAAATCTATGAAGAAAGGAACTGCATCAACAGATCTGTAATCACTGTTTCCAAGGCTTTTGCTTTTCATAGACCCTGATCATAATTTAAGGAACACTTGGTCATTTTCTTTGGTCATATCCCTCCTAATGTTCAGAGTTGATAGTGCCAGTGTTGTCTCGATGCCTGGGGTGCCCGGGGAGACACTGCTCCAAAGCTGACTTGCAAAGTTTAGTACTATTTTTGAAGAGTGTCCAGAATGCATTTAGCTGCAAATAACAGAAAACTCAACTCTTAGTGGCTTAAACAAATAAGGATTTATTATTTCTCACTTAAAAATGTTTTGTTGGTTGGGTGTGGTATGGAAACAGTGTCATCAAGGCCACTTTTGTCTTTGCTCTGCTATCCTTAATGTGAAGCCTCTGACCTTGGACAAATCACAATGTAACTTTTCCAAAAATCAGAAAAAAAAAAAAATGACGACAGTCCTTCCTGTAATTGCCGGGCAGGGGTAAGGCTTAAGTGAAATCCTGTAGGAGAAAATGTGTAGCACAGTGCTTGGCACTTACTCAGAGAAAGCTGATTTTTAACACTGTAGCAGCAGCCACAGAAATACCATTTCTGGAGCGGAAGTAAGAAATAGAGGATCCTATCTAACCTGTGTTCTTAAGTCTTGGGGTTCCCAATTCCACCATACTTTTATTTGAAATAGCACATTGGAGAACATACTTTTTAAAAGCCAGATACTGTACCCTTTAACAAATAGGGCCTATTACTTACTAAGTAAATATATATCCTGAACAAGCCAATTGTTTATTTTATTCCATGACCTCTTTACCATAAATTTCACTACCATTAAAAGCGTAAGTCACATTATTGATTATTTGAATGTGTGTGTCATTAATTTTCCATCGCCCTCATACATTTTGTACGTACATTTTAAGTGTCGTCCTTTGCATTTAAATGGAGAAGAATGGTCACAAGAAAACAGACTTGTGGGTATTAGCTTCATATTAGCACTTCAGGAGCTTCCTTGAGTTGCTTTGCCTATAAATTTCTACACTAAAATGGGCTTTCAGAATAACGACTGCTAAACTATGAGGTGTCCTCAGTAAATAAAAATGATTAATCTCAGCTGAATAAATTAACTATCACTGGTCAAATAGTCTCATCCAATTCTCTTTCCTGGTTCTATAAAAAGTCTTTTTCTTTTTGTATTAAGGTTGTAATTTTAATGGGATGTTTGAATTATCTGATTTTTAAAAATTGGTTCATAAAAGAATATTGATTCTTTAAATTAGGGGTAGTTGAAATGTTGTTTATGGGAAAACTGGTCTCCTTTGATGGAATCTGAAACTACTGTCAAGAAAATTCATCTTAAATCTGTTAAAATATGTTTTCGAAATAATAATTATAACTCTTAATGATGGACTCTGGATTAGACAGTGATGACACTGTGGAAATACAAGAGAACCGAAAGGTAAAAGTGAAAGTCTGTTAAGCAGGGTTCTTTTTAGTTGCTTAATTTTTATTCCCAGTCATTGACATTTCTTTCCCAGAGCATATTCCTGGATAATGAGAAGATTCTAAAATCAAATAAGGCTTTGGAATATTGAAGATGTTTGCCACTGTGCTGTTGAAGAATCCTATAGATTTATAGTGATCCTAAGAGGTGTCTCATATCCACTATATTAACTAGCTTTTTAGAAGCTTATGAACATTGTAGCTTTTATTGATTCCAGGGAATTGTACCCAACAATAAGCAATAAAAGTCGATGGTAACTTTCTTCCCATATAGGGGTGTGCAGATCAATATTTTGAATTTACTGTAATTTGCTGGTAATGGATGGAAGAACTGAAAAAATTGCAGAGCCTTGTGGGGCACAGCTGTGTGGTGTTGCCTTTTTATCTAAGCTCACTGTAGGTCATAGGCTTTCCTGAATAACAAGAAACATAGTTAAGTGGCAGGGCTGATATGCGTATTTATCAAGAACCTTCATGAGTCTCTTCTAAGGGAAAAAAGAATATCACACAACTTGTCCATGATGACCTTAAAATTATGGTCCTAAAGGCCCTCCTCTAAACCTACACTGTCTTAAAGGCAATTATAATTCTAAATATCTAGGATTTGTGTTTGATCTCACTTTGCTAAAGGAATTTTCCTGCTGACTAGTAACAGTGTGTATGATTTCACTGAAGCCTGATTTGTTTGAAATCTTCCAGTAGTGCCCAGGTTCTGCATTCAGAGAGGAGGAGGTAGGGGTCCTTTCCTCTTGCTCTGTGAGTTTACCCATTTTGCTTTATGCGAGCTCTCACTTGTACTCTATGGCGCCTCATTTAATGTGTATAGAACGCTTAAATAGTACTGGCTGGTATCTAGGGTGCCCTCAGGTTTAAATATAGGGCATGTGTTCTCATTAATCTTCTCAGCACCTTATGACATAAATTGCAATATCCTTATTTTATAATTTAGGAAACTGAGTCCTAGAGAAGTTAAGGACATTTTTCAAGGGCACTTTCTAGCATTAGCTAAGATTTCAATACAGGTATATCTGAATCTGGATCTTGTTCATATAATCACTATGAAGTATACAATTGGCTTAAATATGAATTTTTTTTTTAGTGTAAATTTTAGTTGATCTCATATATGTTTTCTTGCTTAGCTTCTTTTGTTGCAAAGGACTGTGGCTTCTCTAATTTAGTCAAAACTAGTTTATTTAATTTCACAAATGATAGACACTAGCTTAAGAGAGAGAGTTCTTCTGTTCTCTGAGAATTAAATGAGCCCACAAAATACAACGTGACTGTGGGATGGGAGCTATGAACCTTGAGGAAATAAATGCACTTCACTTAGTGTATAGTAGGTACTCAATAAACTGGAGATGTTAATATAAGTTCTAGTTATTACTTAGTAAACCCTGCATAAGACTGAATTGGAAGGCATAAGTATATAAATATCTAATTCCCAAGGTTGATTTTTTTTTACTTCAAGGGTGTAACATGTTAGGAAGCATCAAAAACCATAGTAATTGGCTGGAAAGGAAGCTTGTTTCATTTGTTCATTTACTTGAGGTTAGCCGATTGTTCAAGTTGTTACGCTTTTCTACTTGAAAAGGTCTGTGTTAAAAATAACATATTTGCAAGGCTTTGCTTCAAGTAAAATCAGAGTCTATAAAAATAATTTAAGTGTGAAATTTGCTTAGAAAATGATGCAGAGATCTTTTGTATCTCTTCTAAGAGTGATCGTCAGTATATCAACTGTGAATGCAGCTTGGTACATCATGAGGAGAGTCCCTGGTGCAGATACACCAAATCTTACATGGTGGTGAGAAAGAATTAAACTGAACTCAGGCTGATGTGGATTCAAAGACAAGCTAAGCCATTTACCCAACTCTGTGCTCTTGTGTAAGCTACTAAACCTGTCTGTCCCTCAGTTGTTAAATAGAAATAATAGGGAATATTAACTAAGATAATGTACATTACTATGCAGCAAATGTTAGGTACTGTTTTGAAGTATATGAAGGCAGGTGAGCATAGTGGCAAAAAATTTTTTTTCACCATTTGTTTAAAAATTTCAAAGTGAAAAAGGGGTTTGATATTTAACTTCCACGCAAGAAAGATTTGGGATGCCAACCTTTGCTTTTATCTTACTTTGCAACTTTATCTCATTTCCTTGCCCATCAAGGACCTCCCTGGCTTAACTTAAATGGTTTTTCCATTCCCTCATCCACATTCAGATTTCCATTATTTAACTTCTGAAAGGCCCTCAGTGCTTTAGGACTGCCCTAATCTCTGGATACTGCCTCCTAAGGTTCTGAGCATTCCCAGGAGTTCTCCACTCTTGCGGACTCTGTACACATTTGTCTCTTCAATCTGCCCCTCTTCTCCCTGCCCAGTGTCTCTTTTTCGTGGTCCTGGCATTGGCGATGCATCCGGGTCAACTGCATAAATCTCCTAATTCCTTTTCTATTTGTCCTCCCTAAGCCATTTGACACCCTGATGCCAGAATGATCCTTTCTAACATGCTGATTTGACCATCTTTTTTTTTTTTTCTATTTAAAATGTCCCATGAGCTCCCCATTGACCATAAGATAAAGGTGGAGCCTTCCAAAAACTGACTATGATTTGGCTCTGTCCCCGCCTCCACACTCACATCCTATTGTTTTATTTTTTCTTTCTACTCTCTGTCTCGGCCATTCCAGCTTTACCGAGAGCTCTGTACTGTATCACGCCACCCTGCCTTGCTACATCTGTTCTCTCTTCTGGAATGCCCCTTTTCTCGCCCACTCTTGAGGCTGCCTAGCCAACTCCCAGACAATGCTTAAGAAAGATGAAGCTCAAGTGTTGTGTCACTTGGGAATGTTTGAATAGCAAGGAACAAAAACACAAGTTGAACTGGTTTAAACAATAAAAGGACTTGATTGGCTGATGCAACTGAGAAATCGAAGTAATAGGCAAGGTTAGATCCATTGTCTCGGAGATGTCACCTAAGACTCAGTTTCTATCTGTGTTTCTGCCACCTTTGATTTCCCCCTCGGTGGCCAGTAGCTTCCTGGGTTAAGGCCCCTTCTTTCCTGCTATTTCTCTTAGAAAAGGAAAGAAAGTTCTGTTCATGGAATCCGGAGCAAACATTGTTTTGCATCTTGTTTTACCAGATTGAATCACATGTCATCTTTGAACCAATTCCTTTGGCCAAGCAATGAGCTTTGCCATTAGCTTAATGTAACCTGAACTTAGCCTTGAGTTTGAGAATAATGTCAGTTTCACCAGATTGTGTCATCATGAATAATGGGGAAGATCATTGAGCAAGAAACACTCCTAACCCTCCTCAAAGAAAGCCGATCACTCCCCTCCCTTAGTGCTGCGGCATATTTTGAAAAGACCTCTCTCCCAGGCCTTTCCACACTATATTTTATAGTGAGTGAAGTCTTTTATCCCCAGTGCCTGGCACAGCACCTGCCACATTGGCCTTTATAAAAAGTGTATGATGGAGTAAAAGAAACTTATTTTGCTTGCTTTAATCCCAAATATGCCCCTTCCCTTCCCCTTGGAAGAGATTTTGCCTTCTGTGTTTCTGAAATTGTAGAACTCCATGGGAATGGCTTCAGTTTTGTTTTGTTCTTCTTTCAAAGGTACCTGTTTTTGCCTGTACCTTTCTTTCTCTTTAGAGGAAAAGCTGCCCTCTCTTTTCAAAAATTATCGATTCTAGCCTCTCCCCTTGTGTAGTCATTCAAACGCCTCTCTCAGTCGCTCACATCACCACTCTGTCCCACTCTGGCATTTTCACAGTGGAGTATAGGAAAAATTGGGACTGACTGATACGGGTTCACATTTTGCTTCCATCACCTCCTGGCTTTGTGACCCTGGGCAATTGCTAATCTCTTCTGGGCTTTCCACAGGAACACTTGTCCTATGAGGCAGACGGGTGATTTTGTTATTAAATTCATAGACTAGGTTTTTGATAAGATCTTACAGAACCAAAATAGACAGACACATTTATTGTGACTCAGAAACTGTCTATGGAAAAGGCCTAAGACACTGATGCCAAAGTCTTGAGGCTGATAGCTGTTCATCTGGAAAGAAAAGAAAATGGTAACTACTTTCTTTTAATTTTCAAAGAAAGTGAGTTTGTGGTTTTGATCAAGTAAAATTTATATGAAACCCCAGCAAGCATTTTATTGTAGCTTTTATGGTTTATTTTGTTGAACTTTACTACTAGACGTAAATATATGAAAGTGCGTTATGGTTATAGATAGAAAAAGGAAATGAAATAAAACAGGCAAGAAAAAGGAGATCCTTTAGGATTCTCCCCCATCTCACATTCTCATTTTAGTAGCATTTTAGTGGTATTTTACAAGGTGGATGGTTCAAATGCCCCAGCAGATCCATAGAGGTCTACCTATGGCTTTTCCAGCTTTTCTCTGCAGAAAACCATGTGCCTTTTGGGAAGTTCATTGAATTTTTCAAGGGTTTTTTGAACACCAGCCATTTTGCTTGCTGCTCTGATTCAGAACCAGTTCTTCATGGGAACATCTGGTTCTGTGCTGTGAACTTTTCTGTACCCTGCTTCTGCCATCACAAGTGACTCAAGAATAGAGGCCAGAAAAATGGCGAGTCCCATGGCTCTGTGTACTGATTTATATTATGACAATGACTCCAAAGTCTATCCTGAGTCCCGATCAATCTCCTGAATCCAGGTTTGTAAGTTCTGCCGCCTACTTGGAAATTTCTATTTGGAATTCTTATAGGTGTTTTGACTATGACATATTCAAACAGAACTCTTCTTCCCTCCAACTCTTTACTCAGGCCAAACAGTTTTGACTCTTTTGCTTTCTCTTTTACATTTCATATGCAGTTTTCTTTTTTTTCTTTTTTGTAAATTCTTTAAAAACATAGCTCAAATCAGACTGCTTCTCACCATCTTCACTGAGGATCCTAGCCACAATCTCCTTTCACTTAGACTACTTCATAATCTCCTAAAAATTGCAATTAATTATTACCTTAAAATAAGCTTAAAGTATTTAGACATTTATTTGTTTATCCCTTTCATTCTCTACCCCAGGGGTCCCCAACCCCAGAGCCATAGACCTGTCTGTAGCCTGTTAGGAACCAGGCTGCATAGCAGGAGGTGAGTGGAGGATGAGCAAGTGAAGCTCCATCTGTATTTGTAGCCTCTCCCCAGTGCTAGCATCACTGTCTCAGCTCCACCTCAGACCACCGGGCATTAGATTCTGTTATGAGCACTGGTCCCTAATGCCAAAATGGTTGGGGACCCCTGCTCTATCCTAACTTCCATCCCTCAGCAATATTCCTTTCTCCCTACCTCTCTCTAGAAAATTTGCAAGACAGAAAATTCCTATCTATCCAACCACCAGTTTCTCCTAATAGTAACATTTGTATAACCTTAATACATTTGTCAAAACTATGAAATTAACATTGATACACTACTGTTAACTAAAGGATAAGCTATAGTCAGATATCACCAGGTTTTCCACTAATGCCTTTTTTTCTGATCTAGAATTGAATCCAGGAAACTACATTGCATTTAGTCATCATTTCTCCTTAGTGTCCTCTGATCTGTAACAATTTCTCAATTCTTCCTTATTTGGCACAACCTTGACAGTTTCAAAGAACCATGGGTAAATGTTTTGTAGAATCTCTCTCACATTTGGGTTTGTCTGATGTTTTTCTGCAATTACCCTAGAATTAAGGATATTTAGAGAGAATAATGTAAAGGTCAGATCCTTTCTCATCACATCATATCAGGGATGCAGGATGTTCACATGACTTATCTATCATTGTGCTGTTAACCTTGATCACTTCTTAAGATGATATTGGTCCTAAAAAAAAAAAAAAGATGATATTGGTCAGGTTTTTCCACCAGAAAATTGCTGTGCTTCCCTTTCTCTATTCTTTAGAAGGAAGTCCAGTCCACTTTCAAGGGGAAGAGAATTAAGCTCCACCTCTTAGAGGAGTGGGTATCTACATATATTATTTGTAATGTAGTATATATAAATCTCCTTTCTCTTTTATATCATAACTTGACCTATCAGTTAAAAAGAATAGTTCAAAGATTCCTTGAGCACATGTGGCCTGTGTAGCAATATTGTTTTATTTGTATATGTATAGTTATTAAATAGCATATTTTTTTAAATTACCATTGCGGAAATTGCTTGTACATTTAAACACTGCAGTTTTCTCTACTGTTTTCATGAATGAAACAAGGTATTTTCTCCTTTCGAGGCCTAGGTTGGGTAAGAGGGCAGAATCATTTGTTGTGGCCTTCTTTCCTTCCTGAATTCCAGAAATTCTCTTCTCTTTCTGGACTTGAAGAACACTGGTGTGTCTTCAGTCTTATTAAAGAATCACAAGAAAAACATCAGAGTTCTCAAACAAGATTAACTTTACTTTTATTTTCAATGTACATTTTTGCTAGTTAGCACTTTTAGAGAGGGGGAATAAAAAATATAATATCAAGCAAACAATGATACACAGCAATTCTAAAACATATTAGAAATCACTGAGTAATCAATAAAAATGAAAATTAAAAACATTTAATCAAATATATTCTCATGAATTTTCTTAATCCTGTGATGATTAATAATTATACACTGTTTAGTTCAGATTGGTGCTTCTTGCCCTTTTTCTTTCCCTTCCCCTACCCCTCTCTAATTCTTACCTGGTGCTAAATTTTTAACACGTGTTTCAAATATACTAAACCAACTTCGGTTCATGACGGGGAGCAATACCACATGTCTTGTCTAATTACCTACGTGTGTGTTAGTGACCTTATCCTGACATTAAGAAAACGAGGACACACACATCAAGTGCCACAGGGGCTTGGGCAGTAAAAGCCTCGATGCTGCTCATTTGCGTCTGACTGGTGCAGATTCATCGGCGTGTGGTCCCCATGCATTAGAGCAGCAGCCACTCGTGCTCAGGCTGCGATCGCTTAGCCTGGCTGGTGTCTGCAGCCCCTTGCAGCTACCGTTCACAAGGCCTTGGCCACAGCACCTTCATTTCTCTCACTTTATTACCATCACATCTGATTCCAATTTGCTACCAAATTGAGTTTCCAGTCTCGAGCCTGACATTCAAGCTTTCAGGTGGATTAGCTCCTTCAGCTAGGTTAGCGTGGAAGCTTCAGGTCAGTTGACAAGTGGCCTATTAAATGTCCTCGGCGCCTCATCTTGGAACCTCAGCTGCTGTCCCGTGGAGCAGCAGTACTGGGTTACATACCGTAACCTTTCTTCTTGTTTAGAACTCATAATTCTAGACCGATTGGAAAGACTTCTGATTAAAAACAGAGTTGGTTTTTATCCCTTATCTTGCTGTTTCAGCAGTTTTTTTTGTTTTTGTTTTTGTTTTTTTTCAGAGCAAAGCAGCCAGCTCACAGTGGGGTCATTTGGTGAAATATGATTGATTCAACTCTTTGGGATCCTTCATTTGGCCCTTTCCCTTTTATAGTGATCTATTTGCATATAAAGTTGAAATAGTGTCAGACAGGATTTTTTTCTGTTATTAATGCTAACACCTCAGGCGTGCCTCCTTTTGTTTTTAGTCTGCCGTCAGGTCAACGTACTGGACAGAGCAGCGTTTACTTGAGTGCTAGGTTTCTTGCTATTCAGTGGGTCTCAGTGATTCTTTTATAAAAGGAATAATCTGCTAAACAATTACTTCTAGGGAGTCCTCTTTTTTTTTTTTTTTAATACCTGAATATAACACTAATTTCTAAATCCTTGTCATAACCAAAGATACACAGATAGAAAATTACTTATTGGTTTTCCATTTACATTTCAGTTCCCAAGGAAAATTGTCTTAGAGACTTTTCTCATCATTAGAGGCTTTAGTAAATGAAGATATGTTTATGTTTTAAAATTAGAGAGCCAGCTTCAGCAAACACTACAATTTCTTGGAACTAATCAAGGATTAGAGAAAAAAAATTAACAAACTAAAAAAATAAAGCATTTCACCACTAAACCCTGCAGCCCTTGGGGGGGAAAATATTAGCAGTTGGGAGAAAGAAGAAGATACTCCGTTGATGATTATTTCTTCTTGTAATTAAATGGTGATATGATTATTATAGCCTTGTATCAAAGTGTATTTGCTAATTAATAAGTAAGGCGTCATATTTAAAGCAGCATCCTCCCCTCTGGTCTGCTGCTCTCAAGGCCATTTCTGTAACTATGCTGGAGCAAATTGCACTGTTGAGAAGATCCAAGGCTACTGTGCAGGACAAACATTTAAGGAGTCCATAAAAATAGGGGACAGAAGAAGTGAGTTTGAAGCTGAGGGGGAAATGCCTATCAAATGATAATACTTCAGCTCCTGGAAGACAAAAAAATAAATGATAATTATGGAAATGAAAACACAAATTTAGTCGAGTCTTTAGAATTCATAGTGCTTTTTTTGGAGTTTAAATATCCAGATGACTCATTGCTTCCTATTCTTTAATTATTGTCATCAAGTAATCCTTCTTGAGTACCCTGGCTTCTGAAAACTTCATTAGTGAGTGGAGGTATATTGTATCTCTTTGTGTTTGTTTGGTTGGCTTGTTTGCTTGATGTTTTTTTCCTTACAGCCCCTATAGTTAGGTAGATAATGAACTTAATTTGAAATAAGTGTGAGAGCATTCTTTCAAAACTATAAAGCACTCTATTAATTGTGTTGCTTTTTAGTGACCTTTTTAGAGGTTCATTAATCTACTTTTAAATATCCTAAGTCATAATTCATATTTATTTTAAAAAATAGCACCAGGAGGAAATCTTTTGCTTTATTTAAAAAAAAAATTATAATCTTTGGTATGCACAAAGTTTTACATGAGTTCATTTCTCTGTCAGGGACAGGTAGTCTGATTTAACTGCTCTTTTCATTTCACCTTTCATTAAATTATAGTCCTGTAAAATTTCTCCTTATATTTGTTTCCTCTTTGAGTAAGTTCTTTAGTTCCTCAGATTTTTCTTATGCTCAATTATAGGGCCATGTAACTCAACTCAGTACTTTATTGTCATTGCTTTGGGAAGATTGGTTTTTTCCTGCTCTGGAATTTAGATAAACTATGTTTGTACCTTAAACACAATGTATAAAATGAACAATGTAAGAAGGGATCTACCATAAAATTATGATATTAAAACCTATTCAGTATAGAAAATGCCAAATCAAATATAATGAAGGGGCATACATTTTTCATCATCCATTTACTGTCCTAGTAGTCTAAGGTTAATGTAGTTTCTCATATATATATGTTTTGTTTTCTTTTTTGCAGAAGGAGCTGAGTCTTCCCAGAAGAGGAAGTTTGTAAGTAGCAAACTTATTTCTTTTTTGGTACAGTTCGTAATGTGATTATTCTCTGACTTGTTAGGTTTTTGGTGGCAAGTGGAAGATTAATGATAATCAATTGAATTAGGAAAATGAAAAACTTTTTGTTTATTTATAAATGTCACATATTAGTGATTTCACGATAACTTGAAAGGAATTGTCCAGAGTTTTGTTCCTTATGGGCATTGTAATCCAAAATACATATTTATTCCTGAGAGTATCTTAATTTAAATTAAAAAATTCCTTGTAATTAAGCAAAAATATTTGGTCTGCAGTTAGTATAAATTGATCTGAATCAGGAATTCGTGCTCTTCTATATGGTCTGGAAATCTATGATCATTCTTTATACTATGGATTTTATGCAGAGTAGGTGATATTCACATTTTAATTGAAGAAGTCTTTGAGTCAGCTAAACTTTCTATTAGATCTAGATCTTACTGAACTGATTCATGTAATGCTCTGATATTTAAATAGCAGATTTATGAACCTTGATTTCTTATAATGAGTTTCAAACTTTTATTTGCATAAATTGTAGTTTTTTTTCCATTAGCACTTGCAGAATGAAATTAATTGCCTTTACTATTACACTAAATTTAGGGTAGATATATTACCAACTAGTACTGTGTAAGGGCTAGTCTAGAAGTAGTTGAATTTGATATCTGATTTAAGTTGAAGAATTTAGTGGATGGGGCAGTTTCTTTTTAAAAAATGAGTATAATGTTTAAGTTTATGCAATCTCAACTTGGAGGAGTAGAAACTTATATGTTGACTGTTGAAAGACAGGAGTGCATTCTGTTGACTAAATTTTGAAAATTTCAGCCTTTACATCTGGTAGCCAAAACTTCATCAACCATAAACATTTCATAACTACCCATTTTGGTCCCTACTTTTTTATTTTATTTTATTTTATTTTATTTTATTTTATTTTATTTTATTTTATTTTTATTTTTATTTTTTTTTTACAAATTTAGGCTGTTGGGAGGACACTGGATTGTTATTCTTGGAAAATGTGCCTAGATAAATTTTCACTAGCCCCTCAGCTTAATATATCTGTGTACTAGAGATTAATGGTGTAATAATTTGTCATATGAATTCCCTTAGAAACAAAAACTTTCCTTCTTCTGCATCTTGATTTAGACTCTTTTGCCCAGACTTGGAAAAATACA
This sequence comes from Eidolon dupreanum, assembly GCA_028627145.1. NCBI lineage: Eukaryota > Metazoa > Chordata > Mammalia > Chiroptera > Pteropodidae > Eidolon > Eidolon dupreanum. The sequence goes on along the minus strand of CM053501.1, from coordinate 68,489,209 downwards.
AACTTATCAATATTTCTCATCATGATGAGAAATAAAACATGAGAAAAAAAAAACTACATTAAATATATTTATAGAAAAAAATCTTTTTCCTACTACTTTTATTTAATATTTAAAACATCCCAGGTTTGTCTTTTATACTTTATTTGAAAACTTTAGACCTTCAGCCAAATCTTCTTTTTAGCATTTATACTAAATTGTATCTTTTTTCTGTTTCTGAGTTACTATGTTTACTGTAAATTATTATTAAGGTAATGTTAATTAGCAAATTACCATATCTATTTAAGGGCCATATCTCCTTTTGTATTCGTGCAAATCCCAATTATGTTAATGTTAACTGATAACCATGAATTGATGGGGGAAATATATGATAAATAAAATATTTAAATTTCTCCTCTGGGGAGTATGAATCTTTAATGAAAAAAAAAAGTTTGATATAAGTTTGGAAACCATGCTTTGAATACTTGGTCTGAGAAAGTTAGAATTACATTTAAGCCATTTAAAATCCTCTTCCTAATAAAAATGAATTAACCTATCAGTCAGATGATGAGAATAAAGCATAGTGTATATGTCAAAACAAATCTGCTCTTTTAGTGAATTCTGGAAAAATGAATACTTCTAAGTGAAGCAAACCAAAAATAAGCATAGTATTTTGTATATTCTGTTAAATGCCAAAAGAATTAAGGATATATGCTATAGATGTTCTGAGACTTAACGCCACTCAGTGTTTTCTGTGACCACTGTACAGATGCCGGTAATTACTCCCCTCATGCAAGGTTCTTTTATGACTTTGAGAAAAAGAAAATACTTTAAAAAAATAAATGCCAGAGTGATTTTAATACAAATCAAATTAAGAAAAGCACAAGTGTGTCTTTTTTAGGTATTGATACTGGCCAACATAATAGTAGCTGATTATTAAACCTGCAGAAACTCCTCAGTTTCATTACTGCATAAATATTTCCTGCATAAATACTTTTAGAGCTCATGGTACCTTTTCCCAGACAGATTGAGGATTTGATCCCGCTGTCCTGTTGAGTTTTCTTTCTATGTTAATAGTGAGCAACTGCAGTGTGTTGTATTCCTCATTGCCTGTGGTTTCACAGCGATGCAATGGAACTTGTCAGAGGGTGTGTATCTTCAGAAAGGCTGTGCTCTTCCAAGAGGCATCTGATTTTGTTATATCTGCCCCTTCTGATTTGTATGTTTTATAGGATAATATTTTAAAAATGCATTTTCATCATTCAGACATGTATGAATTTATAAGATTAAAAATTTTAGTATTTTAAATAAACTTAAAGATTATTTTTGTGTCTGAAATCATATAAAACATATCTTTATGTTATATATAATGCTAAAACTTTCACAAATAAGAGAACACAGAAAATAGACTTTTCTTTTTATTGCTAATTAAAAGTATAAAAAAGCAAACCATATTCTGTTTAGGAAAAAGTAGTTTGGATCCCTACTAATTTGTAATTAATGATCATTTTCTCAATAACTAACTTGAGGTCTATGTTATTTCATATGTTTTAAAAGGTTATAAGGGCAATGATTGTGAACATTTTTTTTTTATGGTACAAAGGACAACAGACAAGAGAAGTCAAGGGACCTGATTTCCAGGCAGGCAAGATGTTACTAAGTAACCAAGTTACCCCCCACATCAATTTTCCAGAGGCTTTTCCAGCCTTTTACCAACTTAGAGCTCTAGATCCCATATCTGTTCTGGCTCCTTGGATAGCTGGATTTTGTCTAGTTCTCTTCTTGCTTTCAAAAAGAAATTTAGCCTTTTGCTAAGATGTCTGATCCCAAATTCTTTCAGCACTTTTCCTCTGTTTCTCAATGGAACTAAAGTTGTCAAACCCTCTGTTCCCCCTCCTGTCAAGTACCTGTCAAAATCTGTATATCCTTTGAACAAATCATGATATAGTTATACAACAAAATACTATACAGCAGATGGAATGAACGGTCTAGAGTATATATATCAATGAGTATAATTATCAAAAATAGAATTCTCAGCAAAGTTAAAAGCATATTTCAGGTACAAGATAGTTTTTACACTGTAAAATTTAAAAATATGCAAAGCAAGGTATTATATTGTTACAAAATACAAATATTTATAGTAAAAATATAAGAAACATTCAGGGGAAGCAGAAAGGCTTAGTTACCAGTGGAGGGAATGTAAGAAATGGGATTTCGATGGCTCTCAAGAGAGTTTCCTGCATATCACTAATGTTGTGGTGTGTACATGGGTGTTTACAATATACCCTCTACATTTTGATATTCTTGAATATTTTATTGAAAATGCTCATTAATTATATGAAGGTAGAAGTCAAACTGTTTTAACCGAATATTTATGGAGACTTAAAAATAACTAGAAGAAAAATTTTACAATAATTGGAATATCTGCTGTGGCAGCTACCTCTTGGTTGATGCCAAAAAATCATAGAGGAAATTGTGATGATAAATTTTGGTAGCCTTGACGTGCTTTATGAATGACTAACCTGGAGGTGAGGCAAACAGGATGATAACATATATAATGGTACAGTATGACATTGAGCTCCAGAACTAAATTTCTCGTTTTGAACTTTTAGCCTTTTAGGAGAAATGACTCTGGACTCTTGGTCTTCCACAAGGTAGCCAGCACGGTGAGGCACAGTGTAGATGTTTGTAGATTGTTTACAAGTCCATCTCCTCCTGATAGACTGTGAGCTTCCCAGCAGAGTGAACCACCCTGTTTTTCCTTTCTAGTTCCTATTATAGTGTCTGCTACCTGAGGACGTGAGCTGAACAGCTCACACCATTTTCCTCCTGGTTTAAATTCAGTGTGGAACCCATTGACTCTCTGGACGTTCTTTTGATTTTTTCATAACAGTGAATCTAAACTCTCTATCTTTATGACCGTGCTGATAGTGTTGCAGGTCCCTTATCTAGTCTAACCCATATTCAGATCTTAGGTCCTGAAATAGCATTTCTAAGTGGAAAAACTCTCTGGGAGGTGTTTGTTTTTAGGAAGGGAAAGTAGAAAAAGAGGAAAAGCCTAAAGTGTGAGTTAATGATGGTTAGGAGCAAAACCAAGGTGTTCCTGGCAGCTACCCTTTATTTATAAAGGACCCCTTTGGGTTTTGTTAATTGCCCAAATAAACAGCTCTCCAGGACAGAGAGAGCTTCTCTTTTCATGAAATTCCCTGGAGAGAGGAGCCGGAAATTGGCTGGGGTCAGCTCCTTCACCTCTTCTAATCTTGCTTTTTAATGATCTTTCAGACTTCTCTAGACAGAAAAGGAAACCACTGTCCATTCTTAGCAAGTAAATGCTCCTTGCTACTTAAAATGGCCTTTTTTTTTCTACGTCTTTTAATCACGAACATGAGAGCATTGTTTCATGGAGCCCTTTAAACTCTAAAATCACCACTTTATTTTAGTGGAAACAGTGACTGACACTTGATCAGTTTCTTGACTTTATGTTCTTCGGCCAGAACCAGTTTAAAGGGGTATCCAGCAGCTGAAACCCAAACCAGAAGCAGCAACTCATCCAAAAAGAAGTCCTGGGAAATTGTGTTTCTGCATGCTGAGGAATTGCTGGGAGTATTGAAATTACTAAAAGGCAGCTTAGGAATCTCTTGGCTTATTTTAATTTCTTGATCTAGTAACAATACTAGTATCTAGTGACTATTTCTCTCTATAGAGTTGTATTCCTGCTCCATTCAGCCATTCCTTTCATTATTATCCTGAAAATGGTTGGGGTCTAAAAGGACTGGCCATGGCATAAACAGGGTGGGTATCAACTGGCATACAAAAGTTTCTGGTCTGCAGGGAAGTTCAGCTCCCTATCCACAAAGAAGACAGGCATCTTAAACATACCTACCACAGTGCCAGACATTCCAGTACTAGAAATTCGTTCACTCAGATCTTAAAGATATTTTCTTTTCAGCATCTCATTGACATGTACATACCTTTGGACAGGGTGTCACCGAGCTGCATTTAGCACAGCAGAAGACCATTCATTAAAGGGATGTTTCTGGTGAACTAGTGAGAGACACGGCTACCGGATAGGGTGGCAGTTGTCGAGAACCATTTTGCCACATGTATAAATGAATAAATGTGTGAAAATATATGAAACTTATTTGTCTCCTTTCTAATTTTATCTTTCTTGGGGAGGGGCAGGAAAGAGTGTCCAGGTATGTGATGGGAAATGAGAGCAAGCAGAAGAGGGAGAAAATATTGTCAAAGAGTGATTAACACTACAAAGACAAAGGAACTGGTTACTGGAAGGTTTGGGGTGAGGGTGGGCCTGCCAGACTTAGAAGATAGTCTGTCTCACTATAGATGTATTAAACTGAATATACTGGATTAGGGCATTTCTTAGGTTGCAATTCTTCATTTTAAGACAAGATAGGAAGTGACCTTCTGTATAACTGAAAAGCTTGGGTTGATGTAATTGGCATATATGAGTCTTATGTGTTTTTTTTTAAAAAGAAGACATTTAGGTCAGTTGTGTTTCAGCCAGAATATGCTACCTTGACAAGCTGTTTAGAAAAGTAGTTTGAATAAAATGAGGTTATTTCTAGAATGAAGGAGAGGGAATCACCTTGGTTTTACAACTGAGTTGAATTAGATTTATGAGATTTTCAGCAAGGTGAAGGCAACATTTTCTAAAAGAGAGGGAAAGAGCTTAATTCAAGCAAAATAAAGGACATATAAACCATATTTGGATGAGTTTTAGAATAAATTTAGTTTTCTTTATAGTACTTTCTTCCCTCCCATCCCCACAGATATTGAAGCAAGAATTCAAAATGTCTATTGTTGAAGCCAGATGGAAGTCCGGTGTTGTTTTGAATGTTAGAAACCCAGAAACAAAAAAAGAAAAAATTGAATGTTGCATCTGAATTAGCATTTAAAGTGGCATGTTTATATAAAAAGAGAATGGTGTAATATATCCTGAGAGCAAAGAGAGGATTTCAGACTGTGAAAGAATGTCAATTGCATTTATATATTCATCGAATAGCCAGTTTGGTATTTGGTATATATTTGTAGCACCTCATATCACGCCTGCCTTCGTCTCCCATGAAGTAAAGCGAGTAGGGGAGGATACCTGGGAGATAGAAACAATGTAGAATTGATCTTACCTTTGACAATTATAGGAAGACCTTAGTTTTGCTCCGGGGGAAGAGTGTTAGGTCACCTAGGGAGGTTTACCAAAATATGTGTGCATTTCCAAACATACTTTGAGAGTGCAAATCAGAACGTGTGTGTGTTCATTGGGGGCAGAGGCAGCTGGAGGCTTGTGGACAGTTAACCAATTCTCAAGGTGAATCTAAAATGCCACCCACAGTTAAGAACTACTGTACTTCGGAGAGCTTTGGGGTATGTGTAGTGGCAAAGTGGGCTTCTTGATACCCACATACATGAGGGCAAGTTCTCTATTTCATATTTGCTAGAATAGCTTTTTATCAAACCTGAATCAAGTAGAAATTTGGGGAGAGTTTCTCAGTGAGCAATCGTTTTCAGCTTGTTTCGGGTGGCCCACTGAGGCAGGCAGATGCTGGTGCTTTCTCACTAAAGCCACCTTCCTAAGTCTATTACTCAATAGGCATTTCAGAGCATGAATGTAGGACCCACAGTGCCTGGATTTCAATTCCGTCTCTGCCATTTAATTAGCTATGTGACCTTCAGGAAGTTACTTAACCTCTATGTGTCTTAGTTTCTTCATCTTTAAAATGAGAATACTAGTCTCTCCTGGAGTGTTTTGAAGATTAAATTAGTTAATATTTGTGAAGTGTTTATACCAGTGCCTGGCATGCAGTAAGTATTATGTAATCATTTTGCTAAATAAAGAAAACATGTTGCTAATGAAACATGTCACTTATTTTTGTACTGTAGTTAGGGAAAAGACTGCAAGTAGGCTGAGGAAGTGCCCTTAAAGTCAGATCGTAGGATTTTCTGTGGGACTGTTTTGTTTACCAAGTCTTCTATCAATGGAGAGGCGTTCAAGAGGGCAGGGAACCCCACAGCCTTGGGTAGATCTTCCACTTGAATCCCATGATGGCCAGTACTGGTTACAAGAGGTTTCTAGGTGTCTTGTGGTGACAGACCCCATACATGCTCTGCTACTGTATCATCAGGTTGTGAGGGAACTGCCTGTGCTCATGGGCCCCTCTTCCAGAATAATCCATCACTTTAGCCCTGCTCATCTTTCTTCCCAGCATGGGAGACAGGTCACTTCTTGAAGTTATGTTTTGGGATAGATATTGAGGGAAATGAAGTGGGATATTATAGACCTCCGTATGGAAACTTTTAACCATAGGGTTTCAGAGCTGAAAGAAACCTTAACAGAAATCTGATGTGAAATACCTTTGTTTGATGAGTGAGGAACTTGGAGGATTTGAGGTTTGCTTATGCTTAGATAGCTCCTTAGCTGTGAACCACGACCAGAATTTAGGATTCCTACCCAGCAAAACTGAAAAGTAACCTTTAGGCCTTGAGGGCAATACCTTTGAGTTGAAAGAGATAATTGGCAAAGCTATAGGTGTGTTATGTTCTATAAACACATGAATTTTAGCATCGACATCCAAAGTGTGACCAAATGAAGAGTAGACTTCAGAGTATTCTTGACATCACTATGGCTGTCATGGTTTCTCTGAACATTTTGGAAAACACAGCCTCAAAGTCTTTACACCTAAAACTGCAACTGAAGGGAAGACCTCGAGTCACACACCAGCATGACCAGGATGCTAAGTTTGTTCAGATGAACAAAAAGACTAGTGACACCTACACTGGAGGGGTGTAGCCATCTCAGCAGCAGTAACTGGCAGTCCCCAGATGTGTCCATTACCCAACGAGACACATGAGTGGAGCAGTTGAATTCTTTATTGTTCTCTTCACACCGTTGCTGTAGTAATGTGAGCCTTCCATGGCTAACTTGGAGAAGTGGGTCGCTTCTGTCTTGGTGTTTCTCCTTACACAGTGTCATTTCCTCTGCCATTCTGACCCCTGAGAATTCAGCTTCCGCTCTTTTACTCTTTGGAGCAGCCAACTGTCAGACCTCAACAGTTGGGGTAAAATTATTTTAGGGTTTCCTCCCCCGCTTTTCTGCAATAAAGGCCTCTCCCTCTGAGAATTCCAGTGGGTCATTTCTTTCATCTGAGTACACAAGCACTGTCTTGTTGAATAAAATCACCACTTCTTGGTGAGTTTAAGGACTTTTCCATGCTTACATGTTGGAAGATAAGACATGCCCATGGCACATGCCAGTCATTGTATGCTGCTCTTCCCAGTGGCCTCTGGGCTCTGCTTCACCTCATGGTGAAGTTACCCAGGTAGCTTTCGACTAGTACCATAAAGAAGTTCTAGCCAGATGGTTTTATAAACACAATTGCACGAGAGGAAGGTATGTTATTAAGTATATTCCAAGAATTTTATTTGTATGTAGAAATAGGTGGCATCAACTTCACATACAATGGAAGAGTACACTTTACTATCTTAAGAATGAAAATTCTCATGATAATAAATTCAAATATTCATATTACATTGAGGGAAAGATTTTTAAATGCCTTTATTCTAGAAGTGTAAACTCATCTTTCAGGAAATATTTCCATATTTTATAGATGCTTATATGAAAGTGTTATTACTTTATTAGAAAATATTAATTTGGCATATGCTTGTGCTCTTTAGTACAAAGAAAAAATTATTTCTAACTTTTGTTGTGTCATAGAGACCAACGGCATTAACTTTGTGGTGACATTAGCATTGATTGCTGAACTCTGACTAAACCCCAATTTTCCATTGAAGTCCCTTGTTATTCTCGGGGGTGCTGGGTGCTATTACTTAGGCAGGTCAGCTTTGAGGCAGAGGTTATCTTTTAAATTTATTTTTCTTTTTTGAAAGCTGAAGAGGGCATTTGCTTTGAAGAGTTGGCACCATGTGACATCCTCGTGTAGCTGCGCTGGAACAAATGATGTTTACTGCAGGGACAGTGGAGACCTGGCCCCAGGGTGGGGGCAGGACAAGGGAGGGGGCGTTCCGCTCCTGTTCTCAGCTCCCCTTGGCCTCTCTGCTGAGGCGCTGAACACTGTTTGCTCTGCACAGGGCACATGAGTGAGTTCACCAGGGGATTTGTATTTTAGGGTATAAAGCATGGTGTTTAGTAGCTTAACAAATCAAGAATCAATTATCTGGGAGAATAAGCAGAAGGTTTTTTATGTCTGGGATAAATTAGTTTAAATGCTAAAACCAGTCCTTGTGGATTAAAGAAGCACTTGGAAGCAATGGTGTGTATTTTAAAAATGCACTTGACATTATGTATTGAAATCAGTATACTGGTTTCATGTGTTAGGAGAATAATGGTGGCTTTTTTAGGTGGGATTCCAAGGTGTTACCAATTTGTATGTAAATGTACTTGATTCTCATAGAATCGCAGGGAAAATAATGTCATCAAACATCTGGTTAAAAGCCTGTTACTTAATTATTATCTTTGAAAATTCAGGCTACTTAGCTCTGTTCTATTTTTTTTTTTTCTGAAATATGTTGGACAGACACAGTAGGGATGATAATGGTGGTGATTGTCTTGGGAGACACATAAAAGGAGAATTAAAGCAAACGTAGCTCAGATTGGTATTTGTTGAGACTCTATCTAGTCTCTCCCTACTCAACATGCACCTTTTATCTACCATGTAGCATCCTAGGCTGTATTATGTTAAGTACCCAGGAATTGTGAATTCTGTTTGTGTTAACCCACAGCATATCTTAAGACAACAAAGTAAAACAACAACATAAAACAGCTTCCTCTCATGAAATCCCATGTAGCATGAACAGTTTCAGTGGTCCTAGGAGCAACATATAATCCTGCGTGGTCTAATAGTTAACATTTTGCCCAACAACTAACATTAATGCTTCCCCCCACCATTTTTTTTTTTTAAAAAACAGCTTTATTGAAGCAAAATTTGTGTGTAAAGAAACTACACTTAATTTAAAGTACACAATTTCATAAATTTTGACACATATATATACCTATGAAACAACTGCCACAACCAAGGTAATAAAACATCTCTTTCTCCAGAAGTTTCTTTGTGCCAGTTTATCATCACTTCTTCAGCCTCCACATGCCCAATCAGGCAATTACTAATATTTTCCATACCTAAAGATTAACTTATATTTTTTAAAATTTTAAATAAATGAAATGATACTGTTTTTACTGTTCTTTTTGTCTGTTTTTTTTTTTTCACTAAGCATAATTATTTTGAGATTAACCTACATCATAGCATATGTTAATGTTTTATTACTCTTATTGCTAAGTAATATCCTGTCGAATGGATACACCAGAGTTTGATTATCCATTCACTTGTTGATGGACATTTGTGTCTCTTATAGTTTGTGGCTATTATAAATAAAGCTGCTATATATGATTGGTAAATTTTCTCCCAGCTTGTGGGTTGTGTTTTCAGTCTCTTTATAGCATCTATTCAAGAGCAGACGTTTTAAATTTTGATGAAGTCTAATTTATTGTTTACTTTTTTTTCCTGAGAAGTTTATAGTTTTTGAATGTACATTTAGATCTATGATTCATTTTGAATTAACTTTTTATGTGGAATGAAGTTCATGTTCAAAGTTCATGTTCTTGTATATAAGTATCTACTTGTTCCAGCATCATCTGTTGAACAGACTATCCTTTCTCCACTGAATCGTTTTGTACCTTTATCAAAAATCAGTTGTACATATGTTTGTGTGTCTATTTACAGACTTCTTATTCCATTCCATTGACCTATTTGCCTGTCTTTATATCAATACCACCCTGTTTTGATTATTATTTTAGCTTTATAATAAGTTTAGGTAACAGATAGTGTTAGTCCTTCAACATTGTTCATTTATTTCAAAGTTGTCCTGGGTTCTTTAATTTTAGAATCAGTTTGTCAGTTTCTACACAAAAAAGTCTGTTGAGATTTTTATTGGAATTTCATTAAACCTATAGGTCAATTAGAAAAGCCGTGAAGAGTTTTCCAGTGGTATAATAAAACACTAGTCTTGTGACAGATAAGGGACAATAATGTGTGAGTAGATACAGTGTGGACAGGCCAGGATGGAATTATCCCCCAGCATGTGCTGTTGGAGGAGATGGGTGGCCCAGCTGGAGGAGACTGAGTTGAGAAGTGAGGGACATAAATGAGGAAATAATTTGTCAGAAAAATCTCCTAGAGAATCCCAAGAGAAACGCTTGGGTGTTTGATTCTGGGAGCAGCTCAGGTAATGATTTCAAGCTGAAGTCACAGGGGACTAGCTACATTTATTCTGGAAAGAAGAATTAAAATGGAGAGTTCAGGCTTTGCACATTTGGGAAGTAGAGGAGGAAGAGCATGGCCAGAGAGGCTTCAGGTCTAGAACCTCATGTTCATATCTAGTCTAGAACCTTATGTTCATATCTAGTAGTAGAGGGAAGGGCCACAGGCACAGGCCTGGAAAGGTTATGATGCAGGGAACACTCAGGGAGGGGTGACATCATGCTTTAATGATGGCTGCAATGACTGAATCATATAAGACAATGGAGGTCAGTTGTACTTTTGAACCCATTATTGGTCTAGAGCCGTGGTTTTCAACCAGGGTTGATTTTGCCCCATAAAGAGACATTTTACAATATCTAGAGACATTGTTGACTATCATGACTACTGGGGAGTAGGGTTTCTCCTACTATCTAGAGGGTAGAGGCCAGGGATGCTACTAAATATCATAAAATGTGCAGGAAAACATCCTCCAATTCCACAACAAGACTTATCTATCCAAAATGTCAATAATATCAAAGTTGGGGAAACTTGGTTTTGAGAGGAAGAACCAGGAAAAACAGAAGAATGAGAGTGGAGCTGAATGATTGCTCCAACATCTCATGTCTGTATTGTCTTGAGGAGAAAAACTCTCTTGTGTGGAGACTATGGAAGTTACTATTTCTGAAGAAATTAGTCTGTGGAAATCTTGTTTTGGCATGTTTCCAGAAGATGTTTAAAAACAATATCAAATAAAACTAGTTTAACAAAAGCATGCTTTGACTACAAATAAAGAAATGTTGACCACTGAGTTAATTCACTTAAGAAGCAAACATTTGTTTAGACATGGCTTTAGCCGTAGATGAATGTATTAATTGAAATACTTTTGACTGCAAATATAATAGAAAGCTTAACTCATAGTGCCTGAAAAAATAAAGAAAATTTATTGACTCATGTAACCAAAAATTTCAGGCTTCTTGAAGGGTTTGATCCAGAGGTTCAGTAGTGACAAAAAAAACCAGTTTCTCCTTCATCCCACTATAGACTTTCTTCCTAGCTCATAGATGGCTGCCAGCAGTTTTCAGGGTTACTTTTTTCATGTTCATCCTTATGGGAAAAGGATTTTTCACCCTTACTTTTATGGATTTCTCTTTGATTGTGCCATCCTAAATTATCTGTCCACCCTTAAATATGGCAATATTTATTACTCTCATTAGCTTAGACCAGTACAGTCCAGTATATAGCCACTAGCCACATGTAGTTACTGAGCTCTTGAAATGTAGCTAGTCCAAATTGAGATACAAAAAAGAGAATTTGAAATATTTAATAATTTGTATATTAATTACATTTTCAAATGATAATATTAGGTTAGAATACAAATACATTATTAACATTATTTTCACCCATTTAAAAAAAATTAATGTGGCTACTAGAAAATTAAAAATTATGTAAGTGTTTTCAAATTGTATTTCTGATGGATAGAACTGGCTTAGACCATTCAGGAATCCCTGGCAATGGGGTGGAGTCATTCGCACCCAAACCACATGGCTGATACACATATGGGAGAGAGATGGAATGGATGGATACTAGGCAAATAATAAAAAACGAACACTACATGACTGGCATAAGCAGAGAAGGGAGTATTTGTTTATTTACTACTATTTTACTGAAGATGAATATCCAGAAATATTACAACTCTACTACTCATAGTAAAATCTAACAATTTTTTCTTAAATATATTTTTTAAAATTATAAAATTAATATGGTGCCCATAGTAACTAGTGAAATGGCACAAAGATATACCAAGGGCAACTCAATAATCCTCTCCTCCTTCAGTCACTGTCTCCACTCAAAACCCTAGGTGGTCATCATAGTCTGGTCTGCATTTTTCCATGCCTTCCTTTGTGTGCATGCAAGCGCATTCACATTGTTTTATTGCAATTGTTGTTGCTGTCTTAAGAATGAGATTGTAGCACTCAGTCTTCAATTTGATTTTCTCACCATGTCAATCTTCCAAATTAGTATCTACAGATTTAACCCATTCTTTTAAAATAATTATATAATATTCTATATTATAGATATATCACATTTCATTTAATCATTTCCCCATTGATGGACATTCATGTTATTTCTAGTCCCCTTTCTTCCTCTGTTCCACAACAGGCAATGCTGCAATAAACATCTTTGTACCTATATCCTTATGTACTGGTCCTTTTTTTTTTCCCTATAGGATAGATTCCCAGAAGTGGAATTGCTTGGTCAAACGGTATGTGTATTTTTAATTTTAATAGATATTGCTAGATTATTTTCCCCAAAGGAATAGCAAATTGCGCATAAGAGTACTCATTTACTACATTCTCACCAGCACTGAATGCCACCTATCCTTTTAGTTCTTGCCAGTCTTATTATCTATGATCATTACTTTTCTTCACCACCACTGATGTTGAATATATTTTTATATATTTATTGTCCATTTGGATTTCTCTTTCCTTCACTTCATATTCATTTCCACTGCCCATTTTCTATTTTGCAATGTTTTTGTTTCACAGTTTTTGGGAACTGTTGTGTTTTAGAAATGTTATTCCTTTGTTATATGTATACAAATGTATCTTTATAATTTTTGTCTCTGTGTTTAATATCTTTTGCCAAATGAAAATTGTTAATTATTATTTAATTGAATATATTTGTCTTTATTGCTTCTTAGTTACCTGTTTTGCTCTGGGTGATATTGTTCATCTCAAGGTCATACAAATATTCTCCTAAATTTTCTTCCCAGTTATTTTAGACATTAAATTTTACTCCAGTTTTAAATTTTTTGCATGGTGTGAGATAGGAGTCTTTCTTTTTTCCCTCTTGGATGAATATCCAGTTACTTAAGTCCTAGTCATAACAAGAAATTTTATTTTTCATGGGACTGAAATGTGACCCTTGCTATACATAAAGATGCCATATATATTTGGATCATTTCTGGACTCTATTCTGATCCCTATATATCTATTTCTGTGCCAACACCATTCTTTTTTTGAATGCAGTGTCTCTCTAGTGAATTGTAATATCTGGTAAGTTATCCTTCACTAGTCTTTATTCTTTTCATAGTTGTTTTTAGCCATTTATTTTTTTCATATTTTTCTGGCTAAGTTAATTAAAAAAAATAACGTTTGGTAATTTTTTCTTAAATGTTTGGAATATAAAAGGTAATATAACAATAAATATTATAACTAGAACCAAAAATTAGTATTTTTTAGTTTGAGGAATCTTAAAGACAATTCTTAATTTTAAATTCATGTTAATGTGATAGTAATTTATTTGGGTTCACTGACATTTTTAATTGCTTTTTGGAAACTTTCTTTGCTATAATATTAAACTAATAAATACCTTTGTGTTTTCTAAAGGCATTTGAAATATTGGAGACAAACAATAAAACTGCCTGCAATTAAAAATGATAGTAATATTGTGTTACAAATGAACACATGTACAAATACATATGTCTGTATTTTGCTTATGGAAGCAGAGGGATATCCCCATGGAGGTTCTACTAATGTTTACTTGGTTGTAGGGAACAAAACAAAACAAAACAAAAACAATAGTTTGTTCTTTAGCCAAAAATAAAATGGTGAAAGAAAGTATTATGATTATTATGGAATGATATACTTGGAAAAACTACAACTGTATTTTAAAAAATGAGGTACCTAGTACTTTTGATGGTGTTAGAATTCAAATAAGTGGATTGGTATGGCAATTTTTTGCATGTATATAAATATTAAAGATGGTAATGTAGAAAAGAGGGGGAAATTAATTGAAATTATTCACATTAAGACCAAAGAAGGACTTAGTAAATTTACAGTTAAATTTAAACCTTCTATATGAACCAATAATCTTTATTAAATTGAAATCAAATATAATTTTTTTGCTCTGTTCTAAAGAAGGCAATGAACAGTTACCATCTGACTTCTATTCCATAGTTATATGAAACCATCTAATAGGCTTTCCCTATACCCTAGTTTTGGTCTCTAATATAACTTTCCACCAAAAGGTGGAAAGGCTTTTTTTGGAACATGACTGGATGCCATGATTGGGATAAGGAAAATTTTGTTGTTTCGGAACAGTTTTTTGTTTTTTTGTTTTTGCCAAAGAGCAAGCATGCTCTCAGTAGTGTGTGGAGGTTGAGCTATAAAGCACAGATGAACCAAATTGAAGGCACTTCTGCAGGCCATTACTGGAAATTCAAGTGACAGAGGAAATGGTAATAAAAAGCCACTGAACAAGATGAGCCTACCAAAAACCAAGAGTCAATCATGTTATATCAAAGATGACAAATGACATAAACCACGCTAAGTAAAGAGCATATCATGGTTCCACTGTTTCCAGAAAAGCTCTATTTTGATCAGCTCAAATTGTGTTTCCTTCATTCAAGTTTTAATCATAGTCAAAACTGACAGAGTTGATAAACATAAATATAAAAAGGTATAATTATAGTATATTTTAAGTATAATTATGCATGTGTATAAATTCTACATTGTTAATCTTAAAGTAAAATTGTTTTGAAATATATGCAGGCTATTGCAGGGACTTAAAATCACAGTAAAAACCAATAAATAAGAGTATCATGAGATTAATAATTAAAGAATGTTTCCTTTATGGTATTGTCACATGTTTTAGCCTTTAATTTGCTACAGGGCAGCCCAATCATAAACACTCTGGAAGAATACAATTGTTTGAACTTTTGTAAAACAAATAAACAACCATTTGTGACTAGGGGTTGGAGTGACTATAGGAGTCCACAAGCAATAAACAGAGCTCTTTTATTTCTGAAGCCATAAAAACTCTAGTTGCAGCAGTGTACCAGCATATTCAAAAAGCCACTATAATTAGAGGACTTGAAGTGATAAACTGGGAAGATAGAAGCTCTAGAATAATTAAAATAATGTTTATAGGACCATTTGAGGAATGAGGAGGGATATGCCGCAAAATAGTAACATTGGATAAAAATAATCTTGTGTTGATTTAAATGAATCAACTTCTGGTATATCGAGCCCATCGACTTTACATGGGCAAGTGATGATATTACTCTGCTGACCAAAATACAATGATATACCTCCAAAAACATTCTCGGTATTATGTAGCTTAAGGCCAGAGATATCTTTCCTGGAGCTAATGAGATAAAGTAAACTGGAATTCACCTTAATTTGTAGGTATTCTTAATCTACATAAAACTGCAATAAAACAGCCTTATATAATATTATACTTTTAAAAGATGAAAAAAATCTTACAACTAAAAATTAAAACTGAATCAAGGTAAATGTTCTGTACACATTTATGCCTTGTAAATACCTACAAATGGTCACGGTAGAATGTAACATCACTTAACTTTGCCGTAATTTAATACTATCCTGTTGTTCTTGTTACCCTGTTAAATATTACCTTTGTGTGTTTCATACTATCTTAAGATTGTCTCATAAAATCTCAGCAATTCCCTTTCTTTATTTTGCCCTAATCCACCACTAGAATATGTCAGCCTCCTACACATAGAGGGTAGGAGAAAACATTGAGACACGAGGTCCAATGCAAACAAGAGACTTCCAAATTGCTTCACTTTTAAATAGGCCTGTAGCTGGTAGAGTGTACTATCACCAGAGAAGATATAGTTCCTTAGGAGTAAAGACCCACTCTGTCCCAGGGCTCACCAGAGACATTATAAATCAGCTGTAATTGTGACCCAAGCACTTGGTTATTCTGCTGTTAGGTCTTCTGGCCATTAAGAAATGTGTTGAGACTGCTTCATTTATTTGGATGAAGGCACAGGGTCAGCAATCAATGACCTTTATTCTCTGTGCCTTAAAGAAGAATGGCTGCCTCTTTTGGGAAATCTGTTGTGAGCTAGGGCCATGTACCGCCAGCTGCATTTAACTTCCAGGTTAAGTTATGTCCAAAGATGACTTTTTAAAAATGACACATTAGATTTGATCCCTTGTTATTAATCCCCACAATATTTTTGTACATTTAAATATTTAAATGTCAGTCTCCTTGAGTTTTCTATTTTCATTTCTGCTGATATTCAAATGAATGAACTATTTGCAAAAAAACAAATAAATAAATAAGTAAATACATTGGTCCCTTTTCCTAGCATTGGATTTGTTAAGGGCCAGCTTACTCTTTCTTAGAAAGGGATAGGGCTATTGAAATGTGTTGAATAGAAACTTCAAAAGTGGACTTGTCAAAGCGATAGTAAAGATATTTTAAATATAATTGCAGTTGTATTCAGTAGTGGAAAAAAAGTCAAAGCATTTCCCTTTAATGCCATCCTGAGGTGTGGAACATTTTGTAAGACTGAGTAGAATATTCCCAGGAAGGAGGGCACCTCAGCATTCTCCAATTCAGGATAGCACATCTCCCCCAATCTCCAATTTATCTTACCAGGTCTCTACTAGATCTGTTAAGTCCCCTTCATTTTCATCTTCTTAGACACCCAGCCATGGAGCATAAGATCACATTTGTAGGAACACTGTGACTGAACAAATATTTTCTTTTACATGGTGCTTTCAGAAGAATTCTTTTATCTCCTAGATGGCTAAGCTCCTTGGATGTCTGAACAATGACGAATCTGAGCGAGCTATTTCTACACCAGAACCCTGGGAGCTTAACAGGCTTTGAAGTGAATTGTTCTTCATTGCAAGGCCACAAAAAAGTGGGGTTTTTCATAGTTCTTGCATTGATGTCTACAAAGCCAGATGGCTTTGTAAAACGAGCCCCAAAGCAGTATAACTGATTAAAAGAATGACCAGGTAGCTGAAGGTTTTCATACTCAATGTGAGCCTGGCAGAAAGAATTATTCTCTTGAGGTACATTAATATTGGGGAATCTCACTCTCCTGTCTTTAGCAGTTAGCTAGTGACAATTGAGATAGATGTTGGCAACAGGAACCTTTAAAATAAAGGCTGAAAAAAATATCTCTAGCCAACCATTGTAAGGACCGCCTTGAAAAAAAAAATGAAGCTGGCCAGTAAGTGAAGTGCTTTGAGGGTTGTAGGTACTTCCTGAGGTTGTGCCTCACCCATTTCAAATTATCTTCTCATTCTTGGCTTCTTTTTATTGTGGTCCAAGATCTGTGTCCCCTTGAAGCCCCAAAGTTTCCATTGCTTTGCACTTTAGGGGCAACTCTCACCCCTGTTCTCTGCAGAGTGTAAGTGACTCTACTGAGGAGGCCGGAGAGGTATTTTTTTTTTTTTTTTTTATGTTACCCATATAGAAGTCTCTCTGCTCGTGTTTGTAACCCTGAGTACTGACCTTAACCTAAGAACGCAGTCATATATTTCAAGTTATTTGGGGGTGGGGAGGGAGGAGACTGATGAAGCTTGGCCTTGTAGGTAGAGGGATTCAGAGATGTAACAAATTGTTGTCTGGCTTCATAACCTACCATCCAATTATTGGGAAATGGGGTTTGGAGTAGAAAGAAGAAAAAGCTCATCTTACAATGAGCTTTAAAAACCTGTCATAAAAGAAGTAGCCGTCCCTAGGTTCAGTTGTTTTTGCATCATCAGGAAGCACTCAAATCCTACAATGTATACTGTGTGATAGAGGTTTAAAAACCAAATCATCTCACTCACTATTCCATTTTCTCTCTGTTGCCATCTCCTCTAATTGTCTCTTGAGATTTGGTGCTGCTTTGCTGTCAGAGTAGCAGTGGCAGAGGACTAGGGCCCTGCGTTCCCTTAAAATAGCTAATTTCATGAGAGTTTGTATATTTGACCTCTCTGAACTTCTATGGGTCCTTTCAAAGAGGGAAGTAATTCAAACTTGGAGGCATTTCCAAGAATTGTTTTTGGAGAATACACTGATATATATATAGCTATTATGTTTTTGTTTGTTTGTTTGTTTGTTTTTACTATGTAGAACTTATAGTATCTGAATAAATTAGGACTAATTGATCTTTCTAAAAAATAATTTAAATAATACTTCTATCAATCACACAAATGATCATTGTGGAAGAACTAGAAAACACAGACAGGAAAAAAATGCATTGAAAATTACCCCATATTTTATAATTTAAAGAAAAGATAGTTTAAAAAGCAGAGAATTTTGCTTTCATTTGTGTCTTTTGACATTGTAAATAATTTTTTCTTCAGGTATTTTCAGCATTGAAGTCTCTTAGCATTTAAGAAATGGGGTAGCATTTCATTTTACCATGGAAATTATTAGGTCATAAAGCATTAATCATTTCTCCTGGCAATTTCCATTGTAGAAATATATAGAAGTATAATGAATAAAAGTTTTTATCCATAATCTTGTTTCACAAGCATTTTATTATGTTTCTTTTCAGGCTATTTTCTAAAATCTTGTTACCTGATTATTGGTTCTCGGTGTGCATTTTCTTTCCAGCTGGGAAATACTTTGTGGAACTGACCAGTCGTATAGGAGCTGAGCGCCCTGCTGGCCCACAAAATTTGCTGTATCTTCAAACAGAAACAGGCAGGAGAGAGAAGTACTAGACTGTTTCTAATGGTCATGTGTAGTTGTTTAGGGTACTGAGGCATTTCCTTACTTTTGGTAATTCATTTTATAAAATTCCAAGTGTAACATTTTTTCTGCAGCTGTTGGTGATATTTGTTTAGGTTCAGGGAAGCTCGTACTTTTTATGTGCAGGAATCGTTCTGAACAATACATTTTAATAGGCTGCAGTGGTCAACAGAGAGATGCTATGTTCATTTAGGGACTAGAACGGATTTTCTTTGTTTTTCTTTAAAACTTTGGAATTTATAAGATTCCCCCAGAAACGAGCACACAGCCATTCTTAGCCAAGTTGTGATTTGTAGAGTGATTTATTGATCATGGAGGGTTTCCCAGAATGCCTCAGGAAATGTCATTAGTGTAACTTTGTGCATGCTGTCTTGCTGGAATGAAGGATCCCTGGGGTCAGGGATTTTTGTTCCCTGCTGTACCCTCCGTGCCTAAAACCATGTCTGGCATGTAACAATTATTCCATAAATATTTGTAGACTGATGTTTTAAGTTTTAAAATCACTTATCTTCTTTACTGCTTAACATTTTCATGGACTAACCCATTAGTTAGTCTATTGAGCAATCATTGACTTCCTATATAAAGTTGTTCAAACTTTTGATAAGAACGTGCTAAGCTCCAAATATGATGATAGATGTTGGGTCTTCCACTTAACATATTTGAAGTTTTTATTATCTGCATTTAATTCTTTTATGAAAATAAATAAGAGTGATAGATTCATTACTGTTTAACATTTTAATGTTTTTCCAGTCCTTTATATAAAGGAGTGTAATTTAAATTTAATATTATCCTAAATTCTATTTTGTTCATTTTGTTTTTTTGTCAAGGAGAATTTTAAGTATAAGTGATGTAGGCTTCCATTTACCAGTCTGAATTGAGGAGTGCCAGAAATAGATAGCTATTCAAAGTAGATTTCTCATTGGTTTGGCTTGAACAACCTATATAACAGCTTTATTGGAGGAAGGAAGCAGGTCACATAGCTAAATAAAATAGATATTTGTTGATAGGAATAAAATGAAGCTACTCGCAGTTATTACTCCTGTGGTATATTTATCTAACATATTTATCTAATAATTATTCTTTGGCTAGATGAGGGAAAGAAACAAAAGAGATAGAAAGGTGTTTTTTGTATGTTTGCTTTTTGTGTGTTTTTAAGTAACCAATGGGACTGTGACCAAGGGGCACCATCATTTTAGGTGGGTTATTTTATGCAATAAAAGTACAAAGGCATGCATGAGAATAATAAGTGACAAATTTATGTTGGTGGTTACTTCTGTGGGGAGAGGGAAACTGAGATCAGGGAGGGGTACTGACGGCCTCAACAGTGCTCATTTGATCTATCAAATTGAATAGTTAATACACAGGTAGGTGTTCATTATGTTATTCCTTTCTTAGACTTTTTTTTTTTTTAACAATAAAAGATGGAGAGTGGATATGCTTGGAAGTCAGATTTCTTCCAGTTCATTTTTATTATGAAAAGGTTAGGCTTTTTTACCAGCTTTTCCAGCCTCTGCCATTCCCAGTGTGTCCACACAGAACCTGTGTCTAAAAGGCCAAGAAAGCAGAGTTGTTATGTGGAAGCAGAACAACACATTTAGGAGACACTGACAAATAGAATACACTTAGATATTTGAACTTTTTGAATCATCAGAGGTAAGTGATTACAGTGCCTCCCAATGCATAATCATTTACTCTTATTCTTTCACTTACATAGTTATGCTTCTACATAAGCTTTGGCAACTACACATCTATGCATTTTTATCACGTGCATGGACTTTGAAACATAAGTACCCAATTTAGTAGCATCTGACTTCTCATTATCTTGGTCATTGTGATAGACGATCCTTGTTAGGGTTGAAGGTCCTATATCTCTCCCTCACTCTCACCCTGCTTGAATATTCCTAGAACTATTCCTGGAACTCTGACTGGAGCCTCAAGTATGTAAATGATAATATCTGGAAATTATGTGTCTTGATGAAGAACTTGAGGTACACCCAGATGTAGATGCTGGAGAGAAAGGAAAAATTGTACTGAATCTAGGGAGGTGGTTGAAGATTCTCCAGCCCCCCCATCCACCATGTATTAGTTTTCTACAGCTGCCATAACAAAGTGTCACAAACTGGGTGGCCTAAATAATGGAAACTTCTTGTCTCAGAATTCTGGAGGCTGGAAGTCCAAGATCGAGGTATTGGCAGAGTTGTTTCCTCTTGAGGCCTATGATGGAAAATCTGTTCCAGGTCTTTCTCCAGGCTTCTGGTGGTTTGTGGCACTCTTTGATATTCCTTGGCTTATAGATGCATCATCTCTATCTCTGTCTTGTCACATGGCATTTTCCTTGTGTGCATCTGTATCCAAATTTCCCCCTTTTGCAAGGACACAGTCATATTGGATTAGAGCCTACCCTATTTAACTCATCCTGACTTGATCATCTGCAAAGACTCCATTTTCAAATAAGAACACATTCACAAGGACTGAGAGTTAGGATTTTACCATCTTTTGTGGGGTGGATACATTAATCTGTTTTCATCCCTACTGCTCAAATCTGGAAGGCAGATTCTACCTGTCAGGGAGCGTTGTCTAGCTCGAGCTTGCTGTGCTCTGTAGAATGTCTTCTTTTCTTACTAAATTCCTCTGAATGGGCTTCATAACCCTGCTGACAAAGCGTGACAGGACTGTGGAAAAGCAGAGGATAAGACAAGTTACTTGTTAGGGAGATAGCAATTGAAAGGCACATTTGCCAGAGAACAAAGCCAGGAGATAATATGAGTTGCTCCTTGCTACTGTTTCTTCTTCCTTCCATCCAAGCTCTTCTGCACACCTCATTAGATCAAAGACTAATCTATTGAAATCCAATCAATTTTACTTTAGATGATGGCAAATGAATACTATTTCTACTACATTACCTGTGAAATAGGCCTTCGTGAATAAACCTGGAAATCTCCCACACAATTTATAACATTGTTTTTCTGAGAATGTGGTCTGGTGTCCATCTTATAGATGCATTTTCAAAGCGCAGTGAAGTGTGTTTTCAAAATGAGCTGGGGAAATGGAGGTGGGCAGGACTAGAGATCATGGTCTTTTTCTCTCTCCCAAGTCAGAGTGCCTTACAGGGGAGGATACAGAAGGACACTCTGAGCAACTGAGTTCTTCCCTGCTTATACCCAGGCTGAGACACTGGCAGAGACATCCAACTACATACCCCATATTCATGATTCTCTCTGCTTTACTGATAAAACTCTGATTTTTGTCAGGGTGGTAATGTGCTTAACTAAAAGACAATAGCTATTAGCCTGTGTCTACAGATAGATATGGTATTACATTTCAGATAATGATATCTAAGCAGAAGTTACTCAAGGGATAAACAGCTGGTGAAGATCCTTTTTCTTTTCTCCTACTTCCTCCTTCCTGTGTGGAATGCATTTGTGTTGGATAGAGCTCCAGCAGCCATAATGGTCCATGAGGTTAACATGAAGATAGACTACATACACAGCATGATAGAACTGAAAGGCAGAAGTGGCTTGAGTCTGATGATTTGGTAGCCAGCATGGCAGCCCTCGACTTCCTGCTTCTGATCCTCTTTTACATAAGAAAGCAATAAGCTATTTTGTTTAAGTCACATATTCGAGTTGCCAATTATATACAGCTGCAGCTACACCTAATCCCAACTGATCCAGAGACTGTCCCCACAGGAACCCCAGTCACTGACCTTTAGAGTGCACAGTATATCAGAAAGGACAGCCTGGTCCAAGGAGAATGCAGAAAAGAGATTTTTTTTTTCTAAGATCTAAAGAAGAAGTAGTCTATTGTGCCCTGTGACATCTTTTTCCTAAGATATATTTTATGTGGAGTGGAAGAGAAGGCTCTGAAACTGTGTTCCCTTCAACTGTTGCCTTATTTATTAAACACTCTATTTCCTAGTAGCATAGATAATGTTAGTCATTACCATTTTCTGCCAGGTAACATTTAGTTT
The DNA here is from genome assembly GCA_028627145.1 of Eidolon dupreanum. Taxonomy (NCBI): domain Eukaryota; kingdom Metazoa; phylum Chordata; class Mammalia; order Chiroptera; family Pteropodidae; genus Eidolon; species Eidolon dupreanum. The sequence continues at coordinate 68,466,484 of CM053501.1, read as the reverse complement.
CAGTAGCATCGCCACCTTGAAAGTACGTACAACTCTGTTTTGAGTATTTCATTGCTTTCTACCATTGTTTCAGAAAGTTGAATAGAAAACAGAGAAAAGAATGTGCTGATATCAGTGATTAGAAGTGTAGCTCTCATAAACTTAATGCAGCTGACACCAGAGGGAAATTATTTGACTTTCCATAAAGGCTTACTACTTAGCTTTGATCAGACATTCATTGTACTTAGGCCAGTGATGTGTGCAGTTGACTGTGGATAAAAAGAACAAAATTAGAGGATGTGGACAGATTGAAAGTATACCAGAGAAGAGTGTATGAGGAGTAATTAGGGATTTTAAATTTTATTATCTCTCAAGGAATAAAAAATTCCCTGATATATATTTGACTCTCTGACATGTTTTCAGGAATGTATGAAGCAAGAAAGTAGAGAATTGCTCTATATGTGGATTCACTATCTTTTTAGCAACTGATTCTCTGATGTACCATGGTGAATTGGGAGGAAACAAGGATGAGTGAGACTTCTTTAGGACTGTACAGTGGTGGACCTGTGAGGAAGGAGCAGAGATGTATAAAATTGTATCAGAGCTAAGGTTGAATATTTGGTGTTGTGGAGGGGACCCACTCCACATAGCTGTGTAGGCAAAAATGGTTATCCCAAAGCTGTCGTGATCCACCTGGAATTATTCATGTTTCTCTGCATCCTGTATTCATATCTAGCCTCCAGAGATGAACATTTTCATGAAGGTTCAGATTTAGAGGAAACATAGCTTCTTTAAGCTTTATTTTATTTGTAACAAGGTGAAGTCATTTTCTAAGTGTCTCACTTAAAGCCACAATGATGTGAGACCCTAAAAAAAAAATCTACTGCTTGAGGAACTTATGAGGCAATTAGTATTGTCCATTTATACTTACTTAAAGTATAATATATTTTCTCACTGAATACATTTTTTCTTATTTTATTTTAATGGTACTTCAGATATTTACTTGGGCTTTTAAAGGTCCACTCCTAATCTCAGTTCTTATTACTCTATTTTTCCCAAGCTGTTGGCTTTATCAGTTGTATGTTCATCTTGCTGTTTATCAGGATCCAAATTCTTTGTGGTGAGAGAGGAATTTCTGCACTGGGATTGGATAAATGTCTTCATTCATTTACTTTTTTGGGGAAGTGGGAGGGAGTGGTAAGGTCGGTGAAAAGAGCCTAGCTAACTGATTTTAACAGTTTTCTTAACACATACCTGATGAAGTTGTAATGCTTACCACTTGTAGGTAAGATTGGGCCATTACCTCTGGTTTCAATGATTAATTTCTAGTTTTTAATCTGCAGCAACTTAGTTAGAAAATCATTTTATTTATCCATACTGTCCCTCTCCATCACCAAAAATATTCAGATCTTACTGAAGGCAGTATTGCTACCAGGAAGACATGCATATACAAAATAGTGTGAAAGAGAGACAACATCCAATCTCTTAAATGTAGGACTCTCATAGTTGTTCACTGAAATTCCAGCCAGTACCAGAGTACCGACACTGTGTGATCCTGTTGTATGATATTACCAGTCTTTCAGGTAGCTGGAAGGAGCCTTAAAGCCATGTCATCTTCAGGAAATTAGGGAAACACTATAAACAGAGGTTAGAGTCCAGCATCATCAGGGGTGGTGATGGTATGGAGGCTATTTTCAAACAATAACCTAGCTGGTAAGAAATATAACATACTGACTATCTTCCATTAACTATCCCTTCTGAATTGCTGTTTATAAAAATCTTAATCAATGAAGTCTTTTTATAGATAAGTCTGTCAGACTTCAATTTGAATTATTTGAGAGGTTTCTGGAGATAAGTAGGTAAGAAGACTTCATCAGGAAAAGCTCAGTCACCTTTCCTGGGAAAGATGCCAAAACCTCATCAGTTTTATAAAAGATTACCCTTTTCATTGGAAATTCTTGGGCATGGAGAGAGGAGCTCAATTCAAGAAATGAATATCTTATTTTTACCTCTAGTGTGCTTACTCAAATAGTAATTTTAGAAGATGTCTTTTCTATAGAATACTTTAGTTTTATTATTTTTGTTAAAGTTGGGTGGTATGATTTCAGATGTGGAGGTGACTGAGAACTCTAGGCAACCCCACAGCTTGTGTATTTCAAGAAATACACAGTTGGTTTTCTCATGAAAATTAAGGAAACGTTAGAGAAAAAAGGAGATAAAATAAGCTTGTGTTAAAATTGTGCTTGCACTTTAAGTCAAAGTCCCTACATGGCTGGTTCTTATTTAAGACCAGAAATGATGAAGTCTTGATCTGAAAGCTACAGTATAAACTGAATAGGTGACAAAGATTTTCTCCATATTGGGGTTGATAATTAGCTATGCGTAGGTCATGAGTCCATGATTAGTTCTGTTCTTTAGAGCATGTCTGCAATCTTTGATATCTACTCAAGGTATGTAAATAGTTTTCACAGTTTTTATTATGATTTTTCTATTAATCTTTGACAGACTGAAATTTGATATTTTCTCTATGATAATCCATGAAATTTAGCAATTAAATCCTTTTATTTATTCAAAGTGTGCACTTGAATAAATTTCAACAAAATGATGTGTTGGAGGTTTTTAAATATTACTTAGTGGTTCTTTTGCAACCAGTAAATGTAACTCTTTATAATTATTTCTAATCTGATAATTATATCCTTGAAGTCTCACCTAAACTGGAATCATATTTTGAAACCCGTAGACATTGGAAAGCCAGAGATCTTTGGCCTTTCAAAGGCTAATATGACTAACCTTTTACATATCTCGACTTTATTGTCATTTATTACCACATTTAGCCATCCATAGCTTCTGTCCATCTCTCTAATTGGAGCAAATTAAGTACTCATACTTCTGATAACTCCATCTGCTTAATTGTACTTATGTGCCTCTCATGTAGAAAATGTTCGATAAATAAAAATATTTCTGTGGTGATATTTTTTATAACTTGACTCCTTACAAGTAAGATCATGAAATTTAGAATTGTATATACTCGTATTTGTGCAAAATTTCCCCAGCGAAACCTATTAATAGCTGTTCCTAATTCTTTTACTGATCCAGAAAGTTATTTTCAAATTTTTCAGTCACCGTTTATTTCTTTCCTTATTGCATGTCATTGTTCCATTTCCACTTATTAATTAAATAGAATAATTCACCTCTTACAAAGTATTCTTTTGCTTTAAATATTCAGGTATTCTCATCTTGGGATCCATGGAGGTGTTTCTGGAATCTATGAACTCCCTGAAAATGTATATAAATGTGTGTGCATGTATGTGATTTCTATAGTTTCTATGTGATTTCCAAAAGCCTCCTTGACTGCCCAGAGTTGAGACCATTTGTTTCCCTCAGATGGACCTATTCTCTCTACCCAGACTTTAAGCTTCTTGTGATCAGGTACTTTGCCTCACACTTGTTCTATATGGAGTACACAACAGCATAGTGGAGTTGTGTGGAAATTGTTGACTAATTTCAACACTTCTCAAACCAGTGTGGTTTGAGACCTTACATATAGAGGTGTTCTAATTGGAATGATGTGTGAACTTTTTAAGAGAGAAACTTTTTCACACTTATAATGTCAACTTAAACATATTTAATTTAATGATGTTTAATTATTTACAAAGGAGAAAGCCGGGTATATGCTTGCATTGAACAGTTTTACCATGACAACTAATACAAATGAATGCAACAAAACTGCAGAGTAATGCTTAAAATAAGAATATCAATTTAATATTGCATATTAATGATGATACTTTGCTGAAACTAAATTCTCTTTAGTGATGCGAATATATTGTTGACTGCTACAGCACCTTCATTTGTTTGTTTTTTGAGTTGGCATATTTATCCTAAGCAACATGAAGCTTCATTTTTATTTGACTTTTCTGATACCTAGGGCCCCATGGCATCATTTAGCCCTCACTTTGAGTATTTAGTATTTAGGCCTCTGATCTTTTCTCATTAGCTCAGGGCAATTGAAATAGTAATACTTGGCTAACTTGATCTTTAACACAGTGGAAATATGACATTGAAATCATGGAGCAGTCTGAAAGTAAAGGGTAGTCATTTCACAGTTTGTATTTTTTAAGACTATCAATGAAATGTCAACAAACATTTAAAAAATGTATTAAGTATTTGTATTTCCCTAAGAATCATTTTTAGACTACAGTTTGAGGAGCACTGGCATGGAATATATGAAGGGTCAATTGGAACACTTACTTTTAGTGCATTAATGGACGTGACTTGATTTATAAGTAGACTGATTTAATATTTGTACTTAAAATAGATGAGCTGGGTTTAATTAATCCTTGTCTTCCTGTTCTTTACTAAAATAATTATTCATACGTAAGCTTTGTATTTTTTTTTGTATTTCGCTTTGGTTGTCTCTTATTTACAATCCAGCCCTGCTTATAGCTGTCTCATTTACTGCAGGTAAACTAAGCTGTCAGCAACAGAGGAATCCCAAGGATGGGGGTGGGGAAGAATGTCAGCAAACCATGTGTTAATGAGTTAAAAGGTGCCTGACCTCTGCAATGAGTAGAAACAGTGGTGCTCTTTACTTGATGATTCTATACTTTTTCTAAAGGTGGTTCCCCAAAACTTCCATATTGGAAAGCAATAACTACTGTAGTTAAGATCAAAGGCTTTTTTTTTTCCAGGAGGTAAGGCTCTCATCTAGTCCAGTTCTGCCACTTCATAGCTATGTGACTTTACCTTTGTTAAAATGGGAATGATGGAACTAGGACCATTATGAGGATTTCAGTGATATAGTGCATCAGCAGTGCTCTGCACAGTGCTTGGCTTATGCTATGCACCAATAAACATTTGCTGAATCCTACTAGTACTACTGGTACTATAAGAAACATATTCAAAATATTTGATTTTTGATTCATCTTACATAGTGGATAAGTAAAGGTCTGAGAAGAGCCTTCCCCATTTCTTGACTTAGTCATTAGTTTTTCATAATATGCAGTGTGATGTTTAGCACAGCATAGTACTCATTATTATTATTAGGTCTTTTATAAGAAGAATTACTATCTCCCAATGTGCCTATGGACACCAATTGTATTGTAAACTTGCAACCTCTTTTCTTCACACAAAATTTGCCTTTTTGCTCTTTTCCCACCTAGTTATCCCTGAACTCCTTTAAATACTCTGAGCTGTTTTTCCAGTTCTGTTCTTTCTTCTGTCTCTGTCCCGGGGGACTCCACGGTGAGCTTTGCCGGCTCAGTACTCAGTGTGATACTCAGTCTCAATGCAGCTATAGCTACATTTGCTGCAATTATTCAAGCTTTGTGCTGCTTAGTTGCCAGATGCTTCCCCATAGGCATTTTTCTCTAAGTTTTTAATTCTAAGGCTAGGTTGTATTATCTCCATATTATTTCTATTTAACTGATGTGAAAATCAAGACCCAGAGATGTTAAATAACTGGCTGAGAGTCTCACAGATGGTAACTGATAGAAAGATAATTCAAACTCTGGTCTTTATCACTCTTTTGACTACTCCCTTTATTTCTTGTCATTCTATTATTCTCATCTTAAAAGAAGAAAGTGTTAATTTGGGGGTCATATATTTGGGATGAGTTATGTCAATGGGAACTTATTTATAACAGCATGAATTTAAATCCCAGTTTTGCCACTTAAGAGCCACATGACCTTGGGAAAATTACTTAACATCTCTAGCCCTCAGTTTTTTCACTATACAATGGACATGGTCAAATGGCACCCAAATTGTGGGTTAGTATAAAGATTAAATGAAATAATATTTGTAAAAGTACCTTGAACAGTTCCTGGTATATGTTAAACATTGTGTAGATGTGTTAAACAAATACAAATGACTTTAATATAAGTCAATGAAAAAGTCTTTTTCTTTTTCCAGCAATGTCTTTTTCTTAGATAATCTTCATCTCTGAGCTCTTGTGCTGCCAGTCTTTGCTTTTAGAAGGTCATAAATCTGAAGTGTTTGCGTTCTTGGTATTATGTTCACGATCATTAGCAGTATCTTCTTTGCTAATCGGAAATACTTTTATGTACACCAACTCTTTCCTTCCCAGTACAGTGTTTGGCAAAAAATGAAAAATGTGAAAAATATGTTTTCTTTGTTTTTCTTTAAATGAAATTTACCCTTTGTTTCTGTCCCATAAATCAATCTCCAAATGACAAAATGTAGTACACTTCCCCTTATTGGAGGTGGAAGGACAAGATCCCAGGCTTTGCTATGGGAAATAAACACAGAAAAACAGTCACATTATTTTAAAGCACTTATTGAATATTTGAGCACCTCCTGTGTGTCAGGCATTGTGCATTTGGGTGTGGAGGCATTGAGGAGATGCAGTGATTAGAACACACACAGCATCTTCTCATTTTTATAAGTGCCCATTCAAATTAGCATAACAAAATATTTCCCACTAGGAGGGATTTAGGGGAACTTCAGTACACTTTCACATGTGCTACATCATTTATTATACTGCTAGATTGTCTTTTCATCTTTGAATCTTCAGTACCTGACAAGGTCTGGCACCTAGTAGGCACAAAATAAATGTCTGTTGCCTACATGGATTTGTAATTTATTTTGGTACATAGTAGGGCAAATTTTCCCCCCAGTTTGCTAACCATTTACTCCCTTCCCATTACTGAATAATTCTTTCCCCACTGATTTTTATATCTCATTATATTAAATATATGTCCTTTATTTTCACTTTTTCTTTAATCTGTACTTCCTTTAACTAGTACTACACTATTTTTTACAACAGTAGACATATATTTTCATATTTTCTCTTCTTTTTTAGTGTTCTTTTGTGATAGGATCATATGTTCATTTTTTTATCTATTGAATTTTTTTCTAACTTTTATCTATTCATATTTGAAGTTCTCCTACCATGCCCTATTTTCATGAGTATTCCCTAAATATTAAAAGTATACATTTCATTTGGAAAGAAGTGTCATCATATGATGTCTTCCTTCTAGGAACATTTATCATATTTATTTAATGACCCTGCTATTAGTTTATCTTTCTAAGGTTTTTTTTTTTCTTTTAGATTGTACACTTTTGTTCATTGATATCTCAGAGTATTTTTATTTTTTGTGTTTTTTTATGTAAATAAAATCTTTGTGTAAATCACATTTGATTTTCATCATTGGCAACAAAAACACTGGGTTTTATACATTTATATGTGACCTGTCCATGCTTCTTTATTCTTTTGTTAACTCCAGTAATTTTTCAATTGATTATGTTTGACTTCCTAGTTAAAATAATATCAAGTACAAATAACTACCTTCATTTTTTCCTCAATGTTTTCCTTACTTTTTAACTGACATACTACATTAAACCCTATTCTCAAATAAGCATTACATAATGATCGTGGTAGGTGGTTTGTTCCTGGAAATGCTTCTACTGTCTTATTCAGATAAATGTAGACTGTTAGTGTGAAATATACTCTGTGGGTGTAAGAATTACTACAATTAAAGGGCCATATAACTGAACTTTTTTTACGTTATATAGTAATTTTGTCACATAGTGCCTTGCTCACGTTAGAGAGTTGCTTGCTCTCTAGGAAGAGGAAATGACTTCAAGAGATGAATAACTTGCCTGAATTCAATGGACTGATTCCTTTTAATCAGAAGAATGCTGCCTTGGTTGGTTATAAAGTGAGGATGTTGATTTCTGTGTACTAGTCATGGGTTTAGAGAGTTGAGCAAAGACCTTCTGTACTCCCAGTTGAATCCCCTAGAGAATTTCTACCCTAGGAACAGGGACAAGTTAGAGGTATGCTAAATCATACCAAAGCTGTAACCTTCCTGGAATCATCTCAGTCTGTAAATGGATTAAGATGATTTATTCTCTATCTGCCTAGAAGAAGAAGAAGAATTCTCTTTGGTAGGAAACATCATTTAGAATATGCGTTCTCAGTGGAGGGCATTATCTTACCCAAGGGAGTAAAAATTGCTTCTTTAGGGGTTTAACATAACAATCGCTTGTGGCCCCGCAAAGGCCCACAATACATAAAGATATACAGAGTTTATCTTTTTTACTAAAATGTCAAGGGCAGAGTGGGGAAATACTGATTTAGAGCCTCGTCAGTTTTTTTCTTTATAACACCTGGTAATCAAAAGTTATAGCTATACTGAGACAGGACCTAATGACCAAAAGACAAGAGAAAGGAAAAACAACATAATTTATAGTCACGATATTGCCCCAGAGACTGAAGTTAGAATGTAGGGACTTAAAAGTAATATGACTCATATGTTAAAGAAAAATAGATGAAAATTTGGAAAATTTCTTCAGAGATTAGAAATTTGTAGGAAAAAAAGGAGCATATAGAAAATTTTATAACTGAAAAATATATCTGAAATTAAGAACTCTACGGATAGGTTTAACAGCAAGTTAGACATAGCAGAAGACAGGATTAGTAAACTGGGAAACAGGTTAGTAGAAAATATCCAAACTGAACCAGAGAGAAGAAATTATATATGCATGTATTTCTACTAGCTAATGATTTAAGAAGAACCATCTTTTCTATATCCCTGCCTTTAATAGGTATTTTAACTGTTTATATTTTACCAATGTATGTGTAAAATGGTATTTCATTGTTATTTTAATACACATTTCATTCGCTAACAAAACACTTTTTAATCTTTTCATTTTATTTTGCTATTTAGAAGGTCTTTTAAAAAATATGTATTTGCCATTATATCTCTGGGGTCATTTATGTTTTTCTTATCAATTTGTACATTTTTTTGTATATATGTAATATAATCTTTCATCTTCATTATAAACATTTTCTAGATCTATATATATAAAATTTATGAATAATATTTTATTTTGAAGCAAAGAAATCTGGACTTGTATATGAGAATTATATTGGAAGACTATATGAATTGACCAATAATAGCTTCCACAGTATGATTCTAAAATACATTCATAAGAATACAGTCATTATTTTCTATATTGCAGACTGTCATATATATATCTGTATATGTGTCTTGTAATTACCCTTGTATTTAGCTTGTCTGACAAATCTTTGCAGATAACTTTATGTTGTCAGTTAAGTTTCTTCATGACTCTCTTCTTAGTCTTGGATTACTTATGTCAGGTTACTTTATGCCTAGAAATTAATTAATATAACCATTGTCTAATTTGCAAGTTTAAGCATTTATTTAGGTGTAATTAAGTAGCTTGTAGTTTTCATGCATTTTGAGATTATCACTCTGTTGATGCTAATATGAGAGTGTGTCTATGTGTGTGTGAGAGTGAGGAAATAAGTGTGGTATTCTCGTATAAATCTAAAATTATTAGATTATTGACATACATATGTACAAAAAAAAGATTGCAGTGATTTCACCCTTTTGTGATAAAGTAGCCATGATAGATATCATGCCTCTGTTTCGATTAAGGCTAATTATGTCACAAAAGATAGTTAACCTAAGGATTATTTACTTATTTTGGCTTTGGAGACTGATTATCCTAGTTCCTCCACTTATCATCCCACTTAACCTTGGATGAGTTATAAAAGCTTTGTAGATCTTAATTTCATTACCAATGAAATGAGGTTGATGCTACTGTCTCCCTCATAGCATTAAATGTGATAATGACTGTCAAGTGCTAGCCCAGAGCAAGAACTTATAATTGGAAGTTGTGGTTAGAATTTCTGTTAAAACACACCTATTCACATTATGGTTGAAGTACAGAATGGTGAACAAAGAGCTACCAAGCATGAAAATGCAGAGGTCAGACTCTGACATTAAGGAGTCTTTAAAGATTCTTTCCTGTTTTCTAAAGTTCTTACCGCTTTTAAAAAATAAGCAGTGACTGCATGGAAGTTTCAGGTGCCTAAAGAGCTCTTATCATTATCTTGTAGAATCTGTAGCACAACAATTGAAATATATTTATAAAAAATTAAGATACTAAATTCTGAAAGGCTTATTTGTTTAATAGAATTACACGGTGAATTCACTTTCTCAAGTATTGTCTTTGAGCAAAAATTATTACTAGTAGTATTTAAAACATTTTAGTATTTATTTGAATATTTTCATTCTTTCTCCTGTAACACCTGACTATCAATTATAATACAGAGAAATATGGGCTTACAGAAAAACAGTGCTATGTTTTTCCTATGACAGCATTCTGAAATGTTTTGAGGCTATGCCTGATGTATACGCTTTTCCTCTTTTCCCTCTTTTTTTTTTTAAAATAATCAAAGTTAAAGCATAATAAATGGTAGAAATTTCAAAATAATTCTGAAGTAGCAAAAGTATGCTTTGCATTCACTGGTCTTCTCTAAGTCAGTTTCAGTTTTCAAATAATCCCAATGGTTCTTGTAAAGTTAACGTTACATGTCTTATATAGATGTCAAGACTTTTTAAAATACAGGTAACCATCTCCCCACTTTTTGCTCTATGGATTTGTTGGAGTTGATGTGTACAATTTCTATTTTTAAAATGTAGGGATATTTTCTGATTATGCTATATAAAAAAATAGTTCACAATTTATATTTTATTCTGAATGTCTTTGGTGAAGCTAATTGCTTTCTGCATTGCCTTACAAATTACGTTGCATTGATTTCTGAAATAATATGTTTATTTTCCTACTAATAGAGAAAATTGGTTCTGAATGGCCTATTTGCTAAGCAATAAGTTTTATTGTGTATAGTTGTTTCAGAGGTCACAGTCACCTACCTTTTGGTTGTTCTGAGTGTTTTTAAAATAAAAATCTTCAAAATCTTTCGATTATACCTTTTTTACTAGTTAGAAGATTTTTATCATAGCAGTAAAGTTAAAACTTTTATTAAGTTGATGGTAATTTACCTTTAAATTGAAACTCTATATTAGAATAATAGATGATACTAGTACTTCTTCCTAAATAAAACTGTTTCTTTACAAGAGATAACATTTGTAAAGCATTTGTCAGAGTGTCTGGCACGATACATCTCAAATCTCTTCTCTTTCTCTTTCTAATCTGAGTGTACTATGTTACTTCTGATGCCTCTTTTCCCCAGAGTTATAGAAACACAAAAATTTATGGCTATGTTCTATATCAGTTTTCTATTGCTGTGTAATAAATTACCATAAACTTAATGGACTGAAACAATACCCATTTATTATCTCACAGTTGTATAGATCAGAAGTCTGGACAGGGCTTAGATTCTCTTCCCAGCTCATGCAGTTGGCAGAATTCAGTTTCTTACAGTTGCAGAGCTCACAATGGCAGGCAGGAGAAGCGGTTCTGACATTTCACCTTCTTAGAATTTTCATTTGCCCTGAGATAACTCGTGGGTTACAGTTATAACCTTATCCCCAAAGTTTGCCATGAAATATCTCGCATCTATTATTATTTTCACATCACTCTTGTATATCGAGTCTTTGGAAACAAATGACATCATTCTATTTATAACATTCTGTTTTTAGTAGTTTGATCGCTGAAAATGTCAAATTCTAGAAAACAGAGCATTCCTATGCAAGCTTCACTTTTTTTTTCTAAATGGGAAAAGAGTTAAAAGATTTACCTGATTAGCTCAGGCCCACCCAGGATAATCTTATTTTGATTAATTCAGAGTCAGCTGATTAATAACCAGATCATGGGAGTAGTATTCCATCATCTTCACAAGTCCACACATAGTGAACAGGGAGGGGGACTACACAAGAGTGTAACTTATTGCGGGTCTTAGAACTCTGCCCATCATATACTGGGCTTTTTAAACTTTTCTATAGGGAAGGAAACAGATGACCATCTTTTGACAACCTCCTGGTCGCTAGGCACAGTGTTATGACCTCTATTTTACAAATGAGTAAAACAGACTCACCAAGACTAACTCATTGTCACCAAAGTCTCATTGATTTCAAGAGCCAAAGAAAAAACTTTGGAGGGAAAATCTCCGAGTGAGTGGTAGCCTTGTTTTCAGTTGCTTTATCATAAACAGTCTCAAGAGGTTTTCTAATGAGCTATTTTATAAATTAAAAAAAAAAAAAAGTTGTTTTTTGGTTATTTAAAACTTATGAACATAGGTCCCCAGTGAAGCTATATGTATGAATGATGGGTGATTTCCCAGTCTGCTCCACAGAATCCTGCTTAATACATACTGTCAGGAAAATGGTCTTCAGGGTAATCTAGAACCTCTCAGGTCCTAATCCCTGAGCCCCGTGGAGGCAATCACAGCGCCTGGCACTGTGCAGCTGCTGTGGCTGTCTTGTGTGGGACAGCTCCTCAGAGATGGATGTCCCCAAGGCCCAGGCCACCCAGGGAGAGCAGGAGTAGGTGCTGCCCCTCAGTGGTAGCAAAATCTTTCAGTATTGTGAAATTGGGATCATATTTAGTTTACCAATTAAGTAATCATTATTCTCTATATACAGAATCTTATTAGAGCTGAATTATCTTTACATAGAATAGGTTGTCTAGTGATAGCAGGTATTGAAATGATGCCATTAAACTCGAACAGTAGGTTATATGTGTGAAACTATTCGACAATCATTTTTTTATCCTTCAGTTAGTTTCCTTTAACCCTATTTTTAAAATCTGTATAAAAAGATAGCTTATAAGGCTTATATCCAACTAGTATCTACACGTTAGGCAGAATAGTTTCAACGCAATTGTAGCCTCTCATTTTTCCTCCTTCCCATCTTGAGTTCATCATGTCTTTCCTGTCTTTAAAACGTGCTTGAGAAAAAAAGCAGGGGTGGACATGAACGATTCCCAGGAATCCCCAGGGGAAGAAGGAAGCATTCTCAGGCTGGAATTATTGAAGAGAATTGAAGAGATGCTCATGACTGGAATACAGGAGGAAGTGTGTCTGTGGAAGGTCAGGTTGAAAGGGACTGAGAAGGGAAAAGATGGGGAAAGCGATATCTGGTTTTATTTCTTTTTAACTCTTTTTGTTGCTTTGGCTTCAATTTCATGCCTCCGTGTCATGCTTGGTGACTTAGATGCAATTATTGAACTTTATGGATCTGTGGAACCAAATATTGATATAAGCCTAATTTTAAACTTTTTTTTTTTAATTCTAAATTTTACTTTCTTTTCATTCACTGCCTCAGGTAAAATAAATAAATAAATGAATTCTATTCCCTTTTGATCTTCATTTCAGGTTATTCAAAATGTATGGCTGACAGCCTTCAAAGGAATGATGCAGGCACAGTATGTTTTATTCAGGGTATTGCTGCTCTGCCCTTTGGTGCAGCTATTCAAATTGCTTTGGAGGCGCCTGAAAGGTATCATGGATTTTGCCACCAGTAAATGACAAGTGGTAATATATATGGCGAATGTTCTAGGTGCACTGCAAATTACTGTTGCAGCCTGTTTCATGGAAGTTGGTTTGTTTCCCACGTAATGCTCAAAATTCATTCTAAATTCTTTAGTCAGATAGAGTCAGGTCTTACCTCACATGTGTAATGTGTGGAGTAAAAATGATTTAGAATGCAGTTGAGAGTGGGAAACACATTAAAGCACACAATAACGTTTTAAACAGATTGTTTTTAATAATTCTGTGCCTTTGGGATAAATGACATTCCTTTTCTGTGCCCTCCTCCTTTAGGATATCCACTTTCTTTTACATTGGCTGCAGTGAAATCTTTTGAAGATTATTACCTTAGTGTCCCCTAATGAAATGTAAATATAATAATGATTACAGCTTGATTATGGGTCTGGTATTTATGAGGCTCCTGGTAACTTGCCGTATAAATTTAAGTATGTGAGTAAATTCTCGTAGGGACAATCAATTGAGAGTATTTTATTTTTCTTTTCTATTTTTTATGACATACTAATTCTTTTCACCTCTGAAATCTATATTGTTGTTTCTCCCCTAGAAGAAGTAGGGCCCTGGAAAACAGGTATACTTTTTCTGAATGACTTTCATGCTCCCTGTAGGATTTGGATCAGACATGAGTTTCTACCTGATCCTAACCTGTCAAAGAAACATTGTTAATTCCTATATTTTATCCATCTCCTCACAAAGAAAAATGTATGAACATTTCTCTCTTCTGCCTTTTCTCATAAAGCACTTCAAATTTCAAGTCTGTTCTTTCGTGGAAATCACAAGGGAATGAGTTTACACTATTCTCTAATTACTTAGGGATTTCAAGTGTGCTAAGCTTTCTTTGTTATCTGAATATTGGGAGCTAGCCTCCCACTCACTGTACTACTCAACACCACCTTGTCCTGTGGTCTTTCTTTCTAGAAGAATTATTATAGTGAAATTTCCACAGGACAGTCTCTTCCCTGCCATAGTCCTTGCCCATCTGCAAAGCATGTTCTATGGCAGGAGACAGAATAACCCTTAAAGCTTTAACATGTTACCAAAGCCTGATTGGCCCTCACAGGAAAAGAAAGTTAAATTTTAATTTGGATTTGAGATCCGGGGTACATTTCACCTCTTAATGTTGAGTTTCAGGAATTCCATTCTTAGAGGCAATAGCCTGTGATATGAGGAGACAACTTGGGACTGCAATTGGTAAAGATACATTAATACTTGTTTAATTATCTCATGCAGTCAGGGGGCTATTTAAAATAAAAATTTTTTCTTCCCTGCAATAGATGAAGAAAAATAGGGTAGCTGGTTGACAGACTTCTCATACAAAGTGACTGTCTCTCTTATCCACAGGGCAAGCATCATAGGTCCCACCCCCCTTCTGAGTACCACCTTTGTAAAGAAGAGGTAGAGTGATGGTGACAGGTGGCTTCCAAGACTCAAACATTCTTAAAGGCTAGCAGAAAGGAAAGGTGGAGTTGAGAACCCATTTCATGTTCCAATCTGCACTATTCATTATAGAACTAGAGCCTGAGTTCTGTTGGAATATGGGGATAAGAAATACATAAATACATATAATCTGATTCCAAGTTGTAGGTTAACTGGAAGGGTTGAAATATTACTGGTATTCATGTATAAACACTCTGTCTAATGTCGCTGGAGAGTCCTTTTGAGAAATTCTCTGCTTTTTGGCATGATGAATGAATTATCAAAATTTGTGCTTTTACACTTGTACTTCCCTTCCTCCTGATACCCAAAGCTCTTTTGTTGCCTCTGCCCACTCCCACCCCTGGACCAGAGCAGGACAGGGCACTTCAGCCTCTCTGTCTCTCTCTCAAGGTAGCTCTCACCTTTCCTCTAAAGCAGTGACAGGACTATTATTGCTATTTATAGACAATGCCATCCGCATCACTGGCTTTGATGGAATTAAGTAAAACATGGTATGATGGACTTCTCAAGATAGTGAATAGTAATTCTGATTTCTCTGGTCTAGAAGGATAACTAAGCCTTCTAGAAATAACCTCCTGTTTGAATTTAATACCTTCACCCTCCCATGACTATACTTTTAGTAATCTTTATTTACTTTTAATTAACTCTTTTTGTCGATTATTAATGGAATGCCTCCTGTGTGTGAGCACTATGCTAATTAAGCATTTCGTATAAAATGGTGAGCAGAAAAGTCATGGCCCTGCCCATATGGGGCTTATATTGGTATATATTTATTAAAAGGTATCCTGATGGTGGTAGATGCTCTGAAGGAAAAAAGCAAAATGTTTTAGGTGAGGATAATTGTAGGTCTAATTTAGATTGAGAGGTCCAGGGATACTTCTTTGAACTAGTGCTATTTAAGTTGAGGTAAATATTTTAATTTAGTAAAATAGAAGAAAGGCATTTTTTTTCTAAGATGAAATTTGAGCAGTTCTGGTATATCAGAGGGTTATTGAGCAGTTGAAATAATAGATTCTTTATATATATTTAAATATTACAATGCTAACATAAGCAATAAACTTCAGACATGACCAAAAAGAGAAAAAACCAAGTAATTTAAAATGTATAGATTGTTTACAAATAATAACCATATTAAGGGCAAGAATATTGGGGCAGACACTAAATATTGGGGTAAAATAGTTGACTATAAAAATAATGAGGATTAGAAACAAATGTACCACTAGAAAATGAAAATAATTGTTTATTTTGGGAATGGGAAAGGTCTGAGTTCAGATCAATAAACTCTGAGTAACTGCTATGTGACAGAGAGTGTGCCAGGACATGAATAAGATGTCATGTCAACCCTCCACAAGTATACCATTAGGTCAGAAACAAATGATGTCCTTCAACAATACCGAAAACCAAAAACATTCAGTATACTGCTGTAAGAGTCGCTTGCTCTTTCAGAGGGAGCAGGTGTTTTAACACAATGTAATCAGTATTAGGTCAAGTAAATAAAAATAAAGTTAATTAGGATTTGAATGGATCTATATTGAATGTTATATGCTATAAATGTAGACTATATCTTCCCCACTCCACCTTTCAATATTTAAGGAACATTCATCAAATCGATCCTTCATTAGGCTATAGAAAGCAATCTCAATAAATTATCCAAAGCATACTATTAAAGCTTCTCTTCTCTTTCAGCTAGCTGACCTTGGACAAGTTTATTACCACCTCTCCACCACCCTTTCCTCGGTTGTAAAATAGGGATAAGAATGCCAATATATGAAAGTATATGAAATTAACAAATGTGTTAAATGTTATAGTACAATATTAGAAATTAATAATGTTAATGTTTTCAGAGTTTTAAAAATTCTTCTAAATAAAATTTGGCTAAAAGAAAAACATAAAAATTACAATTAGAAATTCTTTAGAAGGTAATAATAATGGTTAATGCAAATATTGTAAATTAATAACTATATTCAAGTTCTACTCAGGAGAAAATCAGTCATTTGAAATGTGTTTTTCAGCATTGTTCTATAGAACGCATGCATTTTGTGTGTTGACGTGATCCATCTCCATGTATACCTTAGTGATCACTTGATAGTCTAGCAAAGTTCATTGATCTTTTAGGTTTTATAAGACACTTATTTCTGCAGGCACTAGTATTCCTGAAAAGGTACTATATTTGAATCGAAAGATTATGATTTTATTTAGCTATGTCTGGAAGGGATGGAAATTAAAGGAGGACTTTCAAGTTACCAAAAAAAGTGGCTTGTGTTTTGCACTGCATTCTCGTTTTGGTTTTCTTCTTTGGATTCATATGCCATAAAGGTCCAGCTTCTTTGTACTTAGGGGGCTGCAGAAAATAGTTGACTGTGAAGGAGATGAGGCAGGACATACTCTTTCAAAAAACTTTTTAAAATGCACAGTGACAAAGATGTGAAAATATCACATTAATAACATGTAAATCTCTTTGCATTGCTTGGCTAATCAAAATAAACAGGGATAAGGCCTCATTTTCTCTTTTGCTCACATGCAAATGCCTGAAATTCCAGCAGATATGATGACCACAAAGCCAACATTAGTCTTTCCAGGCTTTAATTTTACCTTTTTTTTATTGTTTAGTAGAACTTGGAATATCAGGATGAAAATTAATATAAAGACCATTGTCAAGGCAAATGAGTATGGGTCAGCTTGTCCCTCCCTCCTTTCTTTCCTCTTTCCCTCTCTTTCTTCTTTCAGAATACAGCCAATAAAACCTTTTTCATAAAATTTTCAAGCCAAGAAAACATTTTATAATAAAATTAGGAAATACTAATTTTTAAATTATTTCCTGTATTTTGCACATAGTAGATATTCAATAAATGTTTGTTGAAGGAATGATCATTACTTACTAACCATACAATTTAAAAAATGACATTTGTTTTTTTCATCACTCTGCTAGTCTCCACCACATGCATTGCACCCTGTCATCTAAATCTGTTATTTTGCTTCCATGACTTTCACCTGCAGAGAAACACACACATATGGGTCATCTCTTATGGGTCATTCATAGCATTTCATAATAACTAAAGGATACGCTTGACTTGGAATTGTGTAAGATATGCTGGAGGAAAATATTTCAGAAACATGAGTATTTTTAAGAAAAAAATGTAAACCTTCAGTGACGATGCAAACATTGGTGCCCCTTCTTTACACATTTTCAGAATCTGGTATCTGTAAATGTTCATCATAACATTTCCCTAAAAGAACTAAACTACTGCATATGGCCTTTTATGTTTAAAATTCACTGACAATTATATGAATTCTTCCTTCTTTCTTTCAACTGCTGTAAATTTATCATTCTCCCTTCCTATTTAAAAGGTAAGATTTTTTTCTTTCATTTGTGAATCTTCTCTTTTAGTTCTCTAAAATTTTGAGTCACTTGACCACTCTTGGTCTTTGACTTAAAAAAGAAACCCTCTTCTGTGATTTTTTTCTTTAAGATCCTAAGCTGTGGATCAATGAAGAAATCTTTTCCTTCCCTAATCTAAGAAATGTTGTCTGTTTCTCTCCTTTTTCTCTTTGAAAGGGAAAAGAGACAACTCTCGTCTCTAAAATATGCCATAGATGTCTCTTAAATTAAAGGTTCAGAATGTGAGTCTAAGAAGGACACAGTTATGCTGGTGTAGGGAGGACAAGGGTGTAACAGGCACCAATGTGTGTTCAGGGGTCTAACAGAATACTGAAAGGGGAGAGATTTTGCATCTATTTATAAAATTCTCATGAAACTTGAACTGGGAAAAAAATCTTAGTTATGTAATTTACAACTGGAAAATATAAAATATATTACAAAATCAGACATCCTTAGGATGGCCTATTAAAGAGGGCCTTTTTCTAATGAGGAACTCTGCTAATGTGGGTTGAGCTCTTGAAAGAAGATGGTATGGCTGATAATGGGTCAGGCCACAAGTAATTAAGCAGTCCACAAAAATGAAAAATAATAAAGATAGTGCTATACTCCATAGCCGTGGTAAACTGTTGGAATAGGAGATAACGATGGTATTGCTGAGTGTGGAAATGGAACTCTTTTATTAATTATCACCTCTAGAGAGTTTTATAGTTTGTGAACCTTTTTCACATCTCTTGTTTCATGTAATTTAATATTTTTGTCTATTGGCCATTTTTGACATTCAGAGTTTTTCAACAAGTACATCCAGCTTACTGTACGTAATGTGTTTTCAAAAATGCTATTGAAAATTAGTTATTAATATAAATTAAATATATTGAATATATTATCTAGAAAAATGCTCCTAGAGTGATTTTGTCAAATAACTCAATGTCTATACTTTATGATTTAGAAAAGTGTAGTGTACTATAATAAAAAGAATGAAGTAATTGGGTTCAGAAAATCTGATTTAAAATCCCAGCTCAATCACTTACTAACTGGACAACTTACTATCTTGGGCAAGTAATAATTATTTTGGTCCCATATAGCTCCATAAAATTTACCCATTTACTTTAGGGTCTGTACCTTCTATATATTTATGTTTCTATTTTCCCATGGATTTGTCCATTTATTCCATTTCCTATTTTCTCTGTTCCTGATTTAATTTACTTTTACTTTTTTTTTTTTTTTTTTTACCTTACTTCATTTGTTAATTCAACAAATAATTATTGAGTACTGTATGTGTGTAGTTTTTATGTATTGCCTCAAATCCTTCCTGGAGTGATGATACAGACTATAAGTAACTTTTTAAAAAGAGGGAGTTTATTTGAGAAATTTGTGAGAAAGTTGTAAAACTTCTAAAATAGATTCTTTGCTTTTATGAGAGATGCATCTTGAAATTTTGAGGAATCCCCAAATTCACAGGCTTGAGGAATTTTCCCACATCCATGTAACCAGCACTTAGGTCAAGAAACATTATTCGTACCTCAGAAGTCCCCTTCATACTTCCTGTCACTACCAACTGAATACTACCCCACTCCACCCCCATAACTGCTATCCTGACTTCTAATAGTATAGATTAGTTTGGCCTGATTTTGAACTTCATATAAGTAGAGCCATAAGATAAATATACTTTTTCTTTTTTAAATTGTAATAAAATATACATTACATAAAATTTACCAGTTTAATCATTTTAAAATGTATAGTTCTGTGGTATTAAGTACCTTCACATTCTCATGCAACCATCACCACTGTACATCCACAGAACTTTTTCATCCGTCTAAACTGAGACTCCATACTCATTAGATGCTAACTTCCATGCACCACCCCCTACTCCCAGCCCCTGGCAACTACCATTCTCCTTTCCATCTCTATGAATTTAACTATTCTAATTACCACATTTAAGTACAGTTATATAATATTTGTCCTTTCGTGACTGCCTTATTTTACGTAGTATAATATCTTCAAGGTTCATCCATGTTACAGTATATGTCAAAATTACCTGCCCTTTTAAGGCCGAATAACATTTCATTTTTGTAAATATCATATTTTATTTATCCTTCCATCAGTGGGCACCTGGGCTGCTTCCACCTTTTGGCTATTGTGAATCATGCTGCTACAAACATGATTATACAAATACCTGTTAAAGTCTCTGGTTTCACAAGTTGTGTATATAATCCTCCCCACCCCCAGAAGTAGCACTGCTGAGTGAATCATATGATAATTGTTTAATTTTTTGAAGAATCATTATACTGTTTTCCACCATTTTACATTCCCACAGGATAATTACACTTTCTTTTTCTCAACATTGTGTATGTAAGATCTATCCACATTGCTCTATAGTTGTGGGTCATTTATTCTCATTGCTGTGTAGCATTCCATTATGTAAATGTGCCCCTATGTTTTTAGACATTCCACTGTTGATGGGCATTTGGATAATTTCCCAGTTTGAGGCCATTACAAGTAATGCTACTATCGCAGCACATATTAAAATTAGGTCTTAAGATTCTGTCGTTTTGTTTAGTTGTTTTGTTTTCTTACATTATGGAAAGGAAAGTGGTTAAAGAAATTACTTGTATAGCTGACAAAACTTTCTGATTGTATTACTTTATAATCTTTACTAGTACAAGTGACAATATCCAGCCCAAGTTGGTCTAAGAGAAGGGGTTTGTTGGATCACATAACTGGGAAATTTAGGTGTCCGGCTTCAAGCACAGCTTGATCCAAAGTGCAAACAAGTTCATTCACACTCAGCTCTGCTCCTGTCCCTGTTGGTTACCTAGTTGATAACCAGTACAGGGAAATTAGGCAGTGGTTCAATAAAAGTCTATAAAGCAAAATCCAAACACACGGTGAGGAATTACTGGTATCCCTGGCAACTCATCTTTTCTTTCTTTTTTCAAAATTAACTTTATTTTTATCAAACTTATATATTTATATGTAATTTTTAAAGTTGCTACCAGGCTTATAAAAGACTATAGAGATCTGCCTCTCCCATCCCAGCCTCCAGTCCTGCTTCTCCCAGAGTTCTGCTTCAAGTCTCGGGGCTCTTTCTTTTCATAATGTTCCCCAGAGTTCACAATAATGCATTACATTGCTCCTTTTATTAATCAATTGTGTACATTATATATTGACTTCCTATTATGGAACACGAGAATGTCACTCTACCTCATGTTTCTATTTCCCAACTTCCCAAATAGTTATTTCACTGTTACAGCATACTTTTTTTTTTTTTGGTTAAATCAATATTTAGTATTCATATTAGTTCGATTATCTACATATCAGTTTCCTATTGCTCCCGTGACAGATTACCACGAACTTAGTTTCTTGAAACAAATCACGTTTATTATTGTACAGTTTGGGGGTTGGGAGGTGGCAGTCAGAGGTCTGAAATGGATCTTACAGGGCTAAAATCAAAGGCCATATTCTTTCTGGAGGCTCTAGGGGAGAATTATTCTTTCCCTTTTGCAGCTTCTGAAGGCTCCATAGTTTTGACCTCTGCTGCTGTCACGTCACCTTCCCTGACTCTGATGCTCTTGCCTCCCTCTTTTCCCTATACAGATCCTTGCGATTACATTGGACTCACACAGATAATTTAGAACAATTCCCTTATCTTAAGAGCCTTCATTTAATTATCAGCAAAACCCCTTTTTCCATGTAAAGTAATCTATTCACAGATTCAGGGGATTCTGATATCTTTAGAGGGGCCCTTTTTCTGCTTACCACTATTTCTTCTCCTTCTCCTTCTTCTCCTTCTCCTTTTCTTTCTCCTTTTCCTTCTTCCTTCTTCCTTCTTCCTTCTTCCTTCTCCTTCCTCCCCCTCCTCCTCAACCATGCACACATTTTAAGAATATATAAATAATTGAATATTTAGGGAGAGTGATACTCACTATTGCTCTTGCCTTAGGGCTTTACATATTCCTTGCAGTAGCCTTGAATCTAGAGAGGGGGAAAAATGAGAAAAGGTTGAACTGGGGGGATCCATTCTTGGAATTTTATCTGAGAAGTCAAACCCTTATGTTTAAATCTCATCTGCCCATGTGCCTCAGACTAACATACCTGGCTGGACTTGTGAGTCGCCCTCGTCCCCGCACCGCCCCCCGCCCCCACCTTCAGCTATGGCCTTGGAGCAGCTGTGGAGCTCATTTGTATGTACTTTGGGTCATCTTGCTTTGCAGAATTCCATATCTAGGTTGCTCTTCAGGTGTGGTAGGGAGACCATGGTAATTAGGTTTCTGTGACTTAAGAGACACTTCTGGGGCTCTGGCTATAAAAAGCCATTCCCCCTGAAAACAGGACAGAAGCATGTAGTTGTGCTAAGGTTAGTAGCATTGCTGAGAGAGGAAATGTGGAATGAGAAATGAAATGATGAGACTGCCCTTTATCTTTCCTAAGCTGGCTGCAATGTAATCAGAACCAAAATGTTTAAAACTGGTTTATGACCCTGAGGGTCCTGCAGAAATTAACCCTTGTCCTTAAAGCAGGGTTTCTGGAGCAGCACTATTGATTTGGGTTTGGATAATTTTTTGTTGTGGAGAGTGTCTTATGCATTGTCTGTTTAGCAACACCCCTGGCCTCTACCCATTAGATGCTAGTAGCAGCAACCCCCTCCTCCCAGTTGTGACACCCAAACATATCTCCCAACATTGCCAGCTGGGTTGAAAACCACCATTCCAAAGAATGCCTAGAAGACTGAGCCTCAAGCTGTGCCAGTGAGTCTGTTCAAAACCCATATTGCCGCCATTGAGGGAGCCATGGTGTCCTCTTTTTGTAAGAATAGAAGGCTGTTTAACTTCAGCCTCATTGTGTATATGTCTTCTTAGTCATACCTAAGTACTTTAAACCAGTGTCCTTCCCCTTTCCCCCCTCCCACTGAAATGTAGTATACTCTTCAAGTGTAACCTTAGGCTCCTCTTCTGCATGAGTGTGCACACAGCTCGTTCTTGGTGTGTACCTTCCAGCCAGTGCGGGCCTTTCTGGGTCTTCATGTGGTAAGTCAACATGTCCAGATTCTCCAGGTTCTTGAAGGACACTCTCTGAGGTCACTGCTGGGACACCGTTTGGTTACCTAACAATGTGGAGAACTATGATTATAAGGGAATGGAGCGTGAGTCTCTTGAGTGGATGGTTTCAGCAATATTGGGAGAGTCATTTATTTATTTTTCAGCAGATATTTATTGAATACCTGTGTGGGCTATTCTTGGCCCTGGAGATATACACAACACCCTTACCTTCTTAGAGCCTATTCTTATAGGGGCAGAGAGACAATAAACAAATAAATACAAAATATGTCAAGTGATGAGGAGAAAAACACATCAGGATGAGGAAAAGGAACCAGTAGGAACAGGGAAGGCTTGCAATTTCAAATAGGACATTTGGACATTTCTGGGAAAAAGAGCTCTAGGCAGAGGGTACAGGAAGTGCAAAGGTCCATGTGCTTTGTTTCTGTGAAGAATAAACAGCAAGGAGTGAGGGTGAGAGTTGCAGGAGAGGAGGATGAGGAGGGTGGGTGTGTATGTGTCACATGGAGCTTTGTAGGCATGGTGAGAACTCTTCTTCAACTTTTATTAGACAAATTTGAGACAGGTACTAGAGAGAACAATATAATGAATGAATCCCTTATCTATCCAGCACCTAGGTTTAATAAATAGTAACTTATAGATGGTTTTCTTTTATACACATTGTATCTTACTCTCCTTCCCCAGATTATTTTGAAGCAAAGCCTGGACTTATTTTAACTGAATATTTTTGTATATATTTCTAAAAGACAGGGAATGAAAAATGATTCTGATCTCTATGCTAAAAAATAATTGATTAATAATATCAGATATCCTTTGTGTGTGTGTATAGACATATATGTTTATATATTCAAGGCCAGTATGTGTGTATATATATGTATGTATATAAATATGATTTCCTAAATGTTTGATTATGTGTTTGTTTAACAGTTCATTTGATATCAGGACTCCAAAAGTTCGCATGTTTCAAATAGTTGATATGTCTCTTAAGTCCTTTTTAATTTTTAGGTTCTTCCTCTATCTCTTTTATTTCCCCACTTTGAAAATTTTTCTTTAAGAAACGAAGTCATTGTTAGAGGAGCAATGGTTTATAGTCTAGCTTTTGCTGATCACATCACATGCTCCTTTGTCCCTATATTTTCTGTAAATTGATATTTGGATGTAGAGGCTTGCTTGTTATCCAGGGAATATAGCTTTCTTGGTAAGAAAACTTCATATGTGTTGCACTGAGAGGCACATAATGACCAGTTGCCTCTCTCTGTGTGGTTTCAGGCTATGACCTAGACCTAGGCTGTCTAGGTAATAGCCTAGATTCATCTGTTTATTAGAGTATGAAAAATGGTGCTATTCTAATTCTGTCTTTCCTTCTTTATTTGCCAGTTGGAATACTTCTGTAAAAAGAATAATTTTTCCATTTACATTTATGAGGTGAAGTTTATAGGAAAATTAGGATAAATGATTGATTATTTTTCCCTTTACCAGTTTTCAAATTAATAGTTCCCTAACATCTTCCAAAGGTGACCCTTGCTTGCTTGCTTCCTTTTCTCCCTGCTTTCTTCATTATCTTCTTGAACTCATGGCTTTAAATATTTGATATGTTTTGATACATTACTGTTATCATTTCTGTTGATGCTTGAATACCAATTTTTTGGCCAAGTTTAATAGATTTTTGGCATTTACTCAGAGAGAGAGAGGGAAGTTATTCAAGGGTTTTAAACAGAGGAGTGATATATTCTGTAAAATACCATTCTGGAGTTTGTGTGGCCAACAAAGTGTAGAGGGTGCCAGGGAGGAAGCAGAGAGACCACTTAGAAGGAAGTTATAATAATTTAGCCAAGACATGATGTATCTTTGGACCAAGGTGGTTTAGTTGGAAAGAATGGTGAGATTCTAGATATTTTACATTGCGATAAAAGCTTAGTTGGGAAGGGGGGAGTGTATGATGGGGGATAAAGTTGATCCCTGCTTATGTTCCATTATATCTTTATTATTTCTTGTTGTTATGCTTTTATGTGAATTACAGTTATTTGTTTACATTTCTGTCTGGCTCTGTGGTCACTAACTGGTGACCATATTCCCAGTGTAGATATGTTGCCCCTGAAAAAGAGGAGGGCTGGTTAGTTCTCTGAGCCCACACAGGAGAAGCTGATTCCTGGTTAGCACTGACAAATACCCCAAGAAAGCTGGCAGGTTAAGGTTAAGAAAAGTATTCTAGGATTATCATGTGAACCTCCTCTAGCCCCCATGTACCTTTGAAGAATTAAAAACGGGTGACCCTCTACATGGGTTCAGAGCTGAGGGTGATTTTTGTGAAACTGAGGAAAAATGAGGTCAAAACAGCCCAGATTCCAGCCCTCACTCTCCTCTTTGTCTAGCACCTTTGTGCAGGGCACAGCCTGAACAACTGCACATGGCATCCCCGTCTACGGAGGCCCCTGGGGTAAGAGTAAACACACCGGAATCTAATCCTAGCACTGCCACCAACTGATGCCCTCAGTGTCTTCATCTGTGAAAAGATGTTTGCCTTCATAGCCTTTTAAATGAGACTACTTGAACACGGTTGTTTCACCACAGCTTGGCTGTGTGTATGTGGACTTGAGGTACTTGAAAATTAGAAGTTTTGCTAAAATAAAATTTTAACTTGTTCTAGTATTTCTTCTCAACCAACCAGTAGTTGCCAAATTTTAAAACATTTTAAAATGCATTAGAGGAAGTGAGTCAGATATGTTCTTCATACATGACAATAGAAGTACACTCAGTCCTGTTATGAATACTATGAAAAATTGTGTTCTTTGAATAAGCACAGGATGAAACTTTCAGACTTTGAAAATATATGTTCTCCCTTTCCTTCCTTGTTCATATTTGATTCCTTTTGCAAAGAATGTCACACTGCGATGTTCTTAAAAAAACAGCTTTCAAAAATGAAAATACAAGTTCCTATCTCTTGATTGTCCAGTTGGTATTTTCCCATCGTAGGGTTTTGCCTGTTCACACAAGTCTTTGCCTCAGAGTTCGACTTCCCCCAAATTAATGTAGTTAGTTTATTCCTCTTTCTGATAATTGCCATATATAGAAAAAAAATCTGTTTTCACTGGGAAACATTTCCCATGTCTTTCTTGTGGAACGTGAGTGATTTTGTTAATTCCACCAAGAGTAAGCAGAACTTTCTCAGGGTGGCCAAATTCTATTTGAGAGCGTCACTGAGAGGTGGGGAATAGTTCAAGTTTTCTGAGATAAACTCTTTTACAAGTATGATACTGTTGCTTTATATTTTTTTTCAGTCTGCGTGGTGAAAAGGACTTTTCATTTCACTGAGGTGAAAACTGGGTCTATGAGTGGAGCGACTTTCTTTTTTTTAAAAAAAAATCAGAAACCAATTACTTGATATGCAGAGCTGAAAGCCTCATTCCCTTAACGAAATCAGTGCAGTGTGCACTGCCGTTAACCTGAGCAAAGCGGCTGACATCTCTTGATTACAGCTAGAGGTGGAAGGACCCAAACTTGCAGGATCTCCTCCCCCTCGAGAGATTGTTAGTCCAGTCCTTTATAGAGGTTCGTTTTGGCTCTCTGTCATCACCAGGACGCTGGCAGAGGATGTGTGTCATGGTTACAATAGAGTGTGGTAACATATAACAACCATGAAAGCCCAGCGGGAAAGGCTACAGATTCCGGGGCTGACCTTGGAGTAAGTATTGTCTGTCTTTAATATTTTAATGCTTTCTGCATGGCACTTGCTTTCCTGCGACCAATAGCTATTTAGCATTTGTTTGTACTGACAGCCTCAGAGCACTGCAGTGTGAGGTGGAGGAACATGTCTTAAATGCATGGCATTTGGTTTCAGCTAATGTGGAAACCCAGACCCTGCATTTTGCATTGCAGTCAGAGGAAAAGCATTGCTGCATATTTAAAGTTACTAAACCTCAGTGCTGGAAACATCTTAACAGCTCATTTGGAAAGAATGCATCAGCAGGCCATGGTATATCTGTCTTTTTCTCTTTCTCTCTTACTGTTTGTTTATCCCCACGTTGTCTTTTTCTAAAGAAAGGCCTCTGTCTGCATTGAATAATAGAAGACATGACAATGGATTAGAGTACAAGAGAAGGGTTATTTGTGACATTCATTAGATGTGATCCATGTTTTATCTGTGCAACAGGATATTAATGAACTGTAGTGCGTTTTGAATCCTCTCTGCAGAGTCTCCAGCCACTGCATGCAGTGTGTTTACCTAGTTGAGCTCTGTGTTTGCTTAGCTGTTTTTTTTTTTAACCCATTAACTCATCTGACTGCCTTCCGATTTGATGTCACCACGTGAAAATGCCCACATCTAATCTGTGGCACAGAAGTTAAACATCTGTGATGCAGAAAGTGTCAGCAAATTTTTATTTTAAATCTGTTAGTCAAAGATGCAGAAGCTGTGAGTTAGTCTGTTGTTGGCACACTTAATAACAAGTAAGATATAAATCGGTAGAAAAGCACAAATATTCCTTTTTCTAACTTATGATAAAGGTATAAAATTACATTTTAATTGAAATCTGTACAAACCCAATCATCTCATACTGGACCACTTCCAGGAAGATACTGCAGGAAGAGAGCTGTTCCCAGTTCTCAGTATTAATTATTTCTCTTGAATTCTGTAGATGCGTCATGCAAGAGAAATTATTTCCTTAATTAGTAAATTAATAAAAACAGGACATTTCTGAAGTGGTTGGAATGCTTTTCTAATCAGTTCTTTCTCTAAAATTGTACACTGATATTGTATTAATGGGTACTCACTTCTAAAAAGTTAGAGGGCTCATAACCTTCTTCCTAGATATGGCATTATTTAGAAGAGAGATACAAACAGTATTTACCTATCACCCTAATATTTTGCCCTCATCTCCTTCTCCACCTTAACATTCAACCCTCACCATCTATGCTGAATGTTTTAATGGCATGCATTGATTCTTCTACTTAACCCTCCTCTCTCCAGCATTCTGGAAATGCACAGCTGGAATGCCCATAGCTCTGTGTTCAAGACCCAAGAGCATTAACCCCCAGCTTGACTTTCACCTCTGTTTCTGATTGTGCTACTACCTTGTTTTCTTTGGACTAGTATATATCATTTTACATTATACCTTTTTTCCCTTTCATTTTTAGTGTCTCGTCCACATTAAGAAGAGACACTTCAAAGTAACTTTTTAAAAGACAAACTCAGTTATATCAAGTGTTCTGTTTATAATTTGAAAGACTGAGGGATGCCACAAGTTTATGACTTTGCCAAGGATAACACAGGACATATGGGTCAGCTAAACATGGGCGTCCCTGTATTTTGTTTTGGTCTCAGGCCACACCCCCTTGGTCTAGCCTCTGCCCTGGTAAATGTTAATGTGCATTTAAAATACTTTACTCTTCCACTTAAGCTTGAGACATTAAAACAAAGAATCACTCTTAAATGTCATTGTCATGTTAGCATAAAATTTACTTTGAACATTTTGTTTAACCCTGAAATGTGAAAGCTAATTTTACATTCATTCATGGAAGAAGCTAATTCCGCAGTCTTTGAGTAAATTCAGTTTCTAACCACTTCAGAGAAATGTTATAATGGAAAGTCTTATCGTTGATTTTATTAAAAGCAGATTAATGCATACAATTTTAAATATTTGGAGATCTTATAACAAATCAGATGTATAGAGCAGTTTTGGGATATCTCATGACACATTACTGTTTTTCTTTTAGAAGAGTTTATTCCATATGTACTGCAGCCACAAACTATTACACTAGCATATTTTATACCCTGTAGGTACAATTCAGAATTTTCCATGTCACTTATCAATAACATGAGGTGTTTTCTGATTCCTACTTCAGAAATTGAAATCCTGGATATGAGATGCCAAATATATAAATATTTCAGAATCTAATAGATCATTAGTTTATTTAGAAATTTATGACTTGTAGATAGCCTATGCAAGGCTTTCTAGTTTCTGAGAAAGTAGTTTTTTTCTTCCTTATTTTCAATTTATGTATGGGGTTGGGTTCACAGACACTTTGTAGCACACATCATGTGTGTCTCAGCTTGGAGACATGGAGTGGTGTCAGTGCCTGTGCATGCTTATTTTAGGACTGGAAGGGACAGATAAGACTGTGCTCAGATAACTTGGTGGCTGTATCAGCGGACATTCCTGAGAGCTTTCCAGTGAGCTGCTAAGGTAGAGTACAGTATGTTTAAGGTCAGCAGCTTTTGAATGTGCTCTGAATGTTTTAAAGAAACCAGTTTCTTAGCTTACCAAGTACTGAAATGAAACCAGAGAATGGTTTTAAAATGTATGAAACTTTACTCTGTTGAAACATTTTATTTAATAAATTGGAGCATTTCAAACAATAATTTTATATTTCAGTTTAAGACAAATACAGCCAAGTCTCAATTATCCATATAATGGGAAACAGGGGTAGCATTAAGCATTTGATAAGCCCAGATCTGATTTTAGCTGCTGATGCCACTTATTTGTTCAGTGAAGAGAACAACCAGCTTGAATGAGCCAATATGCAGCACTGTTCTAAGACCTCTTTCTCCAAAGCAGAAAAACGTGGTATGGTGTAGAGGGGAGAGGCAGAGAAATGTTATTTAAGAAACTAATTGCACTAAAGCAAGAGTATCTAGTGCTCACTTCAGCATAAGAACTGGTGCCAGAACACCTAACTAATTCTTATTTTGGTTTTGCCATGTAAAAATAATTGGGAATTGACTAGTATTAACTTCATACTTTGATAGATCTCTTGGCAAAATTCTTATTAGTAAGATATTTGACAAATTTTAGTTTTTTTTCTTCTCTAAAGGAGGAGAGACATGAGGCTAAAAAGAAAAAAAAGGTAAAGAGACTGTAAGCTCATCACCCTGTGATGAATATTTGAGAATTGGCTGGTTAATATATTTGGTGGTATGGATGGTTGGTGGAGGCAGGGATTATAGTGTTCCATTGACATATGGATTTGAAAACCCTCTCTGGAAACTGAAATAGTTTATAGCTATATGTAAGAAAATTTAAAGTTATTTATTATGAATATAAGTATAAGAACACTTTTTATCATCGCCCCTGACAATTAGAGAAAAAAATGTTTTTGGGTGCTTTTCACTGTAAAGTACTTAAAAACATGTCTTCCTATATGGAAATGTTGCTATGTTTTTTAAAAACTATAGTACTTAACCTGAATTTTCTATTGTGTGAAAACTACTTCCCTTTAGTTCTGCTACAGATTTGCCATTGATCCTTAATCAGAGATAGAATGTACTCAATATAAAACAGCACTAGATTTTCTTTGTAAAAAATCACGTCAAAAATATCTGCCAAGTTGCTTTGTGACAAAGGAAGGGCTCAAATAAAAATGGCAGTAGTAGTATTGAGAATGTAAATTTCAGCAGGAAGCATTGTACTTGTTCGGCATTGTAGAGCTGAAAAAGGACAAGTGATTAGATGATTACCCAGCGGTATTGATAGACATGCTGTAGTGATTCTGGCCTAAAGGGAATGCAGTCCCTTAAATGAGCTATGCTATTTTTACTGCCATCATTTCTCCCACTTGGAATGACATTATTTTAACTTTCAGTCTCACTCCAAGGAGCCTGAGTCCAACCCCATCCAGCCCAGGCAGCCCTTGTAGTCCTCTCTTCGCTTTTCACTTCTGGAGGTAAGCGTGCTCCAGTGCCTGCTGAGGCTGCTTTGTCTTCCCCTTCCATTTCTCCAGTTCCCACCATGGGTATTTGAACACTATGGACTCTGCAATATACAATAAACGATTTTTTCTTAATTGTCATCCTAGCGTTAACATATAGAGTGAGAAAATGGCTTGAGTTGTTTGCTTAATGACTTACAGGAGCACTGAGAAAATGTACTGTGTTTATTCCATTTATCATATCTTACTAATATTTCACTTAGTGTCTGGTGACTAGTTATTTGTTTCACTCCTGTGTGTATATTACAGTTTTTCATATTGCTTTCTTAGGAAATGATCTGCACTAAATTTCACAACTTTTCATCAATCTCTTATAATGATACAATTTATTACGATTTCTAGAAAACGTTTCTTAATTCATGTTAGAGTATCATAGTATCTGTTGCCTCAAATTATTTTATATCTTGTTATTTACAGGACAAAGTATTTAAACTGTATAAATGGGTTACTTTTTTTAAGTCTTTTTAAGAATGCTCAGTTATATACCCCATCTACCCTCCTCACTCATAGGCTACTGTATAATTTCATTCTTTGTTCTTTAGAGAGTTACCTCCAAGGAACTCTACTTGCATTTTAGACTAGTTTGTTACAAAAATACATGATAGAAAATACTGCTGGTATTGTATGTATTGGTACATATGTTCTAATGGAATTTTCATGAATTCATATCTGTGGATATAGTGGGTCTTCTCATATCTAATTAGAAGAGTACCCAGCATTCCCCCCGTATTTTTTTTTAATCATAAGAGAAAAAGTCAAATCAAACTCTCAGTTGATGGCAAGAGTGACTTAAATTATTTATTAATGAATACTTTTTATTTCACATATGCAAATGAATGAAAAAATTGCCATTCATGGCCATTTCCTTGAAAATACTAACTTAAAAGCTTTATGCTCAGCTGATATCAG
This sequence comes from Eidolon dupreanum, assembly GCA_028627145.1. NCBI lineage: Eukaryota > Metazoa > Chordata > Mammalia > Chiroptera > Pteropodidae > Eidolon > Eidolon dupreanum. The sequence goes on along the minus strand of CM053501.1, from coordinate 68,434,746 downwards.
TGGGACAATTTAACAAATTTGTTCCTCTCATTTTTCTAACATAGCACTAAACTAAAATCTGTGAAGAATTGGCTAGGGAAATGAATTAATGGCTTTGAACTTTGGTTCTACTCTTTTGCTGATAGGATTATATTTATTATTGTAAAAATTACTTTCAACGTGAAAGTTTCATGTAATAGCTTTTATAAAGCCTCTTCTGAATATAATAGATCCTAAAGCGTAGAAATAATTTTCTGACAATTCAGAGAATTCCATTGCTCTTGTAATTTTTCTATTTTTGGTCTAACCAAAAGTAATTGGACTGTCCTCTGAAATTTTTTCTTCAGTGTCATATGTCTTCATTAAACGCTCACATTGCCTTTTTCCTTCCTAAAGACAATAGGCTGTTCAAAATGAAGGTGCCATCACTGGTGGAGGAGAAAAGAGAGAGAGTAAATGCTATGGTAGTACAGAGAAGGATAACGTTCTGGACAGTATTTTTGAACAAAGACTTTTTGGAACTAATGATATTTGAGCTGAAAAATTTTGGAGTTTCAGTGGGGAAAGAATGTGGTGAAGGACAAAACCAGACAAAGAATAAATCAAAGGCAGGGAGATGAGAAAGTGGGGCATGTTGTAGAAATGATGTGTATAGGTGGAATATAGGATGGATGGAATAGAAAAAAAACATGAAGTTATATAGTTATTAATACAGATTTAAAAAATAACTTGAGAATATGCTGTGTAGGGACTTGAATACTGGGCTACAAAGGTAGACTTTCATTTTGTCAAAGATAAATGAAAGATATTTTTGAATAAGGAAATAACCAATCTGATCTCAGACTGAGAACATTTACCTTCACCAGTGTAAAGAACAGGTTGGATTTTAGGCAGAAACTCCAATAAGGATACTGGTACAATATTTCACGAGTAACATGTCCTGGATTAGAACAAGTGCAATAAATTAAATTAGCATTTATACAATATAATTAACCAAATGCTTTCACATACATTATCTCATTCAATTCAATCTACCTGACACTTCTGTTTATAGATGAAGATGCTAACACACTTAGAGATTAGGTAGCCTAAGATTCAAAATGAAGTTTCAAATCTTTCCACTGTGACTAACTTAAGTAAGACATACATATTGCTATGAGATCATTTACACTGAGATTTAATTATCTGGTTTAGGTAGACCTTGTGACCTCCTTTAGTAATTTTTATTTCCCCAGTGCCTCTCTCAATGCCTGGGATGTAGTAAGTGTTTGAGATGTTTATTAAAGAATGAATTAGAAATAGAAGCTGTATTAACAGTGCTGTTCACAAATCAGCCACAAATAAATATACAGTAATACAATTGTAATTCTCACAGAGCAAAAGTGTGGGAGAAGATCTGTTCCATGCAGTCATTTAGGGATCCAAGGTGGCTTCCAAAGATTGCCTTCAGGGTTGCCCTGGGCATCAACCTCTAGCTGGTGGAAAGGGAAGGAGCATGGGAGTAGTGCACATATCACTTCCAATCATATTCCATTGCTTACAATTTAGTATTCTGACTATACCTAAGGACAAGGAAGGCTGGAAAATATAGCTTGCTTATGTCCAGGAAACAGAGAAGATGAATTTGGGAAGAAGCAATTTTTGTCATAGAAGTTGATGAAAGAAAGGTTCCCATAGTAGATACACAGTAGATAATTCTGAATGAATGGTTGATACTGAGATTTCTAGCATTAAATGAATGGAACTCAAGAAAGCAGAGTTGAAGAGGGAGGGAAATATAGTAATAATGAGTCTGGTCTTAAACAGATTGAGACATCTCTAGGTAGGGATATGTGGTTGGCAGTTCAGAATTTGGTTTATATGACAGGGTGCCCTCGAATCATGGTCTGATATGAATTGTAGAGATTCCAAATATGGTCATGATATTGCCATAAAATATTTCATTTATTTCAACCCTGCACAATTTTTTTTTCTTCTACTGATTGTGATGGATGGGATTTCTTCCTTGTTTCTTTTTTGTAAGTGGGATCTGAAGATCTGGAGGAGAATATTAACTGTATCTTTGCCCTGTGAGGTGCTGACACACAGAGTTTCTAAATATGGCAAGCAAAGATTCTGTCCCTTTCATAATAAAGCCCAGGAGGCAGGCTGTGCTGAGACGTGAGTTGGCTCTCCATCTCCTGGGCTTCTCCAGCTCAGGCTTCCTGAAGCATTCCCAGAAATAAGAGATCTGCAGCTTCCAGGGCTGCCCAGTTGCCACATGAAATTCACGTTTAGAATAGTATGTCTTGGGAGTGAAACCTTGCACTGCTGCATGGAGAGCTACAGCAAGGCAAGTTTTGGCTCAGTATGAAAGGAAGAATTTTCTAAGAAAGCTTTCTGGATGTGGAATGGGCTGCCTCATAAAACCATCCATTTTGTGCCACTGGAAGTTTCCCTAAAAGGCCAAATTCCTTCTTATCTGGGAAGATGCAGAAGTCATTCCTGCATCAAGCAGGGTATTAGATCGTATCACTCCCAAAGGCCCTTCCATCCTGAAATTGTGACACTTTCATGCTTTTCCAGCAGGGCTGGAGAGTGAAAGGCAGAATACACTATTGAATACACAGGATCTGATTGGTGACTGAGAGGGACATAGTACTGTCTTGAGAGCCCACAAAGGGATTTTGTCTTGTGCTGATGCAGGGTAGATACCCCAGCCCAGGGATAAAAAAGAAAAATAATAAGGCCCAAATATCAATTTATCAATACCAATGTGGTAGAAAACATCTTAAAAACCTGGAGAGGAATCTTTGTATTCCCCCCTTTTTCCCTTCTGAAGTAACCATAGCCACTCATAATTTCCACGATCCATTGTGCATAAATTGACCACCATTTAGTGGCTGTTCATGTAATGATGACATCAGTGTCTTATGAGTAATGCAGATATAACCTAAGCCAGCTCGTAATCTGGACTGTGATTAGATAGGACTCCAGAGGAAGTTACCTCATTTTACATTCTCAGTATCTTTCTTGGCACCTAGCATGCCTTGCCTTCAGTAGGGACCCAGTAAGTAGCTGGGGGCTGGCTACCATAACTCAGTGACATTTCTGTCATACTATAGAGATGTTCCATTTCATGCCCCAACTTCTAAGTGTAAGACAACCATTGGAAAATCTGTTGCACTTCCTGCACTCCTTCAAATTTATTTATTCCACCCTTTTATTGGCCTTTCAACTTGGTTCCTGAAGTCTCAAGGTAGTAGACAATAGAGCAGGTATTACATTTCTTCTGGGATTGACAATAGAGCAGGTATTACGTTTCTTCTCCCAAGCACCCCTCTTCTGGTCTCAGCTGTGACTGAAAACACACATGCCGCACTGCTGGTAGGAGACAGTACTAGTTTCAGGGAAAAATATTGCCACCGTGCCCTAGACTTTATGGAGAAAATGATTTTTGTCTATATTTTTTAAAACATGTAACCACACAGCTAAAATAGTGCCTGACACACATAGTAGGCTCCATAAATTATGTATCGATGGAGTGAATGACTGTTATTCCCTGTAACTCAAGCCTGTTCTCATTTTTTTTACCTGCGCTGAAAACATGACATATACTTATATGGTATGTATGCTCTGAGAATGGTGCTGACACCTTGGGAGGTAGAGCATGCATTTTGTTCTTCCATAAATATTAAATTATAGCCACCAAATGTAAAAACTGACCAGGTATCAATTTTAAATAAAGTAAGGTTCAAGGACAAAGCAGAAAAGCTTTATTAAAGGAAGGTAAACCTCAGAGTATATTAGAGATTATGCTTGGGTATGATGAGGGACAGAGAAAATGACCTGGAAGTCATGGCAGATCACACCCTGAAGAGGATGAGTCTGTTTAAGGACAGGTAGTTAGAATGCAAGCTCCACAGAGTGGAGGCCCGTTTATCTTCATTACTGCTAGTTCCCTGGCACCTGTAATAGCACTCGGTATATAATACATACTTGATGAAGTTAATTTCCTGTTGTCATTGAATGCGCTTTGAACCAAGAAGGGAGTTCTGAATTGTGAACTTTGGGAGGTTGCTTTTGAACAAACCGAAGCCATCAGTCCTTTGGCGAGTCTGCATTCCCTCACGGTGTGATCCTCCTCTAACCTGTAGCTGGGTCACTGCCGCCCCTTCCTACAGGGCCCCTGCTCTCCAGTGCACCACAGACCTCACCTGGCTACTTTGCTTCATTCAGGTTACCTGATAGGCCCTGGAGGAACTGAATTTGAAAGCCCAACAGACTAGGAGTCAGAGTGCCTGAGTCTCGCTCACTGCTCCCACCACATACAAGCTTTGTGTCCTTTGGCAAATCACGAACTTCGTGGACCTTCATTGTCTTCCTCTGTGAATCCCCAACCTCACTAATGATATAAGAATAAGAATAATAGCTTAGAGGTATTTTGCACAATGAAATTGTATGGGCAAGAATGGGACCTAGAGTGGTCCTACGGGAAAAGAAAAGGACAGGTAGACAAAACGTTAACAGAGGAGGGTGTCAGGGACAGTTGTCCATTTTTCCAGGAGCTTGTTCATTTGTCCTGTTGCGGCTAGAAAGGTTACTGAGTATCCATAGTTGCCTGAATTTTCCTCTCTTCACTTGTTGCCATGGTGAGGGGCAGACACAATAAGCATTTACCAAATACATAGCAATACGTTGTGATATTATGTCGCCTTTTCACAGGGAACCATAAGTGTGGGAAAGTCACCTGACTGTTAAACCCTTTTAGTTTCATTTACTTTGTAGGATGAGCAGGATCATTTGTCTTTTTTATTCTCTCTTTTTCCCTCTTTTGCTTTACGGAGAACACTGAAAAAATCTGAAGAGGCTGGTACCAGATGGTAATTTGTTTTGTACTCTACAGATACCAGTTCCTGTGTTTTGTGAATGTGATGGCTTAATGAATTGCATTATGCATCCCTGAGTTTTCTTTCTGAATTATGATGTAGGACTGAATCTGTTTAGGGCAGACACTCTGAGGAATGGCTCTGCTGAACAGAGATGAGCTCACTCATGAGCACTTTGCTAGTCCTGTGGGGCTGGGCAGAGATGGGGAAGGTTGGCAGTCTCTGACGTCACTGGAGGGGCAGCGGAGGAGGTGTGGACAGGCCAGTTAGCATGTCCCTTGGCTCCACCCGGTTTCTGCCACCACCTGGAGGCTTTTGTTGCTTGTAAGAATCCAAAGAAGAGAGAATGAGATGGTATGTCTGTGGTTGTGGGAGTGGGGTCGTTAACTCACATGATTGGCGGTAATGGTGAGTATAATATATTTACTGCAGAAAGATGCTTGGGTAGTTTCCTTTGATCTTTCTGGAACATGTGTTTTGAACTGATATTATAAGTTATCTATTAAAAAGTTACTGAGCCTGGAGGATGAAATCTTGTGAGGTCAGATGGCAAGCAGAGCGTCCAGGTCCACTGGGTCCTTGGAGCACATAAGTCCCTTCAGAGCCTCACTCAAGCAGGTGTAGGTGCTTATGAATGCCAGGCCCTGGGAGTCGTTCTGGCACTTTGAGTTTCTTCATGATGGTTCTCATTTTTTTTTATGTGCTCACCTTTTCATGTTGACTTTCCTATTTGGCCTACTGACTTGGGTGGGGAACATGCAGGGGCTAATTTTCCAACATTTATTAGAGCTTGCTACATGCCCAGTGCTGTCCTTAACCCTTTAAATGTGTCAGCTCATGTAGTTTTCACATCATGCCCATGAGGCAAAGAATACTATTGTCATTGTACAGATATGCAAACTGAGGCACAGAGAAGCACACTTATATCTAGAGACCACATATCTCCATTTGCACTGGTTTAGTTCTATTTATGTCTCTTATCTCAGTGTGATTATGAAAAGTGCCCCTTATCATGTGGAAACTCTCTACATTTGGACAACAAATTATATCCACTTACCAGTGTCTAGAAAACAGCTTGGTCCAGTTCAAACAAGCATCTGGAGAGAGAGTCCGTACTCTTATTCAGTGGCATAAAGCTGCACTGTCTACATTTTCCTTCAGACACTTCAGTTTGCAATTATTTAAATCTGCATTCAGAATAGAATATTCTATTTACAGGGAAAGTGGTTTTGTTTGTCTGGTGCTCCTCTTCTTGCTTTCACTATACACGAAAATGTTGTCTTCTGTGGAGAGTAGTTACGGGGTTGCGGAGCATGTTTTCAGTCATGATGTCCTATGTTCCTATTTTTTAAAATTTATTTTAGACGGAGCCTACAATGATGCAATGAGGGTTAAGCTGGTTTCATTTTGGAAAGCAGGCCGTGGGCCTCAGCAGCTCTGACTGCTGCTGCTCTAACCTGAGTGGCCTGTACTGGGTTCTGTCATCCAGGCGGCCTGCTACTGCCATGAGCATAACACTGTCTCATCGTTGCTGTGATGGTCCCAGGCCCTTTGAGCCCAATTAGAAGACAAGCCTCTTCAGGCCTAAAGAAGAAACCTCACCCCATGGGCAATGAACCATGACACTTCCTTTGGTTCTAATCACTCAAGAATGTTCTTTATTACATAGGCTTTCTGAACTAAATCTTGTGGTTACTTAACCAACTTTTGGAATTTTGGTTTTAAAATATATTGGAATTACTCTATGAAGCCTCAGCAGTTATTGCTTATTTACTGGATCATCTTGGGGTAAATGAAAAAATTATTTTAGAATGTAAGTTGGTGTGGGGGAAGGTACTACACTATATTCCATTTTGTTACTGCATTGCTTTGTAACTAGGGAAAAAAGATATTTCACACTATTAAAAAAAACCTATTTCCTACACTCAAAATAGGGCTACAGCTATTAACACCCACCCTGTTGATAAGAGAATTAAGTTGTGATATTCTTTGAAAGCATAAGATGGTGATGATAATGTGAAGCACAGAGGTGTCTCAGTAAGAGGAGTAATACAAATGCAGAATTAAAAAAGAATTCTCAAGTCTCTCCAGCAGAAACATGGGAATAATAATATCTTTTGGAGGTGTTGTAAGAATTAATTAGATAACATTTGTGAAAAGTTCCAAGATGAGCGTTCTGTTTTATTATTATTAGCTTCATATTATTCTTGGAAACACAGCATTCAAAATGAACTACAAAACCTGACTTTTGTATCAAGGATGTTGCATATTCTAATTGAACATGACAGTGAATGACGAGATATTATGAAACTGGGATAGCTGTACTAATGGTCCCAGGCAAAACGAAATGAGCCGAACTTCCTCAATTTTTATGCTTTTCCATAACTTTTTTTCATGACAATATGCTCAGCTGCATTATTACTGGATCCACTTTGTAAAACAGTGTGGAGATACCCCAAAGTGAGAGAACACTTATTTTTCTGCAGTGGTATCAGAATCGTTTTTCCTCTCCTCTTTATGTAAAATAGGAATTTGGCTCAATTGTAAACAAGTTCTTAATCAAAAAGTCATCTTTAATCATCTCTTTTGGTTTTAGTTTGTGTATATGGGTGCGTGTGTGTGCGTGTGTGTGTGTGTGTGTGTGTGTGTGTGTGCACAGTTAGGAAATTCTGTTTATTCTACCTTTGCAATCTACTTTCCTCATCACCTCTGTATGCCATCTCAGTGTATCATTTATCCCTGAATTTTTATAGTAACCTCCTAGCCTATTACTGCTGCTTTGGGTCAGTCTTTGCCCTCCTACAGTCTATTCTCCATCTAGCTCTCAGAATGACCTTTGTAGTCTATGTCAATTATCTGCTATAACCTCCAATGGCTGCCCTCCCATCCTTCATGCCCCACTTCCTGCCACCTATTGCTTATTTCCTATCTGGCCACATGGAACTCTGCTTTTTCTCGACCACTGCAAATATGCTTGTGTCAGGGCCTATTGTTTCCTGTTCCTGGAATATTCTCCCCCTACCCTTTCACCTTTAAAAAAAGAATTCCAAAACTACAGGAAAAAGTCAGAAGAATAGTATAGTCAACACCATATTCACTTCAATTCACCAGTTAAAACTTGCCACATTTGTTTGATCTTCCTGTCTCCTTCCCTTTTTGGCCCCTATATATATTTAAGTATATATATTTTTTGCTGAACCATTTGAGAGTAGTTTGCAGATACTCAGACACTTTACCCCTAAATACTTCAACATTTGTCTCCTAAGAACAAGTACAGTCTCCTTCGTAACCATAATATTATTACATCATTATTAAACTCCCACGTTGAACATGATTAAAATATCAACAGGCCACATCAAATTTCTCTAATTGTCCCAAAATAGCTCTTTATAGTTTTATTTTTTTTGCAAATCCATTAAAGATTATATATTCTATAAAGTTTTCATATCTCTTTTGTCTCCTTTAATTTAGAATAGTTTTACTTTTTTTTTTTATCTTTCCATAACATTGACATTTTTTTTCCAAGAGTACATGACAACTGTTTGTTGACTATCCCATAATCTCAATTTATCCCATGGTTTCTTCATCGTTAGAGTCAGGATTAACATATTTGGCAAGAAAAAGTGATGATGTCTTCCTCATAGCTTTGCAAAGTCCAAAATCTGTTGTTTCCCAGATGTTTCCCTCGTGGTGCTACCTACCCTTTTTGCTTTATTGAATAATCTCTCTGGAGTGACATTTTGAGTCCACGTGAATATACTCTTCTTAACAAGCTTTCATCCAGTGGTTTTTGCATTCATTGATGAATGAATGCAGATATTATCTTGCTGTGTGCCTAATGACAATTTCCTAATTCTATATTAGCTGGTGTTTTTCAGTTAAAGAAAAAAATTTCCTGCTTCCCCTCCCATTTTTAGGAGTATTACTAATGATTCATCCATTTTTTAAAGAATAAGATAGAAAACAAATATAGATTTGTTGCATAATAATCCATGACCATCATTCCTCTTTTTGTTGATTAGGTTGACCCAAATTTGTCAGTGGAAAGCTTTTCAAATGGACTCCTGGGGTCCTTTTGACATGACCCTATTAGTCTTTTAGCATTTCAATCTGTGGCACAAAAAGATGTTCTAATTGAGCAGAACAGCTAAAGGAACACTCTTCCTCCCAATCACCCCATCTCTCCTTCGTTTCCTTAACATCTATACTAAATGTCACTGCAACAGAGGCCTTCCTGAGTCCCTCTAGGAGGGACCTGCACCATCGAATTTTAAACACATTTTATGATATTTATGATATGGGTGTTAATCTTACCCAACTAGAATGAAACCTCCAAATTGACAAGGATTTCCCTATTTTGTTCATTACTGGGTCCCTGATGTTTGGGACATCGTATGTTCTCAACAAGTACCTTTAGAAAAAATGAATGGATGAATTCCCTCATCTTGAGCCTACATCCTAGTCTTCTAGATTAGCTGTTGCTGTTCTATTTCTTGACACTGAAATGAATCAGGCTGCAGGAGGTTCATGCTCATTTATTTGGACTTTACTACAATTTTACTTCTAATAACTCTCTTGCCTTTGGATTCTGGTGATATTTTCAACTCTTGCTAACAGTTCATTACAAATGATACTCACTGCAAGGCACTTGGCAATGACAGTTGAAGCATTTATAATACAGTTTTTCCTTCTCCAAGCTTCTCTGAACAGAAGGTCTGGCTATTTTAGAATTCAAAAATGATACATTTGACACTATGTTAGAGTTTTTGCATGGGATCTAATGCTGGTAACTTAAAATTGAGTGGAATAGAAGTTTTATTTTCTAAATGAATAAATAATTGTTTATTAATAAGTAAATAATACCTTAAAAGCCTCATGGGATTTGCAAAGTACGAGTTGTTCTTATGCCCCCCAAATTTCTATTATAGCTGAGATGCTGAGAATTAAAAAAAGAATAATGAGCAGGAGTTGCTTATTAACAATGTAGTTGATATTTGTAGTGGGCTGAATGGTGGCCCCAATGCTATCAGACCCTAATCCTCAGAAACTGTAAATGTTATCTTATTTGGAAAACCAGTCTTTGCATATGAGATTAATTTAAGGATTTTGAGATGAATTATTCTGGTGGTCCCTAAATCCAATCACAAGTCTCTTTATAGGAAAGAGGCAGAGGGAGATTTGACACACAGGGAAGTGAGGAGCAAGGAACAGATTCTCCCCTAGCACCTCCAGAGGGAACATGGCCTGTCAGTGCCTTGACTTTGGCCATTGATGCTAATTTTGGACTTATGGCTCCTAGAACTGTGATTAAGGTGGGTTAAGTAGTTTTAAAACCCCGAACTTGTGGTAATTTATTATAGCAGTTATAGGAACCAAATGTAATAGTGAACTATATATTCTCTTATTTTGTTGTGACTGTCAAATGACTACGTGAGAGCTATGTGGTGGGTACCTTTGCCTCCATTTCATAGAAGGAGGAGCAAAGGCTGAGAGAATCATGTGACTCGAACCAGGATTTCTGATTCTTAGTCCAGTGCTCCTTTCACTCTGGCACCCTGCCTCCTTCTAATAACTAGAGCCAGTGAACAGCACTGACTGCTCATAAAGTTGGTCGATGCAAGAAGCCGATCACTGTGACCAGAGAGATCAGGGACAGACATGTGAGAGGCAGAATCCCTAGGGCAACCTTAAAGGATAAAGACATTTAAAGAGTTGGAAGATGACCAGCCCTGTTTCCCACAGTCCAGGGGACTTATTCCCCCTTCAAGTGCTGTTTTAACCTCCGAGATTTTGGGTGCCTTTGAGCACGTATGTGTTCATGTGTCTGTATACACATGGAGGAGAGAACCCCTTGTTTAGCTGACAGCAGATTTGGGCCCCATCTCATGAAATGATTGCCTCTTCAGAGTCCATGTACATGGTGGTTCCTAACATTTTATAAGCAACAGGATCTGGATAAGCCTACACAGGATCTGGATAAAAGCCATGGATTGAGCTGCAGTTCCAGCCTTCTAGGGCTTTAACCCCTCTTGCAAAACACTTGGTTTGGCTCATTCTTTCTCTCCAGCAGCCATTAAGATTCTCCTATTGTGGACCTGCTACAGATCTATGCTCTTGGCCTCATGGCTTGCACTGCGGCTCCGGCTACTTACCCCAGCGGTGCGGCTTCATGTTCCTGAATTTATTCAACAACCATCTTGCTTCCATGATCCAGGGGCAGTGCTGGGGAGATGAAAATCAGTGGGATTCCATCTCTCCCCTCAGAAAGTTTTCAGACATTTATGGGAACCAGACAAGGAAACAGCTTGTCGAAAGTGTGACAGCAATAAAAGCGATGCTCGTCTCATGCTGCTCTCTCTGCACAAACGTTGGGAGAATGAAGCGATGTGTTTAATAAAAGGGACTCTGCAGCTTCATCCAGGAAGCAGAACATGAAAGAGAATCTCTTGACTGTGGCATTTGGCAGGAAGATCTGGACAGTTTATATCCCCACAGTGTAGATCTGGATATTTTGTATGCATTGATTATAATGTGCTTTCGATTACCCATCCATTCTTTACCTGTTACTTTTCTGGAACTTGTAGCACTCACTGTTTAAGAGACTTGATCATATTGGCTTCTTGTTTAGTTTAGTGTGAGATACAGTAAGGATAATCGATCACCCTTTTTATCCTTTTAATAGCCACTGGCCACCATTCTCAACTCCTTTGCATCTATATTCTTCTATCGATAGTATAAAAGGAGCTAAATTTTATACATATTGCAAAGAGACTACCAGCCTGAGAACTTGGATAAGCCCTAGACCTAAATGACATTGGATGATGTATGGGGTCAGCATCAGTGATGTGATATAGATGGTCTCACCTTTGTGACTCAGGGGATCCTTTTTAGTGTCAGGTATTTTGTAGCATACCCCACATTATCTCTTGACTGAATATATCTCTTGGCTGAGAAAAGACAGAAAGCATAAAATGACTGTGAATTCTAGAGCATTTAGAATTTTCAAATTTGTTTATTACAATAACATCTATAGGAATTTGAATAAAATACTAGTGCACATATGTGTGGCTTTGTTTCTTCAGGCCAGTGGCAGTATTAGGGTTCACAGATTCTTCCTAATAGCTTCCTGGGCTCAGTCACTGTCTTCTACCTTAATGACCTATTAGTCTGTACTCTGAGCTTATACCAGCTATTGTTTCTTTCCAACAGGAAATAAGATTATAAATCACCACAGTTAGAGAAATAAGTGATATTCCATTTGATGTTATATTCTTTTGTGAAAACAGAACTGAAAAAGTTTGACAGAAAGTGTATTTTTTGTTTTGTCAGTTTTTGCATAATTTTGTGCATTCCGGTGACATTTTGATAACATGGTAATGATTGCAGAGGATTTGAACTCAGTACTTGACATTCTATGATTATCCTGTCTCCCATGGCATTTTCATTTCTATGCTCTGCTTCTTTGGAGCTTCAAAGTGGATTTTATTTTTCAGTGTAGAATTCATTGCCTAAAGTAGCGTTTTCGTAAAATTACAAATATAAAATTTTATATTGCTTGTTTATTTTGAGGCACTATTTTATTATATGCACAAGTTTATGAGTTTGGCTATGAAAGAATATGAGAGAGGATATATTTTGAAATTATTGTGATTATTTTAACACAGTATTAATATCAGAAACAATCTTTCCCTCCAAAGTTTATATAATTCTTAATAGCTTCCAAGGTCAGTTGGCCCTTGGGTGAGTTGTACTAATGAGAGTAGATTTTTTGAAGACAAGACCTAAAATGCACTCATTCTCCTTTGCTCTGTTTAAAAGTAAATCATCTTAGGAAGTCAACTTAAAGCTATTTGTAAGTTGTAGCATATCAATCAGAAAATATAACCAATGCTAGTTGGTTTGCTTTGCTAATACTGTGAGAAATATCAAGAAAGGAAGGTGTTCTGATTTTCTCTGAACTTATTTTGGTTTTAAGTAACAATTTGGTTAAGGCTAGACACCTGAAAAATAAGACGTAATGGTTATATTACGAAGGCTACATAACTGGTACAACCAGAGGGTTTGGGAATTTAAAAGCAAAATATGAACTGAACTCTGAAGACTGATTATGGGCTAAGTAATGAGAGGAGGAAGGAAAGTCATCAGGGATGAGCAGAGGAGTAGGAATGAAAGGAATGATGGAGACCTCTTCAAGGATGTGAGTAAGACAGCTTTCTCAAGAGCTTAAGCAAAACTAGAATTTGCATAGAGAGGGTTTTCATGGAAAAGAAAGTCAGAACAAACTGTAGAGTGTCTTACATGACAGTTTACAAGCCTTGGGTTTAATTTTTTTCAGTGTGCAATGTCTGAGATTTTTAACCAGGAAATGGTAGGTTAGCAAGATTTCTGCACTGGAAAAATGAGATATGAATAGAGAGAAGCAAAGTGCAAAAAAATAACAGTAAAGAGCACAACTAGAAAGACAGCATTGAGAAGAAGGAAGACCGAAGGGTATTATGAAAGAAGAGTCAACAGTACCTGATTAACAATGGAGGTATTATGTAGATTGACGGAATTGTGGTATCTAAGAGAGAAATAGGGAATTTTGGAGAAAAATCAGTTTTGGAGATAACAATTTCACTTTTAATCATGATTAGTAATGTCTAACCTGAAATTGATGGCATGACAGCCAAGTGGAAACAACCATCATGGTGCTGGAAATGCATCCCAGAGCTGAGAAGAACTTACAAGACTTCATGTAAAATGTAGATGAAGGTGTAGGAGGTATCAACAGAGACAATGAGGCTTCTATTAAATTGTAAGGAGTGAAGCAGATGCTCTGCAAAATCCACCTTAACTGTTGTTCCTGTGGTTTGGGTCCAGACAAAGGATAAACAATGAAGTTTTCCAGTTCAAGGAACAGGGGCTAGTCTTGGGAAGGTGTGTTCATCTGCAATCTACAGCTGAGACTTCTTGAGTTCATTTAACTGGACAGTAAGCCTAGTGCTCTGATTGGAGAAACAACTGAATAGCTTGAAGTTCCAGTTTGGGCCCACAACCTCTTAGACCCCCTAGAGATGCCTCAGAAGCCAGGCAGCAGAGCTTCATCTGCTTATAATGCCAGTGAGAAGCCTGAGGAACTCTAGCAGTAGCAGAAGTTTCTCTCTCTCTCTCTTGTGTGGGTGGACTGCAGGGGTAGCTGTTAGCCAGGCCACCATTCTTTTCACAAGAAAGAACAAGGACTATGCTAAAGAAAAATAGCACTAGACTGAGACCCCAAAGCTCTATGCATTTGACTGTGGGAGAGAAGATTTGGCACAAAAACTTTAAAGGCAAAATTTTGTAATCTGCTGCCTTTTCCATGTTACCTTATAATAGAATGTGTGACTTTGAATAGCATTGCTTATTTTTAAGCCTCCTAGTGTGGGGTACTTGCAAACTGTTACCTAGAATTGCTGAATATATTGAATGAAATTATTTAATATTAATGTTTTTATGTATTGAAAATTATCAGCCCAAAGTAGAATTTTTTTTTTTATTTTAGAAAGTCATTCGACTATAAGCAATTGCTCATTTCTTTATTCTAGGGATGAAAAATAATAGATATTTCTTTCTGACCACTCTTTTGTAAGATCCGCCCAGAAATCTGTATCGAGAAAGGTTCTGACAGGGCTTAGAGGCAACAAACAAACTCTATGATCAGTCAGCAGTACTTATTGTGATGATGATAGAGGTAAGGATGGGGATGGCAGCTCCTAAGCTGTAGATTTACCAGTGGAAATTGTGATCTGAAATAGGCAAAGTTGCATTTATTTTGACGGAAATTGCCCAGGAGCTTCAGGTGCTTCTAAAACAAAAAACAAAAACCAAAACAAAACAAAAAATATCCCTGGATTGTTATGTTTGGAGGGCATGCATCTGGACCCTAAAAATTGATTTGGGTTGTTGAAAGGTAAGAAAGGCTAGGGCCACCTATATTTTTGCCTCATTTAAATTTGCGATTTCTTTTTTCAGGAGACTCTCTGACCCACTTTGCTTCTGAGTGCTGTGTGGTGGCATCGCTTCTGAAGAAGCATTAAAAACTCAGCATCTCAGCCAAGATCAATTTGTCTCAGGAGTTGTAAAGTGCTTTCCAGTTTAGGGACTCTTCTCACATACAAATGCAAATTGGTTCCTCATTAAAACCCAGTGAGGTCATTCTTACTGTTTATTTATTTGAACTTCATTCCATCACTTCTTTTTTTATAATGCTTGAGGCAGCCCCAAGTGATTTGAGGCCCCCACTTTGTGGGAGTAGGGAGAAGATGTAGATTTATTCAGTGGTGTCATTCCCATTTTATAGGTAAGGAAAGCAGGATTTACAGAGATTAAGTTACTTGTCCAGAGTCTTAGAAACTAGAAAGCGATAAGGTCAGGACACAGCTTCTCCTTGTATTATGGCCTTGCACATCTCAGTTTTCTGCAGGCAATATGTTCTTTTCCCTTTAACATCATTGGCCTTATTCCATTCTGAACCATGGTATCACTGGTATGGGCGAGTGTGTGCGCGCGCGCGCGTGTGTGCGTGCGTGTGTGTGTGTCTGTGCTCGCTCACCTTTTTCTTCTCCATTTTTCTTGAGGAGACCAAAGTTGATTCTCATATAGTAGTCTCCACTTATCTGCTGTTTTGCTTTCCACGGTTTTAGTTACCAGCAGTTAACCACAGTCCAAAAATATTAAATGGAAAATTCCAGAAATAAACAATTTATAAGTTTGAAATTACATGCTGTTCTAAGTAGCATGATAAAATTTCACACCATCCCACTCCATACTGCCCAGGACATTAAGCATCCCTTTGTCCAGCATATCCATGCTGCACATACAGTACAATAAAATATTTTGAGAGAGAACACATACAGATAGCTTTTATTATAGTATATTATTATAATTGTTCTATTTTATTATTGTTGTTAATCTCTCACTGTGCCTAATCTCTAAATTAAACTTTATCATAAATATGTATGAATAGGAAAAAAACATAGCATGTATGGAGTTTGGTACTATCTGTGATTTTAAACATCCACTGGAGGTCTTGGAACGTATCCAATGCAGAATCCCGTAAGCGTTTGGTAAATTGTCTCACTTGGAATGGAAGGTCACTCAAAAATGTAACAGTGGTGTGAATGTGTCTGGACACCATTACCTACATAGGTAGGAAAATTATGTCATAAAAGAATATTGAAATTTTTATTATTTATCAAAATGTGTATATCTAAAGTCATCATGACTATCTGTTGGGATCTCCTGTTGGTAGTCAGAGAGAACTAGAGAGTCCTAAAAAAATGACATCAATAAAAATCACTTAAAGAACTGACATTAGAAACAAAACTCATGTTCCCCTTGAGAATGTCATATTGCAGCTTAAGCCCAAACCCTGGGCTGTCTTGGCTTAGTTAATGGCATCTTGCTTTGACAGCCTTTTGTTCTCCCTAGCTGACATTTCGGCAGCAGATATCAGCATATCAGTTAACGTGCTTTCCCTCCTGTAGGAACTGATTTGACTACAGTTATGTTAGCTCATATTTCCTCCCTCATTAAAGTGCCTATCTGCAATTTGTTCAGAGGAGTTTGCCAGCCAGCAACCACTGTTGGTGTGTGGTGCCCTTTTGCCGGTGATTGATTTGCCCAACTACACAAGGTTCATTGTCTAGTTAAATTTAGTTTTAATATCGATCTAAAGTATACTAAAATATGTATCAAGGAATGCTACCCCGTTTGTCAGAGTTATAGATTTTATTTAGCCCATAGCATTTATATAGCATTTTATTTAGGGAGCTCTGTGGTGAGCATTGCTTTCATCGTGTAGCTGACTTAATTTCATAGGGGTAGATAGACCATTTAAAGTGTCAACTCCTTGCTGCCAGTTTGCTCTTCTTATGCTTTTGACACCTGTGTGTAGCTTCTTCATTAGGAGGATATGAAATGTCACTAGTACCATCTCAAATGGCAGCATTTGTGGGTGAGACCCCCAAATAAAATCACAGTATAGATTTAGTTTTGGAGACGTTAGTTGATGTCACTTATATTCGTGGTGCTTCTTCTCTATGATCACAGATGGCCGGTAGTTAGCTTTGTTCCAGAAATCTGAATGTGTGACTCTCAATCTGATCATTCTCATGATTTTGACAGACTAGGATTCGGGATGCTTATTTAAAGATGAATAGACAGTTATTCAATTCACTCTATCTAACCTATCATTCGCAAGGCACATATAGCTTTGTCACTTGCTTCAAGAGACTTGGAACTAGTTATATAGTATCTCTGAGACCAGTTTTCCTCATCTATGTGATAGGGTAGTTAACATATATCTTTCAGTGTTGAGGATAATTGAGTACCTGGCAGAGAAGATGAGCAGTGAATAGTTACTATCAAGCTGATGAGGAGCTTGGAGTTATTTCCTTATGTAATGATGTGACTTATGGACACAGGGTTTGTTCCAGTGCTATGCCTTTTATGAGGTCTTATTAAAGATAGAAATCCTGGATAGGTACAAAGATGTAACCTACAATATCAGCTTATAGAGTATAGAGTATATATCAGTAAATGAAAAAAGAGGGAGGACAGAGAAATCCTGGACCATGCATCTCAAAGTCTTTTAGTCAAAAGTGTTCAGGGGTGACACAGGGGTCATAGGCCTGACCTTTGTACGACACTTGTTCATTTTGAGCATCAGCTGCTAGCTAGGCTGTGTTTGAGGCTTCGTGGATACAGCAATGAACAGGATGGAGAAGGTCTCTGCTCTCATGGAGCTGCTATCCTAGTTGGGTATGGGAATTGGAGGGAAGAGGACACACCATAAACAAGCCAGAAAAACACCAGGGAGTAACAAGTGATTTGCACAGGAATGAAACAGGGTGGCCTGGTGGCTTCTCTTTTTCTGAGGGAGTGACATGACAGCTGGACTTGAATGACCAGAAGATAACAACCAGAAGAATACCAAAGCAAAGCTGTTCAATGAAGAAGACCACCAGGGTAAGAGCAACCCACAGGAGACTGGTGTGGACGGGCCAGGATCAGGGCCATGTGTGACGGTCTCCATAAGTCAGAGTCAGGTATTGGCTTTTCCCTAAGCCTAATATGGAAGCACTAGAGGTTTTGAAATAGGGGAATAACATGGTGATTTGCATTTTTAAAGTTTCCTCTGGCTTCTGGGTAATGGGTAGATTGAGCTCAATTTAGAGGTTTAGGAAGTAGTCTAGATGAGAGATAATGGTGGTGGACCAGAGTGTATATGGTGAAGCTGGAGAGAAGTGGTTGAATTCAGTCTGTATTCTGAAGGGAGAATGCATAGGACTCCCCAGGAGATGAGTTGGAAGAGGAGATTTGAGGAAAACCCCTTCAAGGTTAGACTGTTGGCTGGAGAAACAGAGTAGACAGTGGGTCTTTTTACCAAGGTGGGGAAGACTTGGGGAGGAGCAGCTTGTGGCAGAAATTTAAGAGTTTGGTTTTGTTCATGTTAAATTTGGGATGCCTACATGATACCCATGTTGAATCTGAAATTCCAAAGAAAGGATAGGTTTGGAGAAGCAAGTCTGAAACTTCTAGGCCAGTGGGTTTTACATAAGGCCATGGGACTGAATGAAATCAATTAGTGAGAAGTGGCTTCAGGACAGATCATGAAACACCACAGATAATAAATGTCAAGCTGAGGAGCTGGAGGAAACGTGGCCAGGGATTAGGAGGCATCCGGGCCAGTGGTTTCACAAGTGAAATGAAGAAGGAGTTTGAAGCAGGAGAGTGGTCCCCCATGCAGAGTGATGCTGGAAGGTCAGTGCTGATCTGTGCATAGGTCATGGAATTAGGCCAGTAGGGTGGAGAGTGTGGGGAGAGGCAGGTGGGTGGAAGGTAGAATAATGCAGGTGCTGAAAGAAATGCTTGATAAAGGACAAAGGCCCTTATGATATCTTATTTTCACTTGAGCTGACCATCCTCTTAATTATTTCCAGCTTGAGGGCTGCTAGATTTTCCTTCTGGGAAACTGAGGATCTTGGTCATTACAAAATACCTGAGAACTACCCATTCTGAGGCCTCTCCCTTCCCTGTTGCCAAATCAGGTTTATGTTTAATGCCAGCTTTATGTGAGTAGTAGTGTGGGAGTGATTTTATGACTTAACTTATTTATTTTCCTTCAACCTGTAGCCTGCCTGTGCATGTCTACATAGTTGAAAAAGCCCTGTAGGGTAGGTACAATAGGAGGCCAGGCTTGGAGGAAGGATAAGATTTGAGGAAGTAGAAATAAGGGCGTGGGGGATGGGAGGGGAATAGAAACAATTGAGTTAGGGGATAAAAATCAGCAATGTATTTAACATGGTAGTGAAAACTCCAGTAAGTAGCACAGCCACAACGGAAACATAAGCTTCACTTATTACTGTACATCACCTACTTCTAAAAGAAGTCCGAAGGCCCCTACATGTAGACACACATTGTGGAACCACTCATTCATTCTACAAACAGGTATTGATTGCCAATAATGACTCCACAACAGAGGCCAGGCTACCCAGATGGATGACCCATGACCTTCCCTCAGGGAAGACAGACAGGAACACAGTTAACTGTAATATAATAACAGAAGAAGGAAAGAGAAGAGAGGATTAATTCTGTCTGATTCAGTTTCAGTAGGGAGCTCCCAGCGGAGGTGCTGTTTGGCTGTAGAAGGATGAAAAGATGTCAATCAGGAAGGGAAGAGGAGTTAGCGGGGAAGCCCCTTCTGTGCAGAGGGCACAGCAGGAGCAGGTATGTCAGGTTCAGAGCGTGTGTTATGGTTACAGCACAGGGAGCCATCGTTCCTGGTGAGCACAGTGGTGGGGAACAGAATGGAAGAGAAAAACTATATAGTGCTGAGATTGGAAAGGGAGACCAAGACCAGGAGAGACCAAACTGGGCTTTATTTTTGTCGGCAGTAGAGATCATAGGTTTGTTTGTTTGTCTTAAAAAAAAAAAAAAAAAAACAATTTATCAATAATCACAGATATCCTTTGGCTTAAAAGATACAGGTTTTAAAAAACTTCTTAACCAAATTTATTTTTTTAGAGCAGTTTTAGGTTCACAGCAAAATTAAAGAGAGGATACAGAGGATTTCCACATACCACATACTCCCAGGTATGTGCTGCACAGCCTCTCCAATTATCAGCATCCCCCACCAGAGTGGTACATCGGTTACAATGGATGAACCTACATTCACACATCATTATCACCCAAAGTCCATAGTCTACATTAGGCTTCACTCTTGGTTTTGTGCATTCTGTGGGTTTGAACAAATGTATAATGACATGTATTTATCATTATGGTATTATACAGAGTATTATCAATGTCCTAAGAATCCTCTGTGCTCTGCCTATCCATCCTCCTCCGCCTGCCTCCCCCCAACCCCCTGGCCTCAACACCTGGAAAACACTGATCTTTTTACTGTCTCCATAGTTTTCCCTTTTCCAGAATGTCATTTGGTTGGAATCATACCGTATGTACCTTTACTAGATTGTCTCCTTTCACTTAGTAATGCACATTGGAGATTCCTCCGTGTCTTTTCATGCCTCGATGGTTCATATATTTTCCACATCAAATAATAATATTCCGTTGTCTGGAAGTAATGTAGTTTATCCACTCACCTACTGAAGGACATCTTGGTTGCCTCCAGGTTTTGGCAATTATGAATAAAGCTGCTATAAACATCTGCATGCACGTTTTTGTGTGGGCATAAGTTTCCAATTCTTTTATGTAAAGTCTAAGAAGTGAAACTGCTGGATCAGACAGTAGGGATATGTTTAGTTTTGTAGGGATTATAGGTTTTTGAACAGAAAAATAATTTATCTTTATTATAGTAAGAGAATTATAAGTGTAGATATCAGTCTGTCTTTTTCCCTGCTTATTTCTAGCCCTGTGTGTTCAAATGCTGAGAGGAACGTCACCACTTAGATGAATTGCCACCACATCAAATAAAAATGTCTAAAACTGATATTCTTCCCTCTCCAACAAGGTCTATATTTTGTTTCACACAAATATTCATGTCTTGTGTGTACTCTTATATACCTCTCGGTATCCTGAGTATGAAATATGTAGATTAATTAGATTCTTCATGCTACAGAAAATGTTTTTTGATGTTTGTATATTTAATAGCAATAGAGTGTATTTTACGAGGTTTTTAAAAGTTTAATGGGTATATGCGTGTATGTAAAGTTTGTGTGAAAAAAATAGTTTTGGTTTAGGAAGATCTTCTATGTTTTATAGGTGACTTCTTTTTAACTTTAAGTGAAATTACAGATGAAAAATAAATCTACTTTTATAGTTTTTTTATAGCACATTGTGTATGCTGATGAATCATGGACAATGTGTTTTTAAAATTAGAACCTTTCGGAAGATCTAGATGCCTGAGTGGCTGAAATGGCTTAGGACATAAACTACTAAAAAAGAATTTCAATACTCTTAAGAAAAATTTTGTTCCTTTTGTTATATATTCCATATGTAACAAAACTGTAGTGAATGATGTGATATTTTTTTTTCTTTTTCTTTTTTTTTTCTGTCTCCCATACCCCTGAGAAGTTAATGTTTTAAGGAAAACACTCCAAGACCAATGGATCATGTCAAATATTTGGTTTGGTAGAATTAATATTTTACTGCAGAGCGACAGTGGGAGTACTGTCCTAGTTTTAGGGATGATTATGTAAACTAATGAGCCCCATCCATTAAAAAACTTAGGGAAAGAAAAAGCTATTTATCATGTGGATTACACTGACTGTACTTGGAGGACACTGAAGTAGGTATTAAATACAATAGGGTTACATTTAATTAAAGTTGCTCTTTTTGTGATGTTAAGGTTAATAATTATCACACTGAACACACATTTGATATTACTTTATTAAAAAAATCTCAAGGACATGTTATTCTGTGCCTTGCTCCCCACTGGCTTAAAATTGACTTTTCACTTAAGTTGACTGTCCTTTGAATTATTTCCATTTCGGCTGACCTGAAGAATTACAATTGCCTGGGGGAGTTGTAATTGTATATCTCAGCCACTAGAGGGAAGTGACACTAGTATTTATTCTGGGGAGAAAAGATGTTTAATCTCTCTGGTCCTTTGCCTACTTATTGACCCTTAACCTGGAGGCGGTTATCCTTAGCATTGGGCTCACCCTTCCTCTTATCCTAGAGAATACTCTCTTGGAAGGAAGAGGCAGATTAAAGGCATTGGTCTAGGACTTGGTATAGGGATATATCTCCCAAAACATGTGGTCAGTCCAAGTCCTTTAAGACAGTTTTGCTGAGGAAAGTGAGTGATTCTTCAAGAACCATTCCATCTGTTGGTTTTGAAATAATGGTACCATGATTAATACTTCTAGATTATCAGGTGCTATTTTCAACACTTAAAAAATAATAACATAACCCTAACAACAGTCCTATGAGGTAAAAACTCTCATTCTCATTTTACAGAATAGGAAACTAAGGCAATTAGAAGTTAAATAACTTACCCAAGATCATGGAACTAATAACTGTTGATGCTGCAATTACAAACCTAAGCAGTGGTTCAATGCATGCTCTCAACCACTATGTAATATTCCAAGCATGAGGAGACACTCATAGAATTATGACAGATTTGAGTCTGCAGTTTATTCCACACTAACTGGAATAAAAAATTGTACCATATTTTATCTACAAAAACATACATAATTTTTTTTTTTTACATTTTAACATTTCTGAAATCTGATTGTGGCTTATAGTTTTATTAGGGGAAATAAGGTATTTGTAAACATAACATATCAACTTCATTAACTGTTACATTTATCGATCATAAAAATGAAAACAATTTCTAGTTAAGATCCTTGTACTTCATGAGAATTCCCAGCTACGTGTGATCATTGCTTAGATATGAAGTAAAAATATAAAATGCAACATGTTTCATAGGAAATAAAGGTTTAGCGTGAGATGTGATAATGTTGATGGTCTGTGAGATGGAGCTTCCAAAAGTAAGAGTCAGGAACCTTAAAAATGTCAAGAATCTTGACATTTTTAAATGTCCTTGAATTCTGCCTTGTCTCAGATTCTCAGAACCACCTTTTAACTATGCCTGTCTCTCTTTACCCCGCCTTGTACATAATCTGGTTTAAGGCTAGTTATTTTCCCTTTAGGAAGCCAGTTATTCTCATCAAGACTTCAAAAATAGTAACATTGTAGAACATCTGGGGCGAGCTGTTTGTCTTTGGAGTGATTTTACCCGCCATTCATCAGTTGAAATTCTTTCTGTCTCATTGAAGTGTGTGAGAGCCCAGAATTACTCAAGCAAATTGGGCAGTGTCTGTGGCATTTGGGAATAGAGGCACAACAATACTGCAGATGTGTGTGCTTGACCAAAACTTGTATTGTCACACAAATGTAGCCCCATAAAAATACTACTTTATATGGTAAAGTGTTATTTTCTACCCCCACTGACATTTTGAAACCAGCTCCTTTAAGGAAAGAAATATAGTTTCAGATACATTTTTTAAGGGAGTTCCCGAGAATCTGCAATTAAGCACATAGTCACACTAGGCAAAATTTGTTTTGATCAAGGAAGAAGGAAACATTTTTCTAGAATAAGTGAAACATGGTATTTTTTAGTTAAAACATAAAAGAATTTTTAGGTCATCTATCTTAAATCTCTCTTTTAAATGATATTTGTATTCCATGTTTGATTTTCACTAATTTTTTTAATCTGTAGTCAATGCCTGAATAGTTGGACTATCTATGTATACACACACTGAGAATTTTGCCTTTGTAGCTTTATTCTAGATCTCTCTCTTAGGGTATTGCTCTCCTGTAAGCCCACACAGGTTTCATAGGGAGATGCAGAAGTGAAATTTAGGCTTAGAGTTTGCTAGTTGTTGATAGCTCTGTGGAAGGTTCAGTGTGAAAAGAAGTTAAAATAATTTCATAAGGTGCAATTTATGGGGAAATTTATTACTTATGTCCGCTTATTTTCTTTTACCAAAGAAATAAAAATAAAATTTTATAGGGCCTCAGAAACTTGAAAACAAAACTATTAGTTTTGTTTTGAAACTTTAATTAGAACTATGTTCTATTTGCGAAATCAGTTTTCATATCCAAATTTAAAGAGCTATAGGAACACAATTATTCTATATTACTTCATCTCTCAGTTGATAATAAATTTATCTGGCCATATTTCTCTATGAGATTTTTAAGTCTCTTAACTTGTTTTGGAAACTCAAGATATGACTCTTGAGTTTCCTGGAATCTGGAAACTTTTGACAGGTAGATGTCATTTCATTGCAGAAGGCGAGTATTTTGTTGTTGTTTTTAATTAGCTGAGCTATTTCTATGAGAATGGCATGTTATGGTTTTAGTTATTTCATCCTGAAATGAGGATTCTTTGGATGAAAAATAATAAGCAAGGTTCAGAATTGTGTCAGTGAAAGCATCTCAAGACATGACTCTGAAATATAGGATCTTAAATTCCTACTTTACTCAAAGAAGCAGTTATGCCCTTATCTACTCTAAGGTAGCAAGTGGGGTGGAAGAAGGGATGTTATAGACTCTATAGGCATAAGACGTTTTCCTGATAACTTACTATTCACTTATAAAAACTGGCTGTATGGGTTGCATACTCTAGTTTGTTCATCTGTTCATTGTTTCCCACTTATTCTTTCATTTGCTTTCCTTGGGAGTAGCACACTGAAAAAAGTTTAATAATTTATGGCATGGCTCATATTTATGAAATATCATGAAAACTTCTTTTCTCCTTTCCGTCCAAAATTGCCCTGTGTAAATACTTATGTTAACTGATGGACTCAACCCACAGATCACATTTGACTAGTGGATATCACCTGTCTTATATTTTAAAAACACATACTAAAATAGCCTTTGTGATATGGAGACTGAGTCAGAGCTCTTCAGTTATGAAAATTATATGCAGCAGGCTTTGCTCCCAGTAAAGTTGAAAGTAACAAATAATACCTTAATTTTTAAAGCTATGGGACTAGAAATTACAAAGGATAAATAGAAGAAATGATTATTTTGAAGGGTAAAAGACTTCGATAATGTCAAATGCCACTCAAGATGTTCAATGAGAGTTATGTTTATTTTTTACCCCCTAGCAATTATAGTTAATGTTTCTCAACAACTGAAGGTTATCCCTCCCTGAGCCCCCAACAGATATAGCCTGGATCCACCCACTTTCTGTGTGTTTTGTATCAAGCAATGTTATAATGATAATTTTCATGTCTGCATAATTAGTAAGTCAGTCATTTACCCTTGATGCCTGTGTAGAAAATAAAGGACAATAGAATCTATATCAGGTGCTGATAGTCCTTTCAATGCAAGGTTTTGCATCTTCATTTCTATTTTTCTCTAATAAAAATGGGTGTGGAGATGACATGATGGCCACCACTCTTTGGGAAGCCTGTTTCCTGATTCTTACTGGTAGGTCATCCACTAAACTCAGACTCCTATAGTAGTGGGTAGACTCTGCCCAGCCCCTACTCCTTGTACCTGTCTCTAAAACTTTCAAACCCCTTTAAAATGTAAACCCAGCTGGATAGTCACATTGTCAGCATTGTCAACTAAAACTTTAATTCTTAGTTAAAGCCTCAGATGAGATTGGTTGACCATGGAATAAGATCAAGATCAAGGGCATTTGCCGAAGAGGAAGAGAGGTGCTAGGAGAGGAGGCAACAGAGGGGATTGACTGCCAAACGTCTCTCATATTTGCTGTGTCTGTTCATCTTTGCAGTTTCCCCTAAATGGGATGAATGGTTTTTCTGTGGAAGTTGACATATCTGAGCCCTGAGCCCTGGGCTGTGAGGTGTTAGCCAGCAAACCTTGAGCACCACCGCTATGACACTGTCAATTCTCCTCTGTCCATAGTGATGAGGTGTATGTGAATTGATCATGTCCCCAGTAGCACTGAGTTCCCAACCTTGGAGAAAGGTCACCCATGCCTAGTTCCTGTTTTTAGTCATCTTTTCAGAGGAAATAAAGTAACAGTACTTCAGCCATGCTTGTAAAGGAAAGTAAAAAGCTAATAGTGTTTTTTAGATTCATTTCTTAATGAACCATTAAAATCTGCCTAAAAATCATAGACTTAAATTTTTATTATTCTTTCTCTTAATCATCATGAAAATTGTCAATAATGGCAGTGATTTAGAAGAAAAATCATCCAGCCAATTGACAAATGGCAACATGGTTTTGGAAGCATCCCCCTAGGGCTTGTGTGTAGAAGTTGGAGAAATAGAAAAATGACAGGTTTTTTTTTTTTTGACTAGCCCTAGAAAATAATGTGTATGCATCCACACATTCTGCTGAGAATCTACTGTGTACTTCGAGACATGCACAGATGAATAGAAACTGTCCTTGTACTCAGAGAGCTTAAAGCATAGTGAAGAATTGGACCTATAAACACACAATCGTGCTGCAGTAGAATAACTGCTATAAAAGAAGCATGCATATGCATAAAATTCATTGGAGACCCAGAAGAAAAAGCACTTATGTTTGCAAGAGAAATTCAGGCAAACTTTGCTGGAGAGGTGACCTTACAGCTCACACTTGAAAGATGAGCAGAAGTTTTTCAGACAGAGGAGGTGGAAATTCTAGGAACAGGGAACAGGATGTGCAAAGGCAATGAGGCGTGGCCAAGCTACTGTGTATGGGGATCTTAAAGTAATTCAATATTTCTGACAAGTACACGTTTTATTATTATTGGAGCATAAACCACAAGGGACATGTGTCAAAGGATGAGGCGGGAGAGATAACAAGGGCCTGCATTATAAAGTATTCTCCTTAGAGAGGTTTTGATTTTCCTATAAACAACCTCTCAATCTTTAATATACATAAGGGTACCCTGAGCACTTTGGTAGAATGCAGATTCCTGGACTTCACTCCTTCAAATGCTGAATCAATGGGTGTGGAGAAGCCTCCCAAAATCTACATTTCTAACAAGCACTCCAGATAATTCAGTGATGGTAGGACAGAAGCAGTATTTGAAATATTGCTAGAACCATGGGGAGCCATTGAACTTTGTTTCATGGGAGAGTAAAATAATTGTACAGTATACACACGTTGGGGCTGGGCAGCTTTGGAAGATTAGTTCAGAGTGGAGAGCAGGAAGGATATTGTATTAATCCAGGTAAGAGGTCATGGAGGCCATGCCCAGGGTGTGGCCAGTAGGGAGAAAACATGAACATCTGTTGTTCTTTTATAATTTTATCTGCAATAAAATTTTACCCAATTTACTTTTCTCCCATTTTCTAATTTTCCAAACTATTTTATTTTTCTGCCACTTTTAAGTGATTTGCTCTACTCTTCAATTTTTTAGTCCTGCTGTGTAAATGTCATCTGACCTTGTTTTTCTTTTATCCTTGGTACCAGCATTCTTGATAATTCTGTATGTAGTTCATTTCCTAAGGTCCACCTACAGAGACAATTCTTATGTTACATTTGTAAATATTCATCACCCCTCTGCCACTATATTGGATAACCCGATTGGCTGCTGTCATAGCTCTTATTAACTGGAATAACTTTTTTTTTTGCAAGTTTTTGGTAACTAAGAACTTTAATATGGTTGTTGTCTATGGCATGTGTGACAGCACTTTGGTTTGAAGAATATCTCTCTGGTTGATACTAGAAACTTGATCTTTGCCTTTCAAAACTCACAGTCTGGCTAATTAAAGATATAAATATAGTAATGTCAAACTATCTAGCTTCATGGAAAATAACAAAGTTTTATATATTGGAGACAGATAATCCCAAATTATAGCTAATATACATTTTTGAAATTAAGAACATTATTTTTTACCATATACATATTTGGCTAGTATTAAATTTGAGTACACTTTTCAAAAGCACATAACTTTTTCATGTACAGTACAACGGAGTGAAGCAGGTTAAAACTTCTTAGGTAAAATGGACAGCCTGACTAATCTGTAAATAATATGTATTTTCAACCAAAAGGAAAATATTTTATGGATTTATAACCCAGTCAGCTTTGAAAATACTTATTTGCTCAGTTAACCATAAGCCAGGTAAGGATTTATGTGTAGAAAACAGACATTTTTCATTTTTATATTATAAAATTCCCAGGAGTAGGAAAGACTTCTTTTTTAAAGCAATTTTAGTGTTTATTTCTAAAGTTTTTAGAGCTTTTACATATACATTTTATTAGGTTTGTCAAAAAGTTTCAGTCAAATTTATGAAAATGTCTGAGTAAAAGTGTGTGTTCTTAAGTTTGTAAACTCTTCAAAGTATTCTAAAATTTTAAGAAACTTGAACTTTCAGGTCATGATAAAAAGGCTGCAACTGCATGGCTTCTGGAAGTTAAGATTTTTTTCCTCTAATTAAAAATAATATAGATGCGTAAAAAAAAAAAAAAAACAAAGTATAAAGAGTAATAAAATCAGCCATAATCCCACACTCATAGATGTCCACTGATATTTTTTTTAGTTTCAACTTTTTTTATATAAATATTCCTATGTATAAAAAACAACTTATAGTAGCGTTCCATTTTTTTAAAACATATTTCAGGAGCATTTTTCATTATTTAGATAATCTTTAAACATGGTTTTAGCTTTCTATGGCTACTATAACAAATTAGTACTGTAAAAAATTACAACAAACTAAGCGGCTTATGACAACATATAGTTTGTTTTCTTAGCGTTCTAGACGTCAGAAGTGTGGAATCATTTTTGCTGAGCTAAAATCAGTGTGTCAGAGGGGCTGAGCTCCCTCCAGAAATGCTAGGGTAGAATATGTCTCCTTGCCTTTTCCAGCTTCTAGAGCTGCATTCCTTATGTTCCTCGGCTCATGGCCTCTACCTCCGACTTCAAAACCAGCAGCATAGATAACATCTTGCTTCAGTGTCACATTACCTTCTTCTGTTGCTCAATCTCTCTCTGCTTCCCTCTTATAAAGATACTTATGATTACATTTAGGGCCCACCCAGATAATCTAGGATAATCTTGCCTCAAGATCCTTATGTTTATCATATCTGCAAACTTCCTCCTGACGTATAAGGTGACGTATTCACAAATTCCAGAGATTAAAACCTGGTTATCTTTAGAATATCTTATTCTGCCTACCACTATCGTCTTTATTGGTTTTATAATATTTCATCTTTTGGCTATTTCAGTATTTATTAACAATTTATTAACAATTTATTAACAATTTATTTTGTATCTTTATGTTTTTTCCCCCCGATATTATGCTATTATAAGAAATTCTGAGATTAATTTCCACATACATACATTTTTTATCCACATACTTGATTATATTTGTATAAATCCTAGGATGTTAATGTATAGTTCAGCTACATATTTGTATGTGTATATTATATGTGTATGTAAATATGTACACATATACATTTATATGTAAGTGTCTGTATGTGTGTTCTTGTTCTCCAGATTGCTCTCCGGAAAGTTGGTAGAGACAGTTTAGCTCCTTGCACTCTCACCGTCATTATTTTTTTTTAATCTTTGCCACTTAAATGGGTAAAAATATCTGATTGATGTTTTATTTGCATTTTTTAACTAGTTAGAGTGAACTCTTCATGCCTAACATATTTATTCCCCTATGAATTAATATTTCTTTTAAAGTTTTTGTTGGTATAAAATTACATAGCAATAGATGTAGATACTAAGTGTTGAGAACTCCTTGGCTAAAAATATTGTATCTTCAGTGACATATCGTCCTTGATTTGTGTGATAATTTCAATCAGCTTTAAAAATGGAGTACAATTTTCATTGTTACAGAAACACATTACATTTAGGGCCCGCCCAGATAATCTAGGATAAACACATGATTTCCACCTCTGTCTGTATATACTCCCTATATGATACTTTGATGGAAATTCTTACCTCTTATTTTAACAGGATACTTTTTCATAACTTTAGATGTCTGACCTGGGAAAATATTCAAGAGAAGAACTGATAAATTAACCTTAATCCTATATTACAGAAAGGTCTTAGTATCAGTTACTAAAGGGCTAAATATAACTACACTGTCCCACTTAAACCAAATTGACACTTATAATTGCATTGTAATTTATGCTCAGGCGCTGAAAGAGAAATGATCTTTCTTAGACCCAAGCTTCTAGATCAAGAAATACAATGTCCTTAAAGTGAACTCCAGACCAAGAGTCTTAGACGATGATTAGTAACTGAGAGTCACTGTTATAGTCAAAAACATTTGACATTCCTTACAAACTGGTTACATACATATACATTTATAGCTATGTATGTGTAGTCTGTATTTTCTAAGATTTTGAAATCTGAGAAAATAAAGCTGCTTAATAGGTACAGCACATATAGATAATGGAATGGGCTCATAAAACAAATATAGAAAAATCTCATTAAAACATATTCAAGGTGAGTCTTCAAAATATTAGGATTCTAGACATAATTTTGCTATCAAGTATCTTTCTAATGATGAGCAAAGCCTTCCTCCCTTGTCTTGACATTCATCCTAATGGTCGTATTGAGGATTTAAAGATGAAGGAGATACACCTCCTGCCCTCAGGATCTCTTACTCTATGGGGGGCTGATCTGCAAATAAACTGATTTTGATTTTGATAGAGTGAGAGAACCCTTTCTTGCAGGAGTTCTCGAGAGCAGAGCCCAGTAGAGGAATACCTAACCAAGTGGGGTCAGGAGGCTCACAGGGAGGCTGCCTAGAGTAAGTGGCAACGAGTTTGGTCTTAAAGCAGATGAAGGTCTTGATCTCCAAGCCTTGGTCTTAGCTCCATAATTGAATTGCTTAGCTTTGTTAGAGGCCAGGGCTCAGTGTAGTTTATTGATGGGTCTTTCAGACGGCTAGTTTTAATAGAGACACTCATCACTGACTCTCTCCCAGTATTTCCTTTCTATAGGATGGCCCTTCCAGCCCTATACGGATGATAAAACTTCTCTGTCCATTTCCTCTTTCAGGTGGTGGAGCTCTGTCAGATTAAGTGATGGGGCTTCTCCCAGGGCCTTCCTCTGCTTGAAAGTCAAAGGATAGAGTGCTAAGGTGATGTGCTTACCATCAGTGATTATGAAACCCTCCCTGGTCCAATGTTTTGGGCTGCCATTAAGCATGTTCTACTCTAATTCTTTATCATACAAATCAAGCAGTCACTAATTTGGGAGAAAAGTACTTTATTTTCCATATCTATTTGTTCTTTCCTATTGGATTTTCTAAAGTTATTGGTTATTTACTACATTTTTGGAGCCTCTCATCCTCTTGGGATGTGAGAAATACCCAGGGAAAGTGTTGTGTTCTCTTCCCATTCTGGTTAGTCTTTACATCTGTCCTTTCTCCTCTTGGGCCTTATCCTTCAACCTGCCCTCAGAGTTTATGTAATTAGTTCTCTGCTCAACCTATTAGGAAATATAAATCAGTCTTACTTTGTTTTCTTTGTTTTATCTATTCACTTTAGAAATCTGAATCTCTCTACCTTGTGAAATTGTTTTAAAAATATTTTTAATATTCCAAGGATGATACAGTCTTACTTATTATCTACCTCTAGGTTTTCAACATTCAGATATATTCTTGCAAGTTAATTTTTATTTATCTTTTTATCCTCCTTCATATTTTAGTAATGCAAGCTAAAAAATTGCTTAATAACACTAGAAGAGCTTTCTTTCAACCTTCTCCTTATTGATGCAACTTTCTTTGCTTTCTTTAAACTTTATTTCTCAAAATGTGCAGTAATTACAAAGACTGCTCATTCAGGATGGGCAATTTCTTATCTACACTTCTACCCTTAAACTCTCAAAACAGCATTTTGGGGGTGACCAAGATAGACCTGTAAGTGTTGATAGCTTTGGGGTGGTAGTCACTTCTAGGTGCTCTGAGGATTGGATGCACAGAGGTAAAATATGTTTTGAAACTCAATATCAACCCCACTTTCCTTAGTGTCTTCTCATTAGACATGGTCTTATGGCCACAAGGTTGCTGCAGGTTGCTGTCAGCTTCCCAGGCCTTACACCTACATAGTAAACTTAGCTTGCCATAGCTTCTAAGTTCAAAGGCAAGGCTCCAAGGATACTTAATGTGTTCTGGGTAGGGTGGGGGAAAACCCTACCAAGTGGGCATGGGGCAAAGGGTGGGAAGTAGAGAGGATAACTTAAGTCAGTGAAAAGGACCTAGAATTTTTTGTATGTAGGAGGGGAATAAATAGTGAAGAGTTTGACTATTTCTGAAATACTCGTTGAGTCCTCAGCTAGTATTTCTGTAGCATGCCAGCTTATATTTCAATCTAATTTACCTTTCTCATAAAAACAGTGTCAGTTAATACCATCCCGATTAAATGAATGAGCATCCTGAATCACAAAGCTCATCTATTGCTGTGTAGGCTTAGCTGTTGTGAAATAAATAGAAAATATGGCTAAGTATCTGTATATTGACCTGTATCAGCTATTATCTTAAGAATATCCAATAGTCTCAATTTCTTTTTAGTTCTGTAGCCAGAGTTTTACTGCAATTACAACTAAAGTATACTCTAGTTTCTACCCATATAATTATTTTGTCTGTAGGAAAATGTCAGTAGTTCTGACAATTTTAATTCTTGTGTTTACTGACTACATTGTCTTCTGAATCATAGGTTCCCAAATCAAGTCAAGCAGGTTAGAAGACAAGTTACACTTTAGTGTCACACCTACTTTTATCTTAAATGAGTGTAGGAATATATAACTTTCACTGTATTAACTAGTTCATTTCTGGACCCTCATGTATTTCTGTTTTTTAATTTTTTTTTTTAAATTTTGGAACAACCCAAATTCTTCCAAGCCTTTTAAGTGAAACAAACAAACAAACAAACAAACAAAAAACAACACATATTAAAATTAGGTAGTTAAAAATACTCATGTCCTTACCCACCCCTTTGAGAATCTGCATGATGGATTCCCCAAAAGGTACAAAGTGGAAATAGTAATGACATCTACTGTCCTAGGCCAGGATATGCATTATTCAATTAAGAGAAGAAGAAATAAATATTTTCTGTCATTATTCATTTTAGTTTCTATCATATTTATGGGTGTTGCCCAAATGCATAGGCTTTTCAAGAAGGCTCTAGAGAGTATGGGAGTTGGGAAGTACAGAGTCATCAGATCTTAAAACCATCTAGAACTTGAGTCCCACCCACTGCATCTCCTTCAAATTACTTCTACTCAAACACCCTTCTAGGAAATCTTCCCTTATTGTTTCAGTCTTCTTTACCTTTGGATCTAAAGACTCTTCCACATAGTTATTTCATCATTCAAGCACAACTATCATTTGTTCACTAAATTTTCTCTTCTTCACTTCTGACAGAGTTTCTCCAACCCATAATATATATAGTACACTTTCAAGTTCCCTTTCACCATCTTGATTGTTCTTCTCTGGGAAGCTTCTCATATTTAATTATCCCTCTTAAACTCAGATACCTAAAACTGAGCACAAAAGTTATTCCCTGGGTTTTACATTTGGGGATCAGGGCCAGGAAGGTGAGATTCAAAGAGAGTTTCCCTTGGATTTGATTGTGACATTTCTTAGAGCCATGTTAAGACTTGAGGAATGTTAGCACATCTATTTCCAGTTACAGATTATAGATAAAAATGAGTCAATACGTGAAAGTCTTTAGAGTTTAAAAATATCCCCATGGGGTTCTTAAGAATTTAAGATTATTTGAGAAAATCAACTGACCACTAATATTGAAAATTTCAGGGCATCTTAAGAGAAAGAACAGATACCTGAGCATTTGAAGTGTCTCTATTCAAAAAGCACTCATTAAATGCTTATATAAATCAGGAACCGTTAGATTTTGAAATACAGAGATCAATAAAACATGACTTTAGCCACGAGGACCTCACAGACTAATAGGGAAGACAGCAGTGAACAGTCAACGATAATGCGGTGTGAACAATACCTAGGTAGAGGACTGTTCAATCATGAAAGGTAGAGGGCATCATATGGGGTGCGCTTTGCTCCAGTCTTACATCTCTCAGCATAATGTTTTTTTTAGCTTCTGCATATTGCCAGTGTTTATGTGAAATGTACTCTAGACACTGCTTGAGGGGGTTTATGTATGTAATCTCATTTACATGGGTGAACCTCTAAAGATTGGTCAGATCATGAACTCCGTGAACATGGGTAAAATAGGCAGAAATTAAGTGACAGGCAAATCATGGTTAATTGGTGGATCCAGAATTCAAACCCAAGATTTTTGCTCTTAACCAGTGCTCTATGCCACCTTTCTCAGAGGGAGCTTTCATCTAGAGAAGTGGTTCTCAACAGGGGTAATTTTGCCCGCCTGCCCCACCCACCCCTCACTCCCAAGGAGCATTTGGCAATGTCTACAGACATTTGCAATGGCATCTAGTGGGTAGAGGTTAGGGATGCTGCTAAACATCTTCCAATGATCAAGATAGCTACCAAACAAAGAATTATCTAGCCTAAAACATCTGTAGCACCGAGGTTGAGAAACTGCTCTGGAGCATGGGTACTATCTTTGTGTCAGCCTTTAAAAAAATATCTTTTTAGGTACTTAAAAACATTTTTAAAAAGAAATGGCTTAGTATAGGGCAAAAATACTGGACCAAGAGCCCCTAAATGTCTGGTGAAGTGTATTTTGTCACTCATAAACTAGAGAAAATATTGCCTTCTTAGTCTACCTTTGTAGATTTCAAGGATCTGAGGCAGCTCTGTGAGGATTTGAGGAGATAATGCATAAGGAAGCCCTGTACAGAATTATTATCAGAAACTCTTAGAGTCCTGGAATGGACATATTTCTGTAGGTCACAAGAATTAAACAAAGAGAATCCCAAAGTGGACTCCTGTCCATGGTTTACCCTGTCTTTGTCAGCTACCCCCACCCACTTCTTGTCACCCTCCTATTTCTGTAGGCAATTTGTTACCAGTGTTTATTGGATGAACTAGACCATTTTTTACAAGTTATTTTTGCTTTATTAAAAAAAATTAGCATCTCTTGCCATATAATAGCGTTAAGGCAGCTAATTTAAATTCCATCTTTTTTTCTCTTTATATAGTTTTATACCAGCATTTGTAGGTTTGGGAGTTATCTGAATACCATGCCTTTTTCAAAATGAGTAACAATAACATGGATTCAACCTCTCCTTCATTCCTTCCTTTCAAGCTCTAACACTTGGAAGGAAAATAATTCTAGCATTTGCTAAATAAATGTAGGTAGTCTTTACTCATGGTGGTTGACCATTTTCTACATAAGCCGTTGCAGTCTGAAGCCAAACTGTGCACTGTAGTAATTCATCAAATGGATGTAAACTCATAAATTTAGTTTACAGAGGTGAGCGTGGCATCCCATTGCGGTGATTTTCCTACCCAATAAACAGCGTCTCGGCAGAGTAATGACTGACTTCCTTGCAGTGTTTTAATGGTGATCCATTCTGCAGTGAATCACCGATGATCCTTCAGGTGTGCAGCCGCGCACACTTCACTGCGTTGGGGAACCACGCCTGGATTTATTTATTTATTTATTTTGGGGGACCGATCCATTTGGGACTCTGGGCTGGGGGCGCGGCGGAGGCGGAAGATGCTTGGGTGTCCTCGCTGCTGCTCCTGGGCTCCTGCCCAGGTTGCCGCCTGCTCCCTTTCCCATGAGGCCCCGCTCCTCCCCCACTGTCCGCCGCCGGTGGGGAAGGGTCCCTGTCGCCCAACCCCTTTCAGCTCCAGGCTGGGGAGGTTTCACAAAGGTGTCCGGCTCAAGTCCGCCAATAGGCCAATTTTGTAAAAGTGCTTTTAAGTTTCCTTTTTTGGGGGAGGGAGAACAGAAGAGGGGCTTTTTCGATTGAAAATCTTTCCCTTGTATGTAGATCCCCAAAGGAAACTCAGCACTGGGCATGTTCGGATGTTGAATGGTTTACTGATAATCAACAGCCTCCCGGAACCAAAGACTTAAAATAGTCGTCTTCCCCCCACCCCCCCGCAGGAGCTGCAAATGGTATCTGCCAAACAGATGACAAAGTACCTTGGACTGAATCACACAGACAG
This sequence comes from Eidolon dupreanum, assembly GCA_028627145.1. Taxonomy (NCBI): domain Eukaryota; kingdom Metazoa; phylum Chordata; class Mammalia; order Chiroptera; family Pteropodidae; genus Eidolon; species Eidolon dupreanum. The sequence goes on along the minus strand of CM053501.1, from coordinate 68,398,924 downwards.
CATTTTGAACAGAACGCACGGCCCAACTCTTGTAATTACTGTTTCTAGCTGGCTGAGGCTGACCAGGAGAGGGCAAACCCAAGAGGAAATAAGTTTCCTGAACCTTGGAGAAATGGCTATGCGTTACTGAAAAGCTGGGACGGGTACTTCTCAGACATGCTCCAAGTTATTCTCAAGATCACAGTTTGCAGCACGTTTCCTCTGGAGGGAGCAAATAGATAATTGAGGTTTTTTTTTTTTCTCTCCGTTTTGGTCTTATGGCCTTGAACCCTCAGTGAATTGAAGAGAAAGGAATGGATATGTCTGACCCCAATTTTTGGACTGTGCTCTCAAACTTTACTTTGCCTCATTTGAGGAGTGGGAACAGGCTTCGGCGAACACAAAGGTAAAAACGTGGGGATCCTTTGCCTACAGAGGGAATGCGTTGACTTCTCAGGCAGCTGGACTTCTGGAGCTGCCTTAGAAACGGGGTTTGTTTGTTGAGTAACAGTTTGAAAAGTTTATTCCCTGACAGGGGGCATTGTTTCAGGTATTCTCCTTGTGGATTTCCTGGGGAATCCTGATGAATGTGCTTCTCTGGGTTCTCCTCCTTTTGAAATATGGTTAATGAGAGGTTGAGTTGTGAGTGGTGGGGAAAGAAAAAGGGAAGGGGGAGGAGATACTTTGCCAAAGTCTGTCTCTTTGATCTGATCATGTTTATACATTTCATTCACCCAGACATCAGGGCCTCTGCTTCTCTTTGTCCCCAATATTAAATATTTGACCTCTATAAGATGCAGAGGTACAATGCAAAGATAACTCAAGTTAGCCTGTTTTGGATTGTCTGCATAACCATTTTGCCATTTTGGTTTTTTTACTGGTTCGCTGACATTTATTTCTAATACAGGCCTGGCCTTTTTTGTTTGGCAATGTATATTTGACAGAATAGGTGTGGGGGGCCAGGAATAGACTTTAAAATCAAGATGAAGCTGATGCCTCAAGTGAAAGGCAGTTTAGTTAGTTGCTGACACTTAGGTTGTGAGATCATGATTTTATAGATTTTCTCCTCTTCCACATTTGTGTCCAGCACAGAAAGGTGGCATTATTGTGGTTTTAGAGGGGCACACCCTCTGAATTGTATAAATATAGATTCTTTGTTTTTTTTTTTTCAAAACTTGCCTTGCACATACATACACGTGAACATGCATGAGAGCAACAGTGCTGTCAAATAAACAGGATGCGTGCTATCAGATTTGGCGCTTCATAGTCTCTGCACTGCAGTGTTTAAAGAACACACACACACACACACACACACACACACACACGGTTCATTCTATTTGGTTATAACTGTAACTTTTTGTAGCATAAATGTAAATATGTAATACTTTGGAAAACTTAGTCATTTTTCTTTTGAATTTTCCCATGGTATTTCTTACATTTCAGAAGCATCCTGGAATACAAACGAGGGGGGAGGAGAGGGCGAGAAAGAGAAATCTCATAGATTTTTTTAAGTCATACTTACCTTTAATGCAACTTTAACAGTGTTGGTACCACTAAACCATATTAAGTTCTAAAGTTTTGCCTTTTAAATATGGTGGCTATGCTTTTATCATTCTATATATGTTCAGAGACACTCTTTTGGGATTGGTCATTTTTGTTCAAGCTGTGTCATTCATGCTCCAAACTCTCAAAACAATGGATTGATTTGAAGAGATACATGCTATACATGAACAAGGCCATACTACTCTTCATGGCAGTAAATCCTATAACTTCTTACCTTTTCAGTTGGTCAGGAGCCCTTGAATATGTCTAAGTGGTATAGTCTGGCTGTGATGCAGCCTCTCCTCTCACCTGAAGTCAGTTCTTATAGGAATAAATCAGCACTGGCATCACACTTGTGTGTCTGAACCTGAAAAGCAAGTTGGAGCAACCCCCACCCCCACCCTACACCACCACCTGTTGATAGTATTATTGAGTCAAATGCATGAAGAATTCTTAGGCTCCTCTGACGCTGGTTTTAGGGCAGTATCTCCAGCTCAAACATTCCAATTCAGACATCTCACACTGGCAGAGAGCCTAAGTTCTAAAGTAACCTGGGTTCTTTCCAACAAAATAAGGGGACAACCTGTTAGTTATCTTGAGAATTTCCAAGGTTCACAGAGTTTGGAAATATGTGTCCTGAAAGTCATCTGTACATACTTCTACTTATTGTTGGTCTCAAAGGGCAAGCACTGATTCATATTTATTATGTAGATTCGGGAAGATGAAGGGCAGGTGTCATCTTCTCCAGGGCAGTGTATGAAGCTGTTGTATTCTCTTAATATACAGTGATCAATTCTGGATGGGTAACCTTTCTTAAGGACATGTAGCATATGCTTACAGTGTGGCTCTTCTCCTTCTGTGACCTCCCTTAACTTATGTCACACTGTAAAGAAAAGGCTACCATTGCTTTCCAATGTTGCTGCTCAGTTTTGAGGTTCACCTTTAGTTTTACTGTTTGCCTTTAGTTTTGCTGAAGTGCAATGTAGAGAATCTAGAAGATGCTTGATTTTTAATCCTAATGGTCATAAATCTATCATGTTTTCATTGGGTTGAAGTGATAATCTCCAAACCTCAATGACCTAAATCAATAACAATCTTATCCATGCCAATAAGAGTAAATAAATATCTCAGTAAATAACTTTGAGCAAGTTTTCAAATGTATTTTTCTGAAAACCCATGGGATAAAAGTTTTTTTTCTTTTGTTTTCTTGCTGAATTTGCAGTACTCAGTAATTGCTATGAACAGCAGGTATATTCAAGGATCTTCAACTAACTGCTGTTGTTGTCAGAATATATTGAATATTTATGTATACTGCATCTTCCCTTCAAAAACATCTGTAGTGTTTGGTGAGTTTTTCTTTTTGTTTTGCTCATGAACATATGTCTCTAAAAAGTATGGAAAATACACTTCTCTCCTGCCCTGATGTGTCGGATATTAGTGAAATCATCCCTTTTATGGAAAGCCCAGTTAAATCCACATTTATTGAGCATCTGTATGTGCCTGGGCACTGTAACCCAAAGCTGAAAGCCATAGGCTTGCCTTCAGTGAAGCTATGTAAATGAATCATTGCAAACTTAGGCATAGAGAAATATTTACAAGGTACGTATAAGCCATGGGAGTGGTCAGTAGGTAAGACAGACTTTGGTCTCAAGGAGCTGGAAGATGCACCACATTGAAAAGGCAATACCTCAGGGAGGTTTTAAAGGATAGATTGGTATTTATCAGACAGAAGGACAAGACTTTCTCAAGAGGCAAAACAAATGGTGTGTATAGGGCATGGTGGTCTGTCAACACAGAGTTCAAGGGACTATACATAAGTCTTGCTGGGCCATAAAGAACTCAGAAACATAACTCAGTCTTGCTGAAGCACAAGTTTCGAGAGGTGGTATAATATAGCACAATGGTTAGGAAGGTTGATTTATAGCCAATGCACCTGGCTTTGAATGATATTGGGTAAGTTAACTTCTTTGGACTTAAGTTGCTCCATCTACAAAATAGTGACAAGTAAATTACTTATAGGATTGTTGTAAAGATTAAAATGTGATCATATGTGTAAAATGTGTAATGCTATGATTGGCACATAAAAGCTCTCAAATCTTAGCTGTCAATATTGTTACTGTCATCACAAGAAGATGAGTAGTGGATGATGAGGCTGAGGAGGGGAGCTGAGGTGCATGGTATTTGTGGGACCTTGGCCTGTATCCAGGGGGAGAGAGAGAGATGTTTAGCAGCACTGGGAGTTTAGATCTGGGTGAGGAGGTCTAGACCTAGAAGTCAGTTAGAAAGTTATTGCAGTAGCCTATTAAAGGATTTTGCAGACCTGAGCAAAGAACGTAGTGAGTTATGCCTTTGAGAGATACTAAGGATATGAAATTGATAGCAGTTGATGAGTCAAAGGCTCCGAGAGATGAAGAAAAATTTCATGAGTGGCCCTGGGGTTTTCGACTTGAGGAAACAGGAGGATGGATGAACCACCCATACATATAAAAGTAGGGGAAAAGAAGACACGAGAACCTGTACTCACCCCTTATCCCTAGAAGCTCAGTCAGTCTACATTTAGTGAGCATCTGTTGCATGCTGATTACCATGGAACGTCGATTCCTTCATTCAGCCAATATCTGCAGCGTCCATGTCTGGTGCTGGGCAAGGGATGTAATAGTGAATGAGACAGAGTGCTTGGGCTTCACAAATAAACAAGCATCTAAATAAATCAATTGTCAAATGGTGGTCAGTGCTCTGAAAGCTACAAGCAAGAGCTGAGAAGTAACAGTGTGGGGGACTACTTCAGATAATGTGGTCAGGAAACATCTTTTGAGGAGGTGATTTTAAGGGGAGACCTACAGGATGAGAAAGAGCCATCTGTGGGAAGAGTTTGGGAGCAGGCATCTGCGAATTCTAAATTTCCAAAGCAGGAATGAAAGAGCCTCAGTCAGGCAGCTGGATGCATAGGTCCAGGGCACTCAGGGAAGCTGGACCAGAAATAATAGCCTTGGGAGTCATCATTAGGACTATCTGAGAAATATTTTAGATTAATCTGTGGGAGAACTAGAGTTGGGCAGAGATGCAGATAGGTACATAAAAGGTGACTTGGAAAAAATGCCTGTAAGAAGGAAGGAAGCTAGCAGAGCGTTCTCACAGAGATCCGAAAAGGAGAATGGTCAACAGTGCCACTCCACAGAGAGAGGAAAGGAACATGTGCATTGTATCTGACAACTGAGAAGTCACGATGACTTCAGCATGAACAGCAACAGTGCAGTGATTAGGGGTGGGGCTGTGTGTCAAGCCAGAAAACAGTAGTGAAGTGAGAACTGGAGACCATGAGTGGTAACCACTCTCTGTGGGTAACTAAATACAGTAATGACACATCATTGTGCCCTATAGCCTCTGCATGTTCACAGCTGGCCGGTCATCCCTCTTCCCTGAATCATATCCCCTTACTCAACTGTTGCTCACTTTGCTTCATCACCCAAATAGGCAATGACAGTTTCCTTTTCACCTCCTCTCTGGAAGCTCAAGTTCTTTCACAGCCTTATGAGTACCTCCTTTCTAACATGTTTACAGTAAAAGTTTCTCTTTCTTTTATGCCCTGGCTCTGAGCCTCTCTAGTTCCCACCTGCCACCACTTGGTCTCCTCCTGAGCCTGAGTCGCATCCTCCTGCCTTTCCCTCAAGCTTCTTCCACAGGTGGCTGAAACCTGCAATCCTTGCGGCCCCTCCTCTCATCCTTCCACGCCTGACCTGTAGGCTCTGCCACTCCCTGCGTCTCTGTGCCCATTTTCTCCCACTCCTTGCTTTGCCCAGGCGTGTTTCATAACTGCTTCCTTTTATTCTTTTCCTTTATTCATGCCCTAGATTGTACTTTCTGCAGGTGGGACAGGCCTGCCTATCACTGCAGGGCTCACCCTGCAATCCTCTCCTAGTCAGTTCTTACACTGGTACTATTCTGTGAAGTCCTCACGCATGAATCCCCTCCCCACAACCTAGTCAGGGATACTCGTACAGAAGAGCTGGGACCCCAGGCCAGGAGCTTCCAGCCCCAAGTTGAGTGATTTTGGTGGAGAGCCTGCCCGTCCCACACCAGGGTGCTGTGTACCCACAGACCCCGTGTGCACCATGTACACTCTTAAAGCTTCCCAGATGCAGAGGACATGAGCACGAATATGTAGGTTTTGAAAATGTTGCTTTTAGCCTGTAGTGTGAAGCTTACAAAAGGAAGATCACAAATTGTTTTGCCACTTGACTATATTAGGTCTTTTGTGAGGGAAGAGGGAAGAAGAAAGGGAGAGAGAAGAAAAGAATTGGAGAGAGAGAGGGAGGAAGGGAGGGAGAGAGGGAGGCAGGGAGAGGGAGGAGTGCAGAAAGTAGATTTCAAAAGAAGTGTGTTAAAAATATGAGGCAAATGCTCCAAGGACAGGCACAGGCTAGTCATTGCTCTAAAGGGGTGTGTGTGTGTCAGTAAGTTCACAGTGACGGGCTTGAACACTGTATGCTTTTATGGCTTTGCTTGCTTCTCTTTTCACAGCTATCCTATTATCAGAAGCCTAAGTAATGTCTTTAAAACAGGAGAAACTTAAACCTTAAGATAGAGACCATCTGCCTTCTGGGCTAAAACTGATGGATGCTGGAATTGAGAAATCATTTGAGTCCCTATGTGGAGATGGCCTGCAAAGCTTGAAATAGGGCTCATTCTGAATAATTCAGGAGATTCCTCCTTGTATTGGTTGAAATGGAAATAAGTCAGTTTCTCAGGGAGAGTAAGACTGGAGGCCCTGACCCCGAACCTCCCCCCATACACACCCATCTCTAGTGTGGATGAGCTTCTACCAAGCTATTTTAATCTGAGCTGTCTTTACTACATTTAACCTAGTCATTTGGGAGTGACATCATGGTAACTGAGTAATGCCTTTGAAAGTTAAGTGGTAGAGACAAGATATTAAAATGGTCCTGGGGCTACCTGGATGAAAGTAGGCAAAGGGTGTGTATAAAACCATTTATTAAAAGCAAAGTCAATCTCTATCAGTAGAAGCCTTGGCCATATAGTAGCAAATTTGTTTTTTGTGATAAGTGGCACATTGTGTAACTAGGGAGATCTCTAAGTAAAAGTTCACATGGTAGTTAATAATTGTAGTTCTGGTATTTTATTTTATTTTTTTTCTGTCTCGGTAATTAGGAAAGTTCCCATATGAACTTGGTTGTAAATTCTGAAAATGTTGACCTTAAACCTGATTAACAGAATGAGAGGACCTGTGGGAGTTTTAGCTACATTGATGGCTATTGGACATGCTTATTAGAGAAGATAATTATGCCAATATCAAACTGAAGCATCACATTGTTTTATTTTAAAGACAAAAGGCCCAAGCAGAGAATTTAGGCTTCGATCTGCATTTGAAGGTAAAATAGATTGGTAAGAAGAATGGACAGTCATCATTGTTATCTCTTACCTTAACTTTTCTCTTGCTTGCTTCATTATAGAACCCCGGGACTTTCCACATTCTGCATATTTTGTGGTATTACACTTATCAATAACTTGGACTTTGTTAGAGTTCGGGGTCTCTTAGGAAACTAATTGCAGGCAAAAGTAAGGGCAAAGTCTAGAAGTCTAGCTCTTGACATGTGGTAGGCCTGCTACCACTTGTGTTCCAAAGTTCTCAAATAAGCTTTTAGCTCTTCACAGGTAAGGGTCAGCTGCGCGTCCCTGGAAACTTTCTAACCTGACATGAAGTTCAAATCGAAGGTATCTTTTGGAGGGTAATGTATTAGGTTTGGAATGAATCACCTGGGTAGAGGGAATGAGGACCCAGTGAAACTTGCTAAGGTCTCCTAGGGTCATAAAATCAGGGAAGAAAATTGATGAAGTCACCAGGCTCATTTTGCCTAATGAGTATTTGCTGAAGCTGTATTTGCTGTGCTTTATTCTGTCTAATTTTAAACATTACAGTGCAGGTTGATGTCTCAGGACCCTAACTTTGATCTTACTGCATTTCTCTCTTGTGAGTCTCTTTTAGAATAATCTGGCCACTGCCAGATTTCTTAGCTACTAAATCTAAAGAAAATCACTGAGCCTGTGGCGTACATAAAAATCACCTATGACCCTTTAACATTCGTATCTTTTAAAATGCTATGATGGTTATCTTTATATTAGAAATTAGAATTATTAACTGTTTTACTTTTATAGATGTTTGGAGGGGTTAAAAGAAAAGTATGTTTGTCATGGGAAAAACTGCCTGCTGAATAAAGCACTCTAGGAAATTTGGTAAATGAAACCTTTGTTATTGTAAAACAATAGCCATTAAATGACTATTATGTAATGTTATTTCTTAAGTCTGATTTGGAATGGCTTGTTGATCTTGGAACTTCGATATAATTCCTGTAAAAATATTACTTTCACTTAGCTTATCTCAAAACTTTTGATACACAATCAAAGACTTTTTCAGGTAGATTACTTAGGTTAGCCCCCAGACATTGGATACATGGAAACCTTGTTGGTTAGATTTTTTTTTCCACGTGAGTATTAATTTTATCCACTTAGTATTCTCTATTCTAGTACTCATCTAGATAACCACAAATTACTTGCTAATCCAAAAAGATGGTTTATTGTAAAATTAACCTATGCTTGCTCAACCACTGTAAAGGGCAGACGGGTTGGCAACACAGCTGATAGGCACACTCACTGGACTGGAGAGTTTCCGTGGATGATTATTAATTTGCATTTTCCATAAACGATAGATCCCTAAGCAAAGGAATTTTTTTATCTTTAATCTCAAATGACCTTAGTGACCAGTGGTGGGGACAGGTAAAGTATAAGATAGTTCAAGGTGTTTTAGGTCATAGTTCTTGTTGCGCATTCTGCAAAATGAGCTTCTGTGCTTATGAATTATAATTTCCTGTATGTTTTAGGATTTGATATCTGGGGTTAGATGTTTGGACCACAGAGTTATTAAGGAATAAAAATTGCCACATTTTTATTGTGTGACTTCTAAAATTTGTATGTGGCATTCCTTCTCAATACTTCTGTCAATTTCAGATCAGTTAGCCTTGGAAATCTAGGGAGGTAGATAGGGGTAAAAAGGGTCAATATTTGGTGGTAGAAGGAGATTTAATTTTGGGTGGTGAACACACAAGGCAATACACATATGAAGTATTATTGAATCGTGTACTTGAAACTTATTTGATTTTATTAACACATCACCCCAATAATTTTAATAAACAAACAAACAAACAAACAAACAAATAAATAAAAGAAATCTAGGATTTTTATGGTGAAAAGTCAATAGTGGTTTTTATAAGTCTTCTTAATACAGGAAACCAGGCACAAGATCAGAGCTCTGCTTTCTTCAGTATACTTCTTGGAACTTAGTGGTTTTGATGTCAGTTACCAGCATGACCATTGCCAAGATGCCCTTGTGATAGGTAGACTAGTGTGTTTTTTTTTTTTTTTTGAAATTGTGATTGATTACTTATCATTTTGTAGCTTCTTAAAAGAAACACTTTAAACAAGAGAAATTGTGGTTTAACCTTAAAATTAGTTTACTATCTCACACCAGACCTAGGGGGATTTGGGAGTCAAAAGGTACCAACAATTGAGCTAGTTAGATATTAATATGATGGAACTTTTGGATGCCATTCCTAAGAAATACAAACACTCCATGGAATGGGTCCCGGGTTTAAAATCCATGAAGAAAAGGGTTCTGAGTCTTGGCACTGATAGACATATTCAGAAATGTTGTATTCAAGCCAGAGTAAATATATATGCCCTTTACTCTTTCTTTCAGTTAGCAGAAGTCACTTCTAAACACTTATTTTGGCATTAAGGAAGCTCGTCATGACCTATTGTTCAAGAAAGATTATAGTTCTCATTTTAAGCCAGTTTTCTAGTTCCCATGTAAGTGACATGCCCAGCCTGGAGCCGAGGAAGCAACCTTCGCCTTTCAAACCCTCCATTCTTTTAGGTGTGTCCTGCAAGCAGTGGCTTGTAGCTGTTTCTTCAGCCATTTAACAGGTTTGATTTCAAATCTATTTAATAAGAAACTAACATGTTTGGAGGGAATTCATGGCCCAACATTTATGGATTTTGTTGGGAAGTTCCAGGTGTGTATATATCTTAAACTATGTTAAGGCCTATTGGACTACATGATTTTGGTTTTGTTTTGCTTTGCTTTGTTTTTGTCTTCTCATGGTGTCTTATGGATTGGTTTGGATGGGGGTAGCCCCCACTTCTGAAGGCTAGTAGCTCCTTTTGATTCCTTTTCTTTGGCTGTCTTAGAAGCACTAAAGAGGAGTCAAATGATTATAAACTGGATCAAAAGAGAGAGAAACCAGAAGCCAAGAGCTGGGGGAATAACCTCTGGTATATGGGGAATTGATTATATTTAAAAATACTTAGAGGGTGTTATTTATGAGTTGCACATTCCTGTGACCCTTTTCCTGCTTCATGGCTTATGAGTGAGCCTGAAATCACCTTCCGAAGCCTGATAGCCTAATAACCTAGTTTGACTATGTTTGCTTTCTGTGGACATGGTCCGGGGATTTATCACATCGCTTCATTTATTAATTTATGTGCCAAATATTTACCAAGTACTTTTATGTGACCAGGGCTATGATTATCCCCTGGGAAAGAAAGATATGTATAGCATGAAACTTTTCTTAAGTAGCTCAATCTAGTGGGGTTAGAAAGCAATGTAGATAGAAAATGATAGTAATGTGTAATAACCAATAGATCTACCAACATCAACAAAGGAGGAGGCAGAGGGAGAACGTCTGTCGAGGAGGTTTGGTATATGTTTTTATTTAATCCTAGCTAAAATATCTTATGCAAACGAAAAAAATGAAGCATAGAGAAATTGTTTTGAAATCTCACCAGTAGTAAGTGGTAAATACAGATAAAAATTTTACTATCTTGTCTCCAAAGGAAATAAAACTCCAGCAATATTCTAATTATTGGAAATAATATTTGTAAAGTAAGATTTTAGTATCTTAATTTTTATACTACAGCAGCCTCATGGCATTTCAGAGATATTTGTGGAATATGGAGCCTTGATCATTTTGACCTTTGCTATAGAAATGCCTCTGCTGTCTGAGGGAAGAAAGTGAAAAATAGAAGCAGATCTTACTTTGTTTTAAAATTGCCACCTGCTGATTCTCTTTCCCACTAATGGAAATTGCATATGTATTCTCCTGTAATTTTCTCATCGTTAAGTATCACCGTTTATAATGGTATTTGTGTGGGCTTGTGCTTTAAAATGGAAGTTTTATTTAACAGTGTAGCTGTGAATTAGCTGCTATCTTACAGGCCTCTTGAATGAATAACGCCCCACTGCACTCAAGCTTATTTTTTTGGAGATATCCCTGTGTATATTATAAAATCTGTGCATTCACATGAGTGTGCATGTTATGCATACATCTCAGAATCCTTGCTGATCTTGTAATAATTGCACACATGGGTCATTTTATAGAAGGGACAAAGATACTTGAGTCTTATATAGCAGTACAATGTGAATGCCTGAAAAGATCTGCTGGGAGATTTTAGAAATGGATTATTTACAGGCTTCTTTTTTCTTTTAAAAATATAATAGTTCTTGAATTACGCTAATTTAACTAAGTTTTTAAAGAGATGAATGATGACACTCACTTAAATACATCTTTTCCTTTGGGAAAATCATTTGTAGAGGACTTAGAAATAACTGCTTCATTATACATACAACAATTGTGTGAGAATAAAGTATAAATAATCTACAACGTGCAAAAGGCACACATATTGTGTCCAGAATTCTCTACCCCACAAAAACCCTTCACTGGCCATCTGTGAGCTCTCAGTGTTACATATGCGAGTTGCTTTTGAAGAACAGCTGCCTGTTGAGGATGAAGTGAAAGACATCTTCCCTTCAGGTGCTTTTTTAAATATTAAAGTAGGTGTTTTTCATGGCCCCTCATCTAGGCCCAAGACTACTTCTCTTTTCTACCGATGAGGGTTCACCACTTTTTTTCTATTTACTTACTCTAGAAAAAGAAAGTCCAGGCAGCGAGGTTGTGTTTTATTTTGTTTTGTTTTCTTTTCTAAATATGGTTTGTTGAGATATAGTTTACATACAGAAAAATATCCTTCTTAGGTAAGCAGTTCTATGAATTTTGGCAAATATAGTCATATAACTACCACTACAATTAAGATACAGAATATTTCTATCACCTCTAAAAGTTTTAGGTGTTTTTCTATTTGTTTGATAATGCTAATATTAGATTAGAATGAGATGATTTGTTTTGTTCTCCTCTGCTCCCCATTAAAAAAAAATTAGCTCCGTATTTTATTAAAGCTTGATTAGTTTTCCTAATGTCCTTTTTCTGTTCTAGAATCCCAGCTAGGATACCATATTATATTGTGTCATCCTTTCTAAAAATTATTTCGCTGATGAAGATAATTAATATGTAGTATGATTACATGGTCGATAATGTCAAAGATACCAGGGAAATGCATCAGAATGAGCTAGTTGAGAGAAAAGCAGAAACTACCTAAATTGTGTGGTCCATCATTAATAAATAATAGTCCCTTTGATAATTCATAGGTGAAGAAATTATAAGAAACCAGATAAACAAATTCAACTAGCAAGAGAAACAGCAAACAATAATTTGGAGTTGTTTATTGGTGAAGGAAACAGGGCCATAAGGTGGAAGATTTGGAAGTATTTAGTTAGAGACATAGATTATGGTTGTTAGAAAATTAATATAGAGATCCAGAAGGAATCTTTGAGCTTTTCGATGCAAGTGAAGATAGAACAAAACATGCCTTTGACAAAAGATGAATTCAGGATACCTTATTTGTTTTGTAAAATAATTTATCATGTCTTTCCACTGTTTTTATTATATTTAATTTTAGTGGAATGTATATAACTTTTAAAATGGGTACATGTGTGCACACATGTGTACATACATACCACAAAACTCATATTTTATTGTACCTCCTGTTTTATGAGCTGCTTTTTTCCTTTAAAGAGATTCCTTAAATACCCAGCTTTACCATGGTAAGATTTCCAGAAATTTAAAAAATATATATCTATAATGTACTAGAAGATATGGAGTGTTAGGTTACCTGTTGTGGGGAAACATTCAAAACTGCGCTCCCAGAGCCACGGAGCTAATGCACAGCTTCACCTGATATAGGAGTGTCCACAGCCAGCTCCTGGTTAGCAGTGAGGGTGAGGCCATTGACACCAGTGATGTCACCTTGGATGGTCTCACATTTTAGGTTCTATTTTTCTCCACCTATATTCAGATCTCTCTTGAAATGTTCCCTTTAAAAATACTAATGCTAACTCAGAAAGATTCCAATTACCATCTCCCACAGGCTTAAATGTTAAACCTCAAGATCTAAACTTCATCCCTTATGTATGTGAGCAGGTTTGCCAGATGGCAGGCCAATTAATATATTTTTGCAAGGTGTAGAAATGTTTTTTTCTCCATAGGGGAACAATGAATCCATCTGCTCCACATCTTCCTTTCCCCTGTGTCCTTTGGGGAAAATCATCATTTAATTTTCGGAAATAATTGTGCAACTCTCTAAGTGATACTTTCTGCTTTTTTAAGGGAGATAGTTTTAATAATTGAAAATTTTTTTCACTCTAAAGATTTAAAGAACCCCATGTAATGGATTAAAACATGTGAACATCTAAGTTTCTTCCAGGGTATTATCATTTTTTTGAATGTCGGGCATATAGAATCATAGATTAAAAAACTGATTCATGAAAAAGCTTAACTTGGAAGAGAGTTTTAGAAACATCTAGTTGAACCCTCTTATTGTAAGAAGAGGAAATGAATATTTAGGTACCAAAGTTTCAAGCTGGTAAGCAACTTGGAACCTGGATGGACTTGGAACCTGGTCTTCAGGTTTCAAATTAGTGCAACCATGGGGAAAATATGATCTTTAATCTCTTGAGGGGAATAAAAGGATTTAGAACCTTGAACAAGATTCAGCTAAGAGAAGCAATATTTTTTGCTTGTTCTCCCTTGAGTTTTAGGCACTGAACTATACATATTACCCCTGTCATTTCTTTTCATACTCAAGTGGCGGTTCATGCTAGCAGGCTGTTAACTGTGCATTGCTTCCAACTCTGTTGATGTCTCTGAAGGACAGGAATCACGTGGTTTTTACAGCACTTATATAGTGTTCTCTCTTGGCATGGAATGAATGAATTACTGAATATGTGAATGTCAGTGGGGCTGTTTTACAAAATCCTCTCAGGGAGTGTTGGAATTCTAGGACAGTGACCACATTATAACTTTTCCATAATCTGACACATTACAATGAAGATTTTGGTTCCTTTTCTTTTATGGTATGAAGGAGTTCAGTCAGTACTGACCATTTCAGAAGCTTCTTTTGGGAGGAATGTTTCACCTGTAACCTTGCTTATCAGCATTTTTGCTATCTTCCATTATTTTGTCATAGATGGGCATAGATTGCTTAATGTTGAGTAAAAGGAAGAATTTAAACCTGTCATTTTTTTTTCTCCCAAGCTGATTTCTCTTTTTTATCTGTAGTCAATTCATATAGTAGAAAGAGTTAAGACTTTGGATTCAGGCAGACCTAGGTTGGAATCCTGACTCTGAAACAAACTAGACATGTGTCTTTGGCAGGTCACCTGCTTCTGATAGTGGTTTCCCAACTTAAAGTAGGAAAAGTTACCAGCAAACCTATTTTGTGTCTTAAGTAAGATAAATTGTAAAGCACTTAGGTCAGGAATAGACAAACTACAGCCTACAGGCCAAATCTGTCCTACCATCTATTTTTGTACACAAAGCTTTATTAGAACACAGACACACCAGTTCATTTAGGAATCTTCTATGGCTGCTTGTGCTGCTGTAGCAGAATCCAATGGTTGTAGCATGAGACTCTGGCCTGCAAAACTGAAAATGTGTACTATGTGGCCTTTTACAGGAAGACTTTGCCAACCTGGAACCCAGGACAACGCCTAGAAAATATAGGCATTCAATAAATGTTAGTTTTACCTTCTTACCATTGAAAATTTCAGTTTCAATCTTACTATTTAGGTACTCTTTAAAGAAAAATAGTTCAGGTGTGGCCTTCTCTAGTAATCTTTCTAAAGTCTCTGCCCAGTTCTGGAATATAGCCAAAGCCTTGAGCCTGACACAAGACAGAACACATTGAGAAAGAGATTTCTACAGCTCCCACACTCTAATATATAGCATGTCTTGACTTGAATTGGATGCTGTACATGTTACAGGAATACAACTTATTCTAATCCATATATAAATACAGGTATGGTATTATATTAGGTATATCCAATCTGTACTTCTTCAAAAGTTTTCAAACACTGGAATTTTTTTTATTTCTAAATGCCCTAAAAAATTATAACACATTATAAATACAGTATGTAACCAATGGCCTTGTGAAATCTTAAAGCAAGAGTTTTTTGAAGAGTCTCTGGGCCATTTGAAAAAGAAAGTTCTTAAAGAAGTGATAAATTTTTTTTTGTTTTGTGTTTTAAGCAAAATGAACTCAGAATTCCTCAGCAGTTTTAATCAGGGACACCCTGGTGTCTAGTAGAAAACTAGGACCAGGAATAGATTAGTGGAATGTGCCCAGTGAGGACTTTGTGATTGATGGCTATGCTCCAACTTCCACACGTAGTAGAGAGAAAGATGGGGGACTTCTTAGAGCTGTTAAGGGCAATTATGCTTGCTTGTTATTTTTTTATTTTTAAAAGTGTATTGAGGAAT
The DNA here is from genome assembly GCA_028627145.1 of Eidolon dupreanum. Taxonomy (NCBI): domain Eukaryota; kingdom Metazoa; phylum Chordata; class Mammalia; order Chiroptera; family Pteropodidae; genus Eidolon; species Eidolon dupreanum. Next base: position 68,383,679 of record CM053501.1, on the reverse strand, counting down.
GGTTTTTCAGAATAATAAAGGGTTTTAAAAATATTTTAACATTTGTTTCTTTTAAAAGAATAGTATGAAGAAATTTTGAAAGCATTACCTAAAATTTGTAAAGTCTTGACTCTTTCTTTTTGCCCTTCTCTTCCAGCAGATTGAGTGTTTCTAGTGCTTCTGAACAGGACTGTTAGCATTTATCCCAACATGTTGTAATTCTGTGTATACTTGTCTTAATTCCCAGCTGATTGTCAATGTCTTGAGGCAAGTTTATGCCAGCATAGTGCCTGGCACATAATAGACACTTAATAAAAGTTTATTGAATGAAAGCACTCGACAGTGATCATATTCATGCATATAGCTTTTTCTGTCTTTTGGAACTGTTTCCTTAGGATAAATTCCCAGAATAGAGATTTCTAGGCCAGAGTGACGTGAACATGTTTATGAATCTTGATACATAATGCCAAGTAGCTTTTATGTCTACTTGAAGTTCCTTCCAAATTTGTGACTCTCATATTGTATGGTATAGTATTGCTAGATTGGCAGCCTGGTGTTCCTTATTTTCGCTAGCAGAAAAAAATGACAGGAGGGTACATCATCGCCAGATTCAAGTCTGGAATGAACATTATATATGGTTTAGGATGAAAAGTTTCTAAAAGAATAAAGATCCCTCCTGTGAAACTTGGAAAATGGAGGGAAGCAGGGGCATGGTATAGGATAAAAGGTATTTTTATAGGGGCAAATAACTCTTGGGAGTTTTATTATTGCCTTCAACTTTTACTGTACTGTTATCAATATTTCAAGAAAGCAGTTGGATATTTTTACTTGCCTCTTCTCCTCAACACATTTAATGTTCAAATATGAAACATTACTAAATGTAAATTGCTTTTCATGCACATTCCAAGGTCTGCTTTTATCAAGGTTTGAAACTGTTTGTCTAATGTATTATGCATTTCCATCTTCAATTGATCTGATTTGTGTGTGTGAAATAAGACTGAGCCTTCATGCTGTGACCTTGGCAACACTAGCTTTTTTTGAGTTTGTTATTTTCCCCTCGCTCATCTAATATTTGCTAGGCTCATAAATTACCAATGATTAATATAGCCATATCTACCTTTTGGTGCAAATATGCAATTGATGAAAACAGAGGAACCTAAATGCTACTTTATAGATGGCATATAAAGTTTATGGGGGCTAAGCTGAATGGAGCAAGAGCAGGGTTCAATTAGAAGTACTCTTTGTGGAGATTGAAGGTTCTTTTGGATCAAATATGTAACAGTGTTCTGTTACATATTCCACTGTGTGTGTTTATATATGTATTCTCTTCCAGCTTAGCTTCAATCCATACTCAAAGCCGTGACTTCAGTCTCTGGAAAGATAGTCAGATAAGAGAGTTAGAAAAACTTCCTATGGGATAGATTTGACTTTCAGAGAATATCTTCCATCTTTCCCAGCATACTAGAGTATATGGGCCTTGACCTGGATAGACAGTTTTTGGGGGAATCTTTGAGAAGCCAGCAATTATAAGGTAGCACATAACCACACTTTGGTAATTCCAAGCCGCAGCTGTAAAGGACTCTGTGAGCAATGAAGTCAATGTTTGCAGATTCCTGTCATTTTTTTTTTCTTTTTTTTCTTTGGGGGGGGGTTCATTTTTCATCATTTAACAGCCTTATAGGTAGATGACAGGCCTTGTAGAGAGGTGGCAGTGGAGAATCAAAGAGGAACAGTCTTTTTGCAAATCTTGGATTTTATTATTCAGACAGAGCCAAAACCCATCTCATTTGTATGGATTAGAGTGAAGGTGATGGAGGACTAAGTGCAGATTCTCCTAACCCGAATAGCTTTAAGTTATTCGAGATACGAGTAGTTTTATTCTGAGTTATTCACAAACTCATGGGGGAGGGCAGGAGAGTGTGTTAATCATGACTAGTGATAGTTTGATATTTGAAACACTATTTAGCAAATGTAGTATTAGCATGCTACATTTATGCATTATTTCTCTCTCTCTTTTTTTTTTTTTTTATCAGTGATTGATTTCCTTCTTCTCCGTTCCATTCAAGCCTTTGATGTATTTATTTTTTAAGATTTAAACAATGTTTACTTATGGTAAAATACATATAACATAAAATTTACCATATATACTGTTTTTAAGTGTACATTTTAGTAATGTTAAGTACATTCACATTTGTACAACCAATCTCTAGAACCCTTTTCACCTTGCAAAATCGAAACTCTATACCCATGAAATAACTCTCTATTTCTCCCTTCCCCCAGCTCCTGGCAACTACCATTTTACTTTCTTTCTCTATAAATTTACCATAGGTACCTCATGTAGATGGAATCATACCGTATTTGTATTTGTGTGTGTATGAGTATGTGTGAATAGCTTATTTCACTTAGCATAATGTCCACGAGGTTCATCCATGTTATGTAGCATGTGTCAGAATATCTTTTTAAGGCTGAATTATATTCCATCGTATGTGTGTACTACAACTTGTTAATCTGTTCATCCATCAATGGGCGGGCACTTGGGTTGCTTCCACCTTTTGGCTATTGCGAACAATGCAGCTGTGAACAGTGTTATACAAATATCTTTTCCAGTTCCTGCTTTCAATTCTTTTGGTGCTTATCCAGAAGGGTAATTTTTTTTTGGTAGCTACATATATATGTAATTCTATTTTTAAGTTTTTGAAGAACTGTTACACTGTTTTCCATAGCGGCTGCATCATTTTACTTTCCCACCAACAGCGCACAAGGGTTCCACATCCTTGCCAATACTTGTTTTTTTAATTTTTTTTTTTGATAGTTGCCATCCTGATGGGTGTGAAGTTAATGTAGGGAGGAGGCAAGAGAACTAAAATGTTAAATCGAGCTATATTCAGGGATTGTAATATGCCAATCAGCCCTAGAGCCAACCACAAGCAAACCTGAAGAACAAAGGAAAATTTCTGATGGGATCTCTAACAAACCATTTCCCCACACCATGAAGGGAAAACAGGAAATCAGAGTCCTTACGTGACGCCCTGCACAAAATAAAGTTACTCATTACCTATGGCTAAAACCGTGGGGAACCTATGGATAAAAGACTGGGAACTGCTGTTGGGCCTTTCATGCTACACATTTTTACTTTTTCTCACTATATACTCTTATCCTTTCAATATTACATGTCCATACCCATCAAAGGAAAATGGGCAAAGTCTTTAAACTGTAATTCATAGAAACTAAGAGTGATATTTAAACTGAGTTTCCCAGAACACTCGAGGTCCCTCTCAGCATCCTTCCCTCAGGCTCTCTCACTGTTTTTTACTCTGTCACTGTCTCTATCTCTCTCCATGTTCCTCTGAGTCTCTCTCAGGCTCTCTCACTCTGTCTCTGAGAGGAGATTATGCTCTTTCTATGGAACACTAGCTCTTCCCTAATAAACTTTCTTTTTGACTCTAACTCTAGGTTGCATTTGAATTCTTTCATGTGCTCAGCTGAGAACTCTCTCGGTGCAGGGCTTGAGTTCCCCTCAATCAGCAGAATTTGCCCTGTCCTGCATCAAAGTGATTTGAGCCTTATATTTTCACTTATATTTTGTCCTTCTAACCTTTCTGTGACTAGTAGGAAATACTTTTAAATGTATTTTACAGAAAAGATATAGAATCTTCATCCTAAGTAATGTTTAAATACTATTTGAGTCAGTTGAAGATAATCCTCTTTGATGGTAAGTAAATGAACTGATTTTCTGTTTCTTAGATGTTTAAATTCTATGGCACACTTATCAACATCTAAACTTGCCATTGGATACCATGAAAGAAGAAACTTGTGGTTCCAAGTGTACTGATGATAATGAGTGAGTGTAAGGAGAGGAGGGGTGATGGATTTGAGAGTCCAGTGCCTAAAACAATGCCTGAAACATGCTTATAGTACATGCTTTTTCTTTTGGGGATCCTCTACTTTTTTTTTCCTCACTAGGGTCAGTGAAGCCATAAAGTATAATGAAAGGAGCCTGAAGTATGACTGAGGGATCTTGTTTCTACTGACATTTCTGTTAATAGCTAGTTATGTGACATTGGCAAGACTTTCTGGGCCCTACACTGCTTACCTATTTGCTTTTAAAATCCTAGATTCCATTGGCAGTATGGTGAAGCCTATGGACAACTTTTTAGAATAATGTTTTAAAATGCATGAAATAAAATGCTTAGGATAATAAAGGACACCAGTTATATTGAAACATTTAAAAATTGTGACATATGTGATGCTTTGTTAGCACATCAGATACCAAGATCTGGAGGTGGGTCTAGTAACTACCATGATTTTAAAGTGATAATGAGTATAAATTATTTTTTGTTTTATCTGTAGCAACTGTAACATGATATAAAAATATATGTGATTTCTATTGGTGACAGAATCAAAAGGACTGTTGATACTGTGAATGTACATGAAAGGAATGATACATTTCAGTTTGTGGTTAGTGAAAACCTCAAAACAATCCAGGTTCATAGACCCAATAAATTCTGTTCATAGACCCCTTAGAAGTCCTGGTTAGGAATAGCTGGATCAGAAACTTGCTGCCATTCCTGGCAGCTCAGACACCATAGCAGCATAGAGACAGGCTGACCCAGATGGCTTCTCGAGTTTATCAGAACACTGACTTTGGACCTGGCATAATTAAGCAGATCTTATGCCAGAAAAGTAACCTTTAATTCACCTAGGAATAAAGCCGAGAAGTAAGCAGTAAGAAATGTGCTGGGTTTTCATCAGTTACTTTTATAGCATGTAACTAGGAAAACCCAGGAATATATTAAAACAAACAACAACAGCAACATGAGAGCATTGATCATCACTCTGATCATTTGCCTTTGGAAAGAACTAAAGGCCAGGGCTTGTGGGAATGTGGATGTGTCCCCTGCTCTGTGTGTAGTAAGTTGTGTCCTTTACTTACATTAGAGGAGCCTGTTTCTCAACATCTTGCCATCAGAGCATCTCCATCCCTTTGTCATAACCACATGCATTCCTCTCATTAAATAGGGCCATGAATGTACAAGGATTGTGTGCTGTACTACCTGCTTACCAAGCTTGAATTGTGTTGCCCAGCTGGGAAGTAAGATCTTTGAAATAAAAAGAAGTTATGAAATAATGGTGATAAAGCATTTCTCATTTACTAGTGAAGACTTTTTTCTTTCCTAGAGTTTATAAGTTTATTCATAATAAAGGTCTAAGAATGTCTGAATGGGAAAAATAGCAAGCAAAATTAATCTTTTCAGAAAATGGAAGCCATTTCCTCTTATTACCTACCTACAACCTTCAACTTTGTGTTTTTTGAGAGAATATTTTTTTTTTTTGGAAGAGAGACAACTATGAATGCTTTTAAATGTCATACCACTTGTCTATTACAACATAATCTCACAGTATTAGTTTCTAATGGAGACAGGGATTCATTGTGGCTTTTCAGTTTCATTATAAATGCCTCCATGTTAATCAGGATACAAACTTTTAGCCTAGTAGATTGGAGAGTAGAGCAAAGTGTTGAGATTTGATTTGTCCATCTGCTTGTGAAAGATAATTCATGCAACCATAAGAATGCTTTGTAAACATGGAATCATTTTCAGGTTAAAAGATCCTCTACCAAATTAGATAGGAAGCTTGAAGCATAGGCTGTAAGCAATTTTTCCTCCTTTAGTTGCTGCTATGGATCAATATGTTTTATTGACTTTTCAAGGGTTTGCATGCAATTTTCCATCATGGTCGTTTATGCTAATCAGCATGAAACAGAATAATTGTAAATCATAGCCCCTTAGGCACATTTTTCCCTTCTGTAATACTTGAGACCACAGAATTCTGTTCAAAAGAGATGAAAAAAACAATCCATCATTTTTTAGTGAGTCATAGAGCTGACACAGATGTGGATGGCAAGGACTTCTTCCTTCTTTATCTTTGAGCTTTGCCTTATATTTTAATTCTAAATGCAAATGCAAATGCACATGAAACACTCTCTGAAAAGAAATCAGGTTTAAATTGGCCAGTCACCTTTATTTGTGAAAATCCAAATATACCATGTTAAATATGGAAGGTAGAAGAACTATAATATATCCTATTTTAATGTTTTTACATAAGATTATTAAAAGTTATCTTCATCAGGATGGTGTGTTTATGTAATTATTGTAAATGATCAGTTATTACTCGCAGATGTATCAGGATATTTATTATCTCCATATTTAATGATACTATTCAGATAATTAGTATAGAAGACAGTAGTTTTTTACTTTAATGTTATACTGAGATAGATGGTTTGACTACTGTTCACATTTTCTTGTAGTACAGAACTCACTGAAATATATAGTTGTTACAAAAACAAAGTAAAATATATCTGACCAGTAGCTCATACATATGTGCTTTATTCTCATCAGAGTCTCAACCGTGCTGTGGAAGCAAAGCCAACTCTAACTGTATTCCACAGCCCTGTACACACCTACAGATGGATGTCAACATGTTGTGCACATAAGGATCTGGAGGGGCTAATGGGGCCTATTGGTACAATTCTAAAAGAAAAATCCATATAGTGATGGGGTCTTAGACATGGTGCCTGGATATGGGATTGCCTGAGAGATGGGGGAGCTTCTTTCTAGTTTTCTTTAGCTCATTCAAAATGAAAAACTTTACCTACCAGAATGAAAAATAGAAGCTCTATATTCTCTAAGAATGATAAACCTTTTTCCCAGGAGAGCTTTCTGTCTAAAAAAGGTTTGTGGGTTGTCTGTGAATAGAGAGTTGGATGAGGAAAGACTTGTTTGACTCTTAGCATGTTTTCAGTAATTTAGGTATGAAATATCCTTACTTCCTGGAAGCCACCCTTAGGGTAGGATCTGTTGCTATGGCCACCTCTGAGTTTAAGAAAATATGCCTAAAGCAAGGGAGATTTCACTTGGGAGATGTGGAGCTGGGTGCAGTTTGCCCTTGTCCTCTACATAAATTCAGTAAATCTTGTTGAGTCTCTTCCTCTGTTGAGCATTGTGCTAGGGAAGCAGTGGCGAAGGAGGCAGATAGTTTCTGCCCCCTGGAAAACTTGCAGTTTCTTGGGGAATGTGGTGTGGGTGGATGTGGGGGGAGGAAGACACAAAGGATTAACAAGAGTTTACAACATTGTGTGTGATTATATGTCTGTGCTTGCCTCCTCTTAGCCATGTCATGATGTGGGGAAATAAATAGGGTTCTGAGAGTATCCTGGGGACATGTAACAGAAAGTGGGCCGTGAGGGAAGTAAACAAGGTTGGCGGATAAGAGAGGAGTCAGTGAAAGACGGGAGAGAATATTCCAGGCAAAGAGACAAATACCTGTACACAGAGCCCTCAGAGTGAATGTTGAGGAGAAACTCGATTATAATGATAAACAGAGGCTTGGAATTTACTCTGCGGGCCTGAGGAACCACAGAAGGGTTTAACGGAAGGGCAATGATGAGGTCACATTTGCCCATTGGAAAAATTCCCTGCAGTTGGAGGGTGAATTGGAATTGGGCAAGAACGAGGCCAAGATTCCAGTTAGAGCAAGCTTCAACAGGGTTCCAGGCCAGAGATGGTGGTGATACCACAACTAGGTTGGTGGCTGTGAGGGTAAAGGGAGGCGTTTCAGGAAATGGAATCCATGGGACTGGATCATCAGATAGATGATTATCATGAGGAAGGGCCAAAGAGTTTGTGACCTTTTTTTTTTCTGCTGTAGGCTGTTGGATAGTGGCGCCTGTCACTGAAATTAGAGACACAGAATAAGACAAGTTGGGTAAAGATGGTAATTTCAGTTCTAGACTCATTGACTTGGAGCTTCCGTAGACATCTGTGTGGAGATGTGCAGCTGACCGTTGGATGCAAGGGCCTGGAACTTAGGGAAGAGTTCCAGGTTAGGGATTAACAGTCATCCACTTAAAGATTAATGGAGAGTGCCAAAGTTAATTAGAGTTGAGTATTTTTTTTTTTCAGGAGTCTCAAGTTGTAAGGTTGCCTAGAACCAGAAATTGAATGTTATCTTTCAGGCCCTCTGTGTTCCTCAGTGAAATGGCAGTTAGGAGGGCTTATTTACAGATGGTTTAAGTTGTGTTTTCTAGGCTGGACAAGCCACAGAATCGTATATTTATTTTCCCATAGACGTTCGTGTTTTCTTTTACTTTGGAGTAGAGTTTGGGATTTAAATGTCTTTGATCATAGGAGAATTTGAAAGTTACTGAAGTTTCATGGTAATGCTGGTATTTTCTTATAATTAAAAGTATATTGGGGGAACCTCACAATCCTGTATATTCTTTCTCGAAGGGGAAGGTAATAAGGATGGAAAGAGATGGTTAGATATGAGTAAAAAATTAGTTACAAAATTTTGTGGCATATTGTTAATGTTTTCTGAGTGTTGGATTTTGTTTATTTTGCTTTTTCACTCTGTTTTTCTTAAAAAAAACAAAAAGCATTTTCTGTTTAGAAGTCCTCTGTCAGCATCATGATTTCTGGGTCCACACAGAGGAAAAATGAGGTGGACAGGATGGTAGGAGTTTTAGAAGAAAGCATGTTTTCTACTGTGGAGAAAAGGATAGGAGGAAGAAAAATGTAAGTTCATATTGGTTGAGTTTATAATCTGATGTTAACAACATCATTGAAATAGCTAAATGTGGCCTTGAAAAGTTTGTGCTATGTACAGGTCTGTACAAAGTTGATCCTAATTAATCTGAAAATAAGACTCACTCATTATTTTTACACATTTTGAATTCCTCTGAATTACATACTACAAAGGTTTATTTAATGAAATTTTAACTTAAAATAAAAAGTGTAGACGTGTTTAAAATTGGAATTTACTTTGATTTCATGATTTAATGTGAAATGTTATATATATTTAAGAACATCTAGAGTTTTAAAGCCATATTCCATGCTAAGTATATATTTTTATTATCTAAATATTTTGTATACATGTGGATAAATTATTAATTCACATTCTTCACATCCTTATAGGACTTCATTTCACAAATAATTACCAAGGACAATACACTATAGAAGCTCTGTAATTAATTTAGTAATCCCATGGTATGATACCTCTATTCCATATCTCTTTTGCTTTATAGTTTCAGAGGCAATATTTGATATTTTAGGGTTGTTTTCCTTTTAAACTTTGACTTGAACCAGGTTAATACTGAGTGACAGGTCTGAGGTTACTAGCTGATAGTTATTGGATAGCTGTTGTAAAAAGACATCTTTATCAGTTTGATTCTCGAAGAGATAATCATAGCCCTAGTGGCATTTCAACTCAAGGAAACTAACAACAACAACAACAACAACAAAATCTTTTCATTTCTGTAAATTGTCATTTCAGAGCAGTCCTACAGCAAATTGGTCAGCCCCAGGGATGATATTTGGAATATAGTAATGAAATTGTGGCTTAAACCTCTTCATTCTATTTTGTGGTTTCAAGTGGCTTTAGTTTGAAACATTAAAACCATATGAGCTTTATATATTTGGGGCACCTAATGTCTTGTAAATGTTCTTTGCCTCAGCACTTTTCTATCTCAAGTGTTTATGTCACTCTCTCACAATGTCTCATTGTATAGAGACTTGGGTGTTTCAATAGCTATATTTTTATTTAGTATCTTGGTTTAGTAGTGCATTGTGCTAAAGAGGCCAAGGTCATGAGTGTTGATTCCATGCCAGTCAGCTATTTCACTGAAAATTATTTTTCCTATAGCTTCAACTGGTGCTTCAGAACTGGCTAATAACATTTGTCTACTTTTGCTCAAAGTATGGATAAGGCTACCTAATTCATTAACTAAACTGGAAAAAACAAAAGTGATGTTCATTGGGTGGAACCTTACCTAGTGGGGACAGGTTTGTTTCCTGAGTGAAAGAAAGCATTTTCTTTCATCTGTAGATGGTCTACCACTAGGGAAAAATGCATGCATTCTTTCAGCAGACTTATTTTAATATAAGTTCCTGGTGGATAGGGACAATCAGTCTTCATAGTACTGCCCCACCCTGGTGTCCCCTGCATAGACAGAGAAACTGAGCCCACTGTCTCCTCCAGCAGAAAGCACTAGGCATTTCCCGGAGTAGATGGCAGAGGAGGGTCATCCTGTCACCTCTTTAACCTGATTTATCGCCTTTGAATTTTTTAATAAGGACATATTTTAACTTTGTCTGGGGACTGAGAGCTCTGATCATTCATGCAGTGAACTTTGAATAAGTTGGTAAGATTGGCCGGACCCTATTATCATAATGGATGGTAACTATTTGACATTTATAATGGTATGTTCCATTCGCACTAAAATAAATGAATTTGTATTTTAAAAATAATTTACCGTTTTTTCACCTATCACAGTTAAGATGGAGGTTATTTGCGTGCAAAGTTAAAAACTGAAAAGCTGCATGCAGACTTAGTAAATATTTGTTGAATATATTTTAATTGGTGTAACCCCATGAAACCTGATTACATTGATCTTTTAGCTGGAAAAAGGGCAAGAATCACTTTACTTTCATGTACCTACAGTCTAAGTTGTTAGATATTCTAAATACACAAGGATTTTTATTAAGTGCATATTATTTGTCAGGCCTATTGACCTTACTGCCTACTGACCTGTTTATAAGTCAAGGTGGTGGTTCTCCCTGCCGAATCAGTTTTAATTTCAGCTCCTTTTCTTAGAGAACTAATTTGTACAGCTATTCCAGGTGGAGAATTAGATCACTGGTATCCTTTGCTGCCCATGATACATGTGGAGATGAGTCAGTGGAAAATTCACTTACTCATCATGACCTACTTCTGTCACTTGCATTGAAGGTGTACTTATTTGTCAAAAGCCATCTGTCCCTATTCTAGAAACTTGCTTTATTGCTACTTTAACCTCTTATCCTATGTGTTCATTTAGGATTTACAGTTACCTAAATCTGCCTATCAATTTTTCTGTTGTACATATAATCTATTTTAAAATGAGCCCCTAGAGGCAATGGATAGAATCTGACTTTGTATAGCTCTCAGCACATCCTAACCCACGATTGCTGTTTTCTAATGATTTTCTAATGAAGATTCTAGGTTTTTGAGGAGAAATTATAAAATGGTAATTTTCACTAATTTAAGATTATTTAAGATTTATTAGGCCGGGGTTTAGTATGATCAGATCAGATTCGTTCCTCTCCCATTTTCAGCAAAATCTTTCTCGTTTTTATTAGCTTATTCTTATATGCTATTCAGTTATTCAACAAGTTTTAATCAATTGTGCCTTTAGGTCTGATATTATACTAGGGTTACAAAAAGAGTAAGATAGATGCTTGCCGGCAAAAAGTTTTATAAGAGTAAGACCAATTTTAAACACCATTTTAAATATGGGGATGTGCAGAATATTCTACTTTAAGACCAAAATAAGGATTACTTTTTACCTAACTTTGTTCCTGTCAGCATCAGCCTTGTCTCTCTTGACCTTATCTACTCTGCATGCCATGTATGTCAGTACATGGTTTATCAGAAAATTTTATGACAGGATTTACTGAGAATAGCAGAATTCTAAACCCCAGAAGAAGCAATTGATGTGATTACATTATATATTTTATTAGGTACAAATACACAAACACACATATGTATAACAACTATGAACAACATATAGTAGCTCAGATTTATTGCTGAATTATTTATTAATTTCATGTCCAATGTTGTACATACCTCAAGTATTAGAAGTTAATATAACAAATTAAACAAGATAAATTTCATATCAACATTATTTAACTATTTTGTTTCTTCGAATAATATAAAAATGTTTTTTTGCCGTAGTCTAACCATATTTATTGACATCCTCTCAGATTGGAAGTGAATAGTCTTACAGTAAGTGCATAGAGGAAGTAAATTGGAAATCACCATTCAATGAGTACAATAGTACAATAGTATTCTTTTTGAAACCCATCTCATTCTTGGCAGTTAATTAGTCCTTACAGTGAAAAACTCACCCTTAAAAAAAGAAAATAAACTCTTGCTGACTTGATATCACTTTTAAAAAGTGGAAGCTGTTAACATTAAATTAACAAAGTAGAACGTTGTTCTCTGCTAACTGATAGAGTTGTGAGCATTACTTTATTTTGGGTCTTAATTTCTTTGTGCTTCCTACAGATTGTTACAGGTACCTCTCCTTTTGGGGGAGAATGTGTAGAGAAAAAATTCAAGATCTGGCTGAGCCTCTGATGAATCGCAGCATAGCTATGGTTTATATTCTAGAAGATGTTCTGTGCTGTTCACCCAAGAAACAGAAGCTTCTGGTCAAAATCATAAGTAAAGCAGCCAATTTTAAAGTAACTGAGAGCTAGTTAAGCAGAGTTACAATGCTGAAGGAGTGATATGTGGTACCCTATGAATTGTATCACATTAGAATGATCTAGATTTTGCAATATGATCACTGATTAACGTTGACTTTACTTTGGAAAGACAGTCTGCCTATGTTCATTTTCTCATTACAGTTGTCATCTTTATCTTTGCTTTTCAACCACTTTTCTGTGATAAGCAAAATAAGTTCAAGTTTCAAAGGAAAGTATCAGGTTATTGTCAAATAATATGACATTGTGAACCTACATCTAATACACCATCCATCTGGAGTTGCATATAAACAATGAAGTCTATGAACAGGTTCTTACGCTATATTACATTTCATTATAGGTATAACCTTGTTTATCTATTTGGTTCTCAATGAAAGAGGCCCTTCATGGCAGCTTACTTTTCACACCAGACCACATTTCAAACAAGAGCTTAGAGCATAAGCCGGTTGGCCAGCGACTTAAGTATAAAATGTCTTATCTGGCTTTGTGGAGTCTCTTCATTTAAAACAACTTACATAAAAGGGTTATGTCTTTTGTTGTGGTGTCATCACAAGCCACACCTAGAGCATTTAGAATTATTTCTTAGAGCTTATTCAGATGTTTTCTGCTAAGCTGCTTTTATGTAAGGTGTTGAAAAGCATCATATCCTTTCTGAGTCTTGAACTCAGGTGATTTGAAATGTTCTCTGTCACCTCAAAAGCATGCCATTTCTTCAACGTTTGTAAAAGTCTCAGGCAGGGAAATGGATGGGATTTGTGCCAAGTGATACTTGTGGGCATTTGGGTGAGGCGTGTGTGGAGAAATATGTAACAATGATCCCAAAACCACAAGTCCCCTCCATTGACCCTGTTGTGCCAGATTCCTAATTTACATTTTTCCCCATTGATTCTGTAGCCACAAATTCTATGGTGAGGCCTGGGTGACCTTCCTGAAATCTCTGGCTATATAGTAACAGATGGTTTGTTCCATATCACTAACCCCGATATTGGGAACTTCATGCTTTCTGCAAATTGAGTGTGAGACACTTTATATTCCAATGCAGTATGATAATCACTACCTGAATTTAAAATCAGCAATTAAAGCTCTGAAAGGAGTGAATATTTAACAATAAATGCTGAGAAAAGATGATGTCTATAGAGTTCTTTATTATTTTAGTGTAGCTGGTGATATCTAACACTATAAAAATAGTGTGCTTTGTGTAAATATTCTGAAAAGATAGTCTTCATTTATGAGTGCACTCATGTAACTCAGGGGGTTAATTTATGAACACAGGAAGATTCCCCTGAAGGACTCCTGGTTTAGAATAAACTCCTGGGATCACCTGTGTTCACTGTCAGACCTCTGCAACGCCGGGGTTGCATATGGAGCTTTATGGCATTTTAACTCAAGGAGGCCTTTTTCCTTTCACTTTGTTATTTGTCGAGTTGACCAAGCCTGCCAAAGTCTAGCTGCATTGTCCTCCATGCACCCTGCCCCCCCCATCATTAATAACTATTAGAATTGGGGCTGGCTCAGCTTCGATTAGCACTACTGTGACTACACAACCAGAAGCCATTAGATTGTAGTTAAAGGGGCACAGATGCATCTTTCCATTAGCAAACTTGTATGGTCAACATTCTGTGCTTTGTTTGGTTTCATTTTTAAAATCAGATTGAGAGGAAGGATAGGCTTTTGATAAAATAATAAAATGACATTTTTTGATGATTTCCTGAAAGAGACAATTTGCTGGTGTTCAGGGTCGCTCTGGGTGAGTTAGGGCTGGATGGCGCTGTTCAAGCAAGAGAGATCTGGAGTGTCTTTTTTTCTATTGTATTTTTTCTTTCTGAATCACTTTATTGTATGATTGACATGCAAATAATTGTATGTATTTAATGTATACAACTTGGTGAGTTGGATATAAGTATAAATCCTTGCAACCATATGCAGCCATCACCACAATCTATGCCATATGGTAGCTGCTTAATGTAGCCTTTCTGATACCACCAGGTGGTATGGAAACCAGCAGTTACTTCCCACTCATCTGAATTGCTTATAGTCCAAGCCCACCTGCAATGATGAGCCCTGTTCTAAGCTGGTATGTGATACTCCTGGATGCCTATGGTGGGCACGAACATCTACAACTGGCACTTGTCAATCAAGTATAACTCCTGTCCTTAACTCTTGCCTGCTCACCTTTATCCCCCAGCCACAAGCATATCTACCATGAGGCCTGTCATCTTCTACCTCTTGGAGCTCTGTGTTGGAAAGGAGTAAGCACAGATCCTGGTCACTCACACAGTCAAACACACAGTTAGGCACTCTGCCTTCTCTCCATCCCCCAACCCAGTCTCAGGAAGGCTCACCTCAGCTCTGTCCCTCCCTTCCATTCCCAGTAGGAGCACCACTCAGGCTGTTTTGGCCTTAGGGAAAGACCTGGGTGGAGCAGCTCGCCTTTAGGCTGCCTCATAACTTCTGCTTCCACTCCTGAAACCAGAGCCCACTCAATACCCTCTAAAGCCTAGGATCCCAGATGCTGAACACAAAGGCTTCTTGGAATGGGGGAAAGAAAACATACTTTTTATTCTCCTCCAGTAGAAGAATACCACAAATTAGTATCTCAATAAATTATCCTGTCACGGGATACATTTGTCATCTCTACCTCCCACCATTCCTTTTGCCTGTATCGTGGCTAGCAGTATTAAAAAAGGCATCTGCTTTTCTTTATAAAACACACATGTATTTTTCCAGACTAAGAGGTTATAGGATTCATGACTAAAATTTTTTTAACACTAAAGCACAAACACACATTTGGACGTCCATCTTCACGCCACTGAGAAGTAATCATTATTTATGTACATTTCCTTCCGATCCATTTTTTTTTTTGCATTCCACATATTTTAAGTATGTTTGCTATCAGGCTCTGGACTCTGCGTTTTTCACCTATGTCTTCATAAGCATTTTTGGAATAATGTCCAATTTTGTGATTGTTATGTAGCTTATTTAACTATTTTACTCAGGATTTTTAAGAGAACAAGACCAATCATTTGTTCTGCTGCATCATCCTTTGTTCTCTGTCATCTCAGAAAAAGGTAAAAAAAGGGATGTGTGTATGAGGGGGGATGGTAAGTTGGCTTGATTAGAAAAAAACAAACAAAAAACTTCCAAAGAGAGAAGGCACTTAATTCTAGGTGGTGATAGTGATCATAAATAAGAAAACAGAAAAGTGAGTGGGCAAGCAGAGAGGTTTTGTTGCAATTTCCAGCTTGTCAGTTCTTAAGAGGAAAGACAGTTTTCTGTCAGCCTCAGTCCTTGTACCATTTTGGACCACCTTTTTGCCTTTAATTCTGGACTTTGTCTTCATTTGGTTTCATGCTATGTGATTCAAGCAGAGCAAAGTCTTTATTATGGTATAAATTTTTAAAAACATATATTTCATTTAAAAACATAAAAAGCATATAGAGGCTAGAATCATCAAAAAATGAGCTATACTAAGAAAAGTTGCAAACTCTACTTTTATTCCTGAATCTTATAAATTTTTAAACAATATTTAAAAAAGATTAGAGAAGTAGTTTTTTTCATTTCTATACGAATTGATTAACTTTTTCACATAGATGAGTTAGAGATTAATCTTGTTGAGGCAAAATCATATCTTGCAAGAGGAGGTAGAAAACTAATCAAAGTTCTTTCTCTAAGAGGAAGTTTTAACAGTTGAAAAATGGCTAATCTCTGAAGCAAGGCTGTGACAATGAGAGCCAGGAGGATTTGGAGGACAGAGTTATCATTTATAATTAATATACCATTAATTCTATGGTGCCAGACTCATTGCCTGTATTTTTTTTTTCCAGCTAGAGCGCAAACATTAATTATTGGTTCTACTTGTATTTTCTGTAATATAATAATTTAAAAACTTATTTTATAAATGGAATTATATGTTTTAGTTGAACAGTGTATTATGGACACATTTGTTAATCTTCCTGGAACCTCCCCCAACCCCTTTTTCCCTATTTCATATTTCTCAAAAATAACATTATTCCTATGTTAAGAATCTGTACTTACTATAGTACTTGTTTGAGAAAATGCCTTAACTTGTCTAAGATAGGAACAGTTTGCTTATCTGGATAAGAAACCTTTCTTTAACAGGTACATTTCTAATTTAGATGATTATATGTTGATTTATTTCATTTTATTTTATTTTGCTCTTTAATATTTTAAAAAAAGAATGACTGCCTAGTTACTGTCAAACCTTGGGTAGACAGATTTTTTTTTGTCCTCTCAAATATACAATGTCGCCTAACTAAACAATGAAACTATTTAAAAACTCAGGGAAATGTCTCCCTCCCCAGATATCCTGATTGCAAACTCACAAGAACATCTCTCGGGTCCTGTACCAGACCTCCCTCTGCTTGGGGCAGAAACACTCTTTAAAAAATGTTGGGGGATTTTTAGTGGAGTAATAAAGCTGCACATCAGAAACAAAAGTTGAGTTAAAACAAGAACACCAAGTTGATGGTTGTGTTGGTAGAGATAACTTTATCTTGTGAAACTGTTTATCACCAGGTGCTAGACTCCAATTTATACAAAGGTGACATCACCTGTTGCTCAACTGCCGCAGTAGTAACTCATCTCCTTTCTTTTAAATTATTTTAGAATATTGAACCTTTCAGATGAAAAAAATATATAACTAAAGTGTTTGTGTAATTTCTTTTCCTAAGTAAAATGAGAAGCAACGTTTATCATTTGAAGAACATAGCATCAAATTTTTGGTGTACTGTCCATGAGGCAGATTAGCTACTAGCACAAAGTGTTTTTGCTGTTACTATATAATTGTGTGAGTTCAGAAACTTTGGTTCCTATGGTAATAAAGTCAGCACAGCTAATATCTGAAGACCCAGGAAGAAAATGCTCTTTGTTATATAAGTGAGCCCTACAATTTTATGATTATACTATGAATGAAAATATTATGTGACCACAAAGCCAAAGAAATGACTCACTTTTAGGGTCTATTTAGAAAATAATAAGCAAAAGTAGCCAGTAGAGGATTTCACATTTATTTCTTTCATAGTATCAATGATTTGTTTACAGTAAATTGAAGTATCCTAATTCTAGTCTTGAGATGCAATTTAATTTCCTGTGGGTGAGTTAGTTACTCAGGATCCTTTTCAATATGGAAATATTACACAATAGAGTGCCATTTCTCTATACCATTGAATTTCTACTTAGAAATGTTTTCGTGTGAAGGTCAGGGATTCCATCACTTTAATAAACAGGAATCCAGGAACACAATGAGCAGGAACTCTCTGAGTCACTGCAGGGAATGTAGAATGCGTTTCGGTTGGATGCCTCAGTGAATAGGATGAAGAGGCGGAGTTGGTGTGTTGTTCTGGAGCTCAGGGTACTTACTAATAAGGGCCAAACCCCAGGCAAGGGACAAATGAGGTCACCTCTTTAAACGCCTATGAGAAATAGGTGGCCATGCCCATAAGCGACAGGCAGTGATTTGAGGGGAGTGAAGCCAGCATTAAACTTTTCCTAGGTAGCTGATGCTTTCAAGGCACTCTGACTTGTCTGAACTCCTGCCATAATTTATTATAATCCACACAATTTAGTGAAACCTTTTTCTAAATACAGACACATTCTCATATATGTTCTCTTAGAGTCTGGAAGGACTTTGGGGAGCAAGAAAGGGGGAAAATGCCAGAATAAAGGAATGACATCTCGAAAGAATAATGTGCAAGAGAAAGGTCCAAGATTTGGGGCCACAAGTTTAAAGAAGTTGTAAATATGTAGATTTTATAATGTTGAGTTTGTTTTATTTTGAGATTTATCATTTGTAAATACTTAAAAAAAAGAAGCTGTCTCAATTATACAGTCAATATACCTTATTATACACTTTAGATCACCTGCTAGCCAAATTCTCTTCCTAATGCATTTTATGGTGTAGGCCATTAGTTTTTTTCTTCAAAGCCATTGCATGCAACGATGTTTCACATTACAGATTTGATCCCTGTGTTCTCGAATACTTAAAAAGAGTCAGATATCTAGAAACAGAAAAGCAAAAAAGCAAAAAAAGGGGCTATTATATAGCAATTTTGGGTTACTTTTGAGATCTATCAATAAACAGTGGAACAAAAAAAATCTGAACTTCTTAAATCAGGCACTTTATAAACACAATTCTCTTCCCTTGTTGTGTCTGACTAGACCAGCTGGTTTGGGCAGGGATAAGGAAGAAGTGCCTCCTTGCCATGGATAATCCATGTGTTGGGTCATCTGCCTTTGGATCCTTGAGAAAATATTGTGGAGGAGGGAATATCTAAATCATGACATCTCACCCGTCTGTCCACCATGTGCCCCAAAACGATGTATACAAATATATTCCAGGACAAAAAGCCTGCCCCATTTGTTAACATTGGGGTGTCTGTTCATCTAGGTCTGGCTTACTGCCTCCAGAAAAACCTCACAATCTGGGATGAAGCTTGATAACTTGACCCAACTCCTGCACCTGACCATCAGGCCATAGGCTCAAAAATCTGGTTTGGTGAATATCCCCAAAGCAGTTCCATCTCTTAGGCGTGGATCCATAGTTACCAAGCTCACTGATTCCTGTATAGGACCAGAATGCTGAGATTAATTTACCAGGATAAATATTAATAGTATTGGGCTTATGCCCCTTAAAATTATTCTTCTCTACCTTATAAACATTTTTAAAAAATGGTTCAAAGCACAGGCTCTGAAGACAGACTACCTGGGTTTGGATTCCAATTCTACCACTTATTAGCTGTATAATCTTAGACAATTTTCTGAATTTTTCAGTTCTTCAGTTTTCACATCTTGTCTTATTGTTAAATTCTTTCTATAACTATGTTAATATTCATTTACATTTACTGTCAAGCCTTGCTGCCTTAGAATCAGCCTCTAGAGCTCTTGCATAATTTATTGTATTGATTTTAGAAGTTAATTCTGTGAGAAGTGTTAAGCTTCTTGTTCCAGAATCCTTGAGGGTAAGTCTTAGTGTAACATTTTAAGTTAAATATAATTTTAAGTTAAATATAATATGAAAATATAAATGTATGAGAGAATGTATGTAAGAGAGAAAGACCAAAATGTTTTATTTTGACAGCTAATATTCATGAAGCACTTGCTGTATGCCAGGCACTATGATAATTTCTTTACATACATTATCTTATTTAATCTCTATACAGCCCCCTGAGGGAGTTCATATTCTTATCCCCATTCTACAGATCAGTAAGTTGAGGCTTAAGGGGATCGGAATTGGAAATCAGATCTACCAATGGCATTTCATAACTGTACTATAACCCTAATAAAAATAGCCAGTTTATGAAATCTAAAACAGAACTATCTCTTCCTTTGTAGAATAGAGTTATTATACATTCACATAGTAGTTAAATATATCTCCATATCTAATTTATATTTCTAACTTTGAATGTGCCCTGGTTGTGGGAGCCACGCAACCTTCCTTCTTAGGCCCTGTTTGTCACTAGTTGGTGTTGCCTTGGCAGTCAACTGCATCGTCTTCCAGAGCTAAAATTCACTTACTCAGCTCTCAGATGACAAGAGCAAGGGAGTATTCATTACCCAGACTGAATAATGAGCAACTTAAAGGCCAGCATTTTCTGGTATTTCCCCAGCCCAACTGTCTTTAGCAATAGAATTAGTTCCTTGTGGCCAATTTCACTTTGTAAAATGAGAGAGGGCTAAGAAAACATCAGTGGATGCAAATGAGAAAAAGAAAAGACATCTGTCAAGTTAATTAAGGGGAAACATTCCTTTGACCTCTTTTTTTTTTTTTCTTGTGCTTTTCACCAAGGTGGGCTGTTCTTCTCCACTCAGAGGGCTGCATCTCTTTCATGCTAGAAACAAATAGTAGAGGGCAGACTAACTGCTTAAGTGTGGGGTGAACACACGACTAATTTTAATATCCATTTGGCAGTTTTCCTATTGTTTCTCCGTTTAGGAAACATTTTCTTCTACTTCTGCCCATTATCACAGCTTTGACATTCATGTCATTAACAGAATGTCATTTTGCAAGATACTGAATTAGGCACAGCTAGCAACAAAACATACTGAACAGAAAGATAATGGCTTCTTGCCACATCACTTTTCCTCCCAGAAAAGAACAAAGTGGAGCGCTGATGTCGGCTTCACATGTGTCTGTGTTTGTGTTCCTACTGTGGAGGCACATGGAATCAGGGGCAGTTCACTTGTGGGCAAAGCATGATGCCAAATTGCTGTAAATGCAAAATGCTTTAGAGCTGGAAGGGTGTAAACAGTCATGCTGTTCATTCTGGGCTTGACAGAAATATCTGTTGAGTTCATGAAAGGAGATCCGGTGGCTTCGGAAGTGAACTCCCCTCCCTTTTTTGGGGCAGAAAGGAGAGGCTCCAGATTATCTTGAACCAGAAAGAAGGAGCAGAGCTTTTGATTTTTATGATCAGTGGTTTATATAATTGAATTACCCTCCTAGACTAAAATATAGCCATTAAATTAAATGTTCCTAGTTATAACAAGTTAAACTGAGATTTAATTTCTGTGTAGAGAAGCCTGGAATGGGTAAAATGGGATTCTATCAGTTCAGCTGTTTTATATATATTCAAATAAGATTTGAATATAAGAAAAGCTTTCAATCCAGTTTTATAAAACTGTTGACCATTTCTTAAAAGCAATAAAAGTAGGAGATAGTAGGTACAGGGGAAAGGAGTTAATAGTAACATTTTCTTAATGTATTTCCAAAAAGACAGATCGGCACATTAGACTTAATGCTGTTGCATTTACTCTTATTTGGTATTGCCACCACTTTCAGCAGGTTTTTAAAGATTTATTACTGGCCAGCTAAGAATAATCCAATGCTAGTAAGTTAAACTGATTAAAAGTAATTTTTATATTTGGACATTGAACTTGTTTTTTTGCTACTTAGAAAAAAAATTTTATCCAGTTGTGACTTTTATCCATAATGAGTATGAAACCTGGTAGTTTTAAAAAAATCTGTTCAAGTCACATACATTCCTCCCAACACACACACACACACACACACACACACACACACACACACACACACACGCACACACGCACACACGCACGCGTGCTTGTAAAGTGGAGGTTTAAATAATATTAGTTTGTATCTTGCTTTTTTTTCCTTAGCTCCTCAACATGTCTGTAGACTTATCTTTGGTCCCGACCACAACTGCCCTGAGAACAACCTAAGGCTTGGGTGTCAGTCTCATAGATATTTGACCATGACCTTTTGTCCAGCATTAAAATTAGGGCCATCACATTCACCCCTTTGCCAGCTGTCTTCATTGCCACTTTGGTAGCCCAGTCAAGGCTTGGGTAGGCCCAGCCAGGACACATCAGACCATAGTCTTGAATGACCACACAGTGTTTTGGCCAGATCAGCCCTTGGGGCAGTTTCCCAAAATACAGCACATGCCCTTCAACTGTCAGATCAGAATTCATTACCATGGCTTCCCAGAATTCTCTTCACACCCTTATCCCAAGCGAGGATAACACCCATCTGTGTTATGTGTGCTTCATGTAAGATTTGAACAGTTGTGCTCTGCCTAAGTAATCGTAAGTCCAAAAGACATCTCATCATTGACCTTTTCAGCCTTTAAGTTCAAATAGAACTCATTCAGATAGAAGACCTACCTTGATATTATAGGATTCCTGTGGGGGTATACAGACTTAGTACCTCCTGTGATTCGTGATGCAGATAAATTGCACCAAAAAATTCACAGGTATTGAGACTATTCTCACTTTAATTACTTTTAACTTCTTACATTTTCAGTGGTTGAACTATTAATCTCATTTCATTAGCCACTCCTACTTGATTTTCGACATTCTGTTATGCCCCTCTTTTAATTCTACCAATTACTTCACTGTGATTTTATTCAGTATCACACGTATATAGGTTTTCCTAGTATGATATTTCACATTGTGTATCCAGTATGTGTTTTTTAGTTATACATGGCCTTGATCAATCTAGAAGTATTAGGCTATGTTATATTACCATCTTGAATCAATTTAGTCTTGTAAATTAGACTATGTTTGTCTTCCAAGTTAACTTCCTAGAGGCAGGAAGTGTATTTAGTGAGTCATGTAAAAATATGTACTGACTGTCTATTCAAATCATTTTTATTTTTTATATTTTTCTGGGCATCCAGAGAGTCACTATTATATAAAGTATTATCTTTGCCCTCAGGAGATTTATCCCCCCTCCTACATTGTAATCTCTCTATAGAATTCTCAGTTATGTTTACTGAATGAATGAGTTACCACAGAGTGGATGCTCTGCTTGCCAGGATCACTGTCACATGCTAACATATGACATCAGAGCTAACTATGTCAGCCGCAGAGAAATAGCTGTGTTGGTATGTCTCACTTTGAAATAGCCACAAAATACAGTAACTAAGAAGAAATAGCTTTAAAAAATGTTTTTGTGTTAGGCAGATCACTGAGATTAAGGGCTTATTTAGGGAGGACTCATGAAGTGGAAGGACAATTTGCCATGCATAGTATATACTATAAAATTCTAGTGCTTATTTTTTATGAAAATATGTTGCAAAGTGTTTTATCCCACACTTTAGATGGCAACAAATTTTTGTTTGTACCCCTCTTCCAGATTCTCTGCCTTAGGATATAGTTTTCTGTGAATCATTCTTCTCTTTTCTTTCATTACTGTAAACACTGAGAATGTTTCCCTCATTTTCTTATCTCCCATAATACTTTGTATATAGACATTCCATAAATATTTGTTACATTGAGTGATGTCTTGCTAATATCTGTATGTTCAGCCATCTCTTCCTCTATGAAGACAGAAAATTGGGCCATACCTCATTACAGGCTTATCTTAATAAATTAAATATATTCCCAAGAAATACTATATGTAGTAATATATACGTATTTTTTTCCTATTTATTTTTCTCAGAGTTTTTGAAAGTTTGAAGACCTATCCCTGTCTCTGGACATATAATTAGCCTAATTTTTTTTTGCTCGTAAGTGAAAATAGTATGAGCAACCATTCATTTCCATTACAATTAATGCCTTTAAAAGGTTTTCTACTAATAAAAAAGTTAAGTTCTAGTATCAAGCTGATAATACCAATAATAAGCATTCATAGTTACCCTGGGTAACTATGAACCAGGTCATTACACTGATGCAAATATGCAAAGGCCTGAAGCACTCAAGCTTGGTAGTCACCACAGTATTAGCACTTGCTATTTCTCCAGTTTCTTGGAAGCTGGGCAAAAAAGCATAGACTGCTTTAATGCTTGCACTGAATGTTGGGGCTATTTTTTTTTGCATGAATTAATTTATAAATAAAATATTTTAAAGTAGAATCATGAGAGATGAGTGTGACTAGAGATGCACATTAACAACTTCCTAACTAGTCTTCCTACATCCTCCTTTGGTTATTTCACTCTAGCAGCCAGCATGATTCTCTTAAAACAAAAGTCAGAGTATATTCGAAACCTTCAAAAGACTTCCCTTTTTACCTAGAGTGGATGCTCACACCTTTATCCTCTGGTCTTATTCAGATATCACCTCCCCAGTGAGGCCTTTCCTGACCACCTACATCAAATTGTGAATTCCCACATCTGCACCCCCTGTCCTACTTTTTGCATTATTTTTCTCCATCGCTCTCTCTCACACTATAAATGCCATCACCATTCCCTATACTATAAAGTGTACTAATTTATTATGTTGATTTCCTGCTTCCTCCTCCAGAACGTAAGCCCCTAAAGGGCATCAGGAATTTTGTTTGTTTAGAATAGTTTCTAGCATATATTAGGTACTCAAAAAGTAGTTTGTTGAGTGAATTAATAAAAGCAAGGATGGAGCCTTGACTTCATGGGCCATAGGGAAGATGCCGGCAGTGCCTTGACTTCACATAAGCAACAAAGTATGTCACAGAAACAGAAATATTATTGGTTTGTACTCCGTTACCTTCTAAAGAGAACTCCTGTTTATCCAGCCAGCTACCAGGTTTGGCCTTGTTGTGCTGTTCAGGAAAAAGGGTAGAACTATGGAATTGAAGAAGCCCAGAGAAAGCGTAGATTGATTTACATAAAAAAGACAAAAAGTAATTTCTGGAAGAAGACAACAGTATGAAGACAGAGTGGAAGTATGGGCAAGGATTTGAAGGAATGAGCAGAATTTGGGGAGCAAAGTGTCCAAAAAACATTTTAAGGAAGATTTGCTTTATCTTGCATAACATGGTTTTCTTTTAAATACAGGCTCAGAGATATTTTTCAATGCTTTTGCTATCATATTTGCAAATTCACAGAGGCTTAGATATTTCATATTGCAAAAAGGAAAAAAAAAGTCCATAATATATAATTCTAGTACATTTAAGAATTCTAAAATTTGCTTCAAGTGAATAATCTAAAAAAGAAATAAATTAGACCCATATTTATGTTGCCATGGTTAATGTTGAATGAAGAGAAGTTACAGAATATCTACAATGTACAGTGTGTACAAACTGTAATTTATACAAATGTCAAGAACATGACTGTCATAGAAAAGTAAAATAAATACGTGTCAAAGATTTAATTTAATTTAATTTATTAATTAATGAAGGCAGCAGTAACATATTAAAACAAGTTCAAAGGCAGTATTTAAAGCCAGAAACACACACACATACACATGTGCACATGCATATTTTTCCAATCAGGGAATAATGAAATGGATTTGCTAGTAGGTACAAAACTGATTCATATCTTGTGAGATGGTAATATTAAATGTTTGGGGTCATCTTTTCATGGAGTAGGTATCAATTAAATCTGTACCATACAAAATTAATTTCAATTATTTTGGACAAGAATCATTTGCATTGCTACCAGTTTTCTACAACTTCTACCCCTACAGAGTTTTTTAATAGCCTAGTCAATAGAAAAACAATGAAAGTTACACATCCCTTATAGACCCAGATAATTCCCGAGAGTCTACTATATAGCATAAGCCACTGAAAGGAAAGTCATTCATCTTTTGCTCAATTCTGAATTTGTCAGTTTTTCCTGATATGTGATACCACAAGTTGAAAGTGTAAATACATACAAAAATGTTCATGGGTATATATGTGTGTACACTAAAGTACCTAAAATGCATGGAAAAGCTACAAGCCACAATTCTTTCAATATCGCCTGGTTGGGGAGTGTAAATGATTATTGGTTTGGCAGAGGGTACATTTCTTCCTATCTCATATAAATAAAAGATTGGAAACAAATGTGACAAAATGATTAGTTGGCCATTACAGGAGGTGGGAATTATTGGACTATTTTATATACTTTTTATATTTAAAAAAAAATTTCTCAAACCACCCCCCCCAAAAAAATAAAAGTTTTACTATTTCTTTAACCTGCTCCAACCCGCTCATTGTAAAGATAAACAGAAGCCTGTCTGGTTTATAACATGTATTCAGCAATAACACATTGGCTGGACATTTTTTGTCTCCTGGTTTTACCCAGTTTCCTTTACTTTAGCCTTCTTCTTTGTTTAAGGAACATTTGAATTTCAGATTCTATTAAAGTGTCAGGAACTAGTTAGTGATGTTTATATCCAGTAAAGCTTTGGTATATAATTGGTCTCCTGTGCAAATTTATCAAATTTTTCATTAAGATGAAGTAATAATTTATAACCTAGATTTTCAGAATTGCTGAGGCTTTTCTTATGCAATGCACTGTGTGATCGCAGCCCCTCAGTTGTGGTCGGTCATATGTTACACTGAGTGTTGACCTTATAAGTCAGCTGTGAATGTTAGAAATTACTGCCTGTTGGGTTTTTCCCTTCTTGACTTGCCTTGCCATGATCAGACATGATCAGTATTCATGTCTCAAAATGAATGCAATTTAAAATTAAGCTGGATTTCAGCTACTCAGAACAGTAGCAAAAGGCCACAGCCTGATGGGCCTCACAGCTTTTACAGCCCTGGTAGAGGATAATTAGCAGGTTTTTCTGCCAGGAGAGATGTGACAGATCCAGATGTGAAATGTTTATAGGTCCCGCCAAGCCCTTCATATGGAGTTTGAGCATAAGGCCAACCTAGGCAGAAATAGAATATGGGCACTTTGGACCAAAAATACGTTCACCACACTCCCCTCCTCTCCTTCAGCTTAGCAGGCCATGTTCCTCTTTGTGCTTCACACTGAGTCAGGCCTGACTTAGATGATGAATTCATGATCCATCTCTTTATCTTCCTAGCAAATGAAAGGTGCTGTTGGCAGTCATTAGGAGATTGAGAAGCTCCTCGTGAAACTGCTTTGGTGAATGGGAACAATGAACTCAAGGAGCAGGAGTGGTGCCCTATTCAACCCTCATTTCACTTGCCTGAGCCAAAAAACCATGCAGATGAATAAAACACTTCCTTCTGGTGGCCTCATATCACTCTAAAGCATTTCCACCCAAGTGCCCATCCAACTGTGCTCAACCAGCCGTAATGTTCTTAGTCAGAGTGTTCTGTCCCTGCCTGCCTTCCCTCCAGCTCACAGGGGCCAGCCAGTCCTACTCACTCAAAAGGACTGTCATTGTCTTTCTACCTTCCCATTCTTCTCAGATCCCAGGTCCATAGTCAACAGTATTTATCACACTGTGTGTGTGTGTGTGTGTGTGCATGTGTGTGATGTCTGTTGGTGGATCTTTTCAGGGAAGAACCAAAGAACCGAGGTAAAAAGAAATGCTAACTGGCACCATCAGCCCCTGTCTAAACCATTGTTTACCTTTGTCTTTGTCTCAAGTTGCACATGGCTGTCTAATGAGGCTAAATTAGATTTTGCCAGTAAAGACTCTAACTGTGTCATTGTGCTAACTGTGCCATTGTGCTAACTGTGCCATTGTGCCACCTTCCAAATTGAGAGAACAAACTGAGCCTGTTATCCACAGGCAGAGTAGGTGTCTCCAAGTGTTTCTTCAACTGGAGATTGGAGGAGGAGGAGGTGCCTCATGAGAAGTGGATATTCCTGTGTTTGGCTTTCAGATGGAGCCGAACAGGGTGAAGGGCTTTCCTTTCTTCCTAAAGACTGAAGCAGAAAGAATGCGTTTGGGGCTGAGTAGCTGAAACTTGAGTTTATAACTGTCCTTTGGTTTCATTTTGGAATTATAAACCTTTTTTTCCTAAGGCTGAAAACTGGGGATAACTCCACAAGCTCACATGCTTAAGATGAGAACACATTTTAAACAAGTTAAGAGATTTCTGCTACAGTAGGTGTGATTTTCCTGTTTTATCTGATAGAACATTACCTGTTTTTACATTGGGTGACACTGCCTGAGGAAAAACAAGGCTGAATTGACTTAGGCTGGTGAGAGGAAAGAGACCTTGATTTGGTGCAAGGTGTGATGTTTCCACTATTTTATCACTTTATAGATCAAATGAGTATGTTGTGGTCACCATCATCTGAGGAGCTGCCTCATACTTGGAAGCCAAAATCTTCTCCTTTCATTAGCAGGAAAGATTATTACATCTGGATGAATAAATAATGACAACAGAGGTCAGCTCAGCATTTTGCACTAGTGTCATTATTAATGTGGGCAGTGCCAGGTGCTGAGGCAATCTAGCTAGTATATACTCAAGGTCCTGTCCACTCAGTTTTCTTTCTGTGGTGTTAAATGTAGATTTTAATTCATTTGCTGGGAATCAGGTACCTAGAACAATACAATTAGGTGACTCTCAAGAGTCAGATGCAGGTAGCATTGAGACTGAATGGCTGTCCCTCCCCACTGAACCTTGGAAAGTTATCTACAGAATATCCTAGTAGGGTCTCAGGGTTTTACAGATATTTATATATCAAGCTGTAGGTATTTTGAGATTAAATACAGTAAAAAAAATGTCTCTTTACCCTTAAGAAGGTTAGCAATAAATAAATTCATTTGTTAGGTCAAGACCCTAGTTCATGGGTGTAGAGATTTATTTTGTGTACACATGGACACCTCTGTCTTTACCTGTATTTTATAGCCTGTTTGCCAAACTGAGGAACATTTTATATTTAAAATCTTCCTGTTTGACTGCTGAGAGATTCAAGAAAGTTCCAAGCCTGTTATAATTTTAATGCTGTCTCTAGCTTCATGCTGAAGATTCATATAGAAAGGTTAGAGAGGATACTTGCAGCTCTGAATATTCATAATATTTGTCAATAACATTAAACCAATTATTTGAGGTTCTGGATAATGTAATACCAGTACCTTAAATATGATAAACTATTCAAATTCTGAAGCAATTTCCTTTAAGTTCTTTTAACTTGTTCAGGTATTCATAGATGAAGAATCCTGTTTTTTTTTTTTCTACTCTAAATTGCATTCATAATCATCTATATGTAAAGATTACAAATGTTTATCAGGAGAAGGCAAACACAGGATGAATGTAATATATACTTTTTAAAAATATTTTCATATTTTATATTTTTATATTGAGTAAACAAATATATTCCATTCTCATATTTTATTTAGATATTTCTTTTTGAGATTTTTTTTTGAATTACATTTTAGAAATCAATACTTCTTTTTACCTTTTTTGGTAGATTTTTAAATAACTGATCAAATTGCCAGAACTTTTTGTTTGTGTTTTTCTTTGTTATGAATCTAAATTGTTAGCTGTTTGTTTTGCTTGGTAGTGTAATAGTCATTCTATGTCTCTTATGAAAATTCAGTTTTTAAAAATTTTCTTTAGAAATAATTTCTAAATTTTAGCTTTAAGTCCACATATTTCACTGATATTTAAGATATTTATCACATTACTATTCTTATTGATTCATGTGCCTTATTTGATTTGCATATATAACCATTAATAATTGAATGTCAAGAGAAAAATTTAAAGATTTAGATTAAATACTAAATATAAAAAAATGCATATAGCCATTTTTGTGATAAATTAACCCATGTTTCAGTTAATGTGCTCAAACCAACAAATAACTTTGCTGAGATTTCCAGGATATAAATCTGTTATTTTTAATTTCTTTTATTAGCATCACCAAGTCGATATATTTAAAATATATGTATTGAATAAAAGGAGACATTAATTCGAATTAACACTAAATATGTTATACAGTTTCTTTTTAAAACAATCATACTATCTGATTTAATGATTATTAATTTAATAGGTTGAACACAGTTCTTGATAGATGAGTTGATAATATCACAATCAACCTTCATAATTAAATATCAAGGGTGTATTTTCATTCAACAACTTTTTTAAGGCTGAGTAAACATGATCTTAATTAAACTCACGGATAATGTTAGGGGATGTTGATTACTCCAGTAAGGAAAATAAAATGATGCAGCCAGTCCCTAAGGAACTGTAAATATGAAAATGTTGACAAATGACAATAGCAGCAAACATCTAAAAGAGAAATTGGTTTCCAAGTCAAAATTGCTAAAAGAAATTGGGTTTGGTTTTGAAATGTATTATTTGCATATTTAGAAATATTCCTTTCAAATATTTGACACAAACTTTCAAATATGTCCACTGTACCTAATTTAGAAGTCAGGGGAAAATTCCTGTTTCAAGAACTTGCTCTGACAGAGGTATATTCTGAATTAAGAAGACATTCTAATAAACTTTCAATGGTGGTAGAGGGCAGGCAGCCCAAGTGTAGGAGGATGAGGGCCCTAAACCTTATTATAGCTGAATTCAATCCAGTAACCTGCTGGTTTTTATTATTCTTTTCTAACATATACTGATAATAGAGAATGAAGTGCCAATCTGTACTGAAGAAAAACAAATGAAAATAATATCGACTTTACCATCAACCAGTTTTGCATTTGTCTTATTCTTTGAGGCTTGTGAAAGTTACTTTGGAATTAAATTAGCCATTTTATAATTTTCTACTAGAAGAAACAGGAAAAAAGAGTTACCTTGTGCCTATATGTAGTAATTTATTTCTACTCACTGAGTACCTGGATAAAAACAGTAGGCAGTGTGTCTGTGAAAAAAGACCTTCACTGTTATTTTTGTAACTGGAATCTATTTTTATGATGCCAAAATATTTACCTTAATAAGGAATTTGAATGCAGTATACAAAATGAAAAATGAATGAGTAGTGAAATACATTTATCTTAGGCATCGGCTGTTCTATTGACAAGAGGCACAAATATGAAATTTGTCTAAATAATTAGATTTTTAATTAGTGCATCATTGTAAGATTAATGTCATTGCGCTTCATTGCATGTAATTTTGTATTAGAAATTTCATGTCAACAAAGATGCTACCTGTGGTTTGCTGATTTGAATCCGTAATTTATCACTCGTGTGTATGGTGTGTCACATATTTGTAGTCAAGAGCTGAAAAAAGGCATTTAATTATAACCTCACTGGTGGTGAGGAATATTGATGGTGTTATACTATATGAACACATTATATTTTCTAATATTTAAGAGGCAGCCACCCCTCAAGTATTAGTGAATGTGTATCAACTTGCAAACATTTGACAATATTATGAGCAGATAGGTTGTTCAACCTCTAGGTTATGCCTTTGTTGAACATACCCTAACTTTATTAATGCTGTGTTCTTTTTTAAAAAACTTTGTTTTCTTTCCTTTGACAGTTGCCGAACAAGCAACCGGAAGAGCTTGATAGGCAATGGGCAGTCACCAGCTTTGCCTCGACCGCACTCACCTCTTTCAGCTCATGCAGGTAATTACCCTTTCCTGAGTTTCGTTTTATTTCTTTTTGCTAGTTTTGGAAATAAGCCAGACATTTTGAAATTCAGGTGTGTCTTTACATCTTGTTATCTTGGTTTTCCTGTTGTTCTATTGCTGTTTTTTTTTTTTTTTTTTTTTTTTTTTTTTTTTTTTTTAATAAGTTAGCCTAAATCTTATCTTCACTTTCAGTGTTTGGACTTTAAAATCAAGAATTTCTTTTAATATGGGGTCCTTTTTCAATTATTCCTTTCTCCATTTCTATATTTGCAGATAATGCAAGACATGTCTCCATCTTAGGATTATCTTTGGGAACTGCAGACATGTTGGTTCACATGGAGAGGATTAGTGTTAAGAACTGTAGGGGAGGAAAAACATCTTTCCTCTGTCCTTCTAAGTTCTCCACTGGGAACCCAATAGCCAGACACAGATTAACAAGAAAAAAAAAAAGCATACAGATTTATTTAATATAAGCTTTACGTGACACGGGAGCCTTCATAAGGTGGTGAAGACCCAAAGAAATGGTTAAATCTGAGTGTTTTTATGGCAGGTTTGATTAAGCATGGAAAATTGTACAAGTATATTATAGGACAAAGGTGAGCTAATTCTAGTAAACTGGGGGAAACTTGTTCGTTCAGATTCCTCTGCATCCCTTGTCTTTAGAGATAAGGATGTTTCTTTCCTCCAGGTACAGGAAGAGCACCTCTCAAATGAGTGTTTTATGACCTGCTTTAGGGGCAGGCCAGAAAGTTCTTCCTGCACATACTGTTTCTCACATTCCTTCAGCTTAAAATATTCAATATACCAAGATAATGTACTTTGAGTTTGTATGTCTTATACTCCATCAGAACTATTCAGCATTTTTTCTCCCTAAAGTTGAACTTACCTATTATATGTTTTAGCTATTACAAGCAATGCTTCTCTGAGCAGTCTAGAACAAGTCTTCCTTGTATGTTTGCACAAGTTTATCTAAAATTTTACCTGTTAGTGGCATATATAATTATCTATTTTATCCATAATCATTGTAGGGATAATAAAGATTCAGGAGATGAGGTCCTTGGCTTCAAGTACTAATTTTAAAGAAAGTAAAGCTATATTATAAAAACTATAAAATGAAGACTGTTTTATGTGTTATGTGTGTGCATGTGTGTGTTGTGTGTTTTAACGTTCTATCCAAGATGGTGCAAAGAAGAGAAGGGTTAATTCCATTCAGGAAAGTCTGGGAGAGTTTGAGGAAGCTACTTGCCTCAAGATGAGCAAGACTTTGATATGAAGCAATGGAGTGAGAGAAAGGGAATTCCCAGTGTCTTGCTAGAGTGCAGAATGTGTATGCTTGATTGTAAGAGAACATAAATGTGGAAAGAAATGAAAGTCAGAGAATAGAAGATATTTTGATTTTGAGTGCTTTTCAAGGATTTTGAGAAGGATATGTGTTTTAGAAAGATATCTTCAGGATTGCAAAGGATGATGGCTTGAAAGGATGAGCCATTAAGCTCTATCTCTATTGTACTACTGTGAAAACCCTAACTTAATGCTGATGGGTTTCAGTGATGTTGATTTCATATTTGCAAGTAGGGCTGTGACTCTCCCCTTTTGCTCAGGGGACTATATGATTCTGTTGCAAGGCCACTAGGCCACTAACATCTAGAAATGCTGCTCCCAGGTAAAACTTGAGAAAAACTCTTGCCCATATACATGAGAAGACATGTTCTACTTTGCTCATAGCAGCCTTGTACTTAGTAGCTAAACATTTGAAGCAACCTATTTATCTATCAATGGGGAAATGGAGAAATGAATTGTGGCATAGTCATTCACAAAGCACTGCATAGATAAAAGAAAAAGAACTAGCACTGCACATATCTACATGGATGAAACTCAAAGATAGTATTGAGCAACAAAAGCAAGTTGCAAACGAATATTATTTAAACCTGTCATGTAATGTTAACATGGTGTTACGTACAATATTTTGTTTAGGGAAAAATACACATCACATAAATATGTATGTATATATGTATACATTTAATTTATAGTAAGAGTAAGGAAAGCATGGTAATTCAAAGGACCAATTTCATGATAGTAGTTATCTAAGAAGGTATGAGAGGGATATAATTGGAGAGAAGGATAAGCAGTTGGTAATGCTGTATTTCCAAAGTTGCACAATGTGTACATAACTATTTATATTATTGCCATTTATACTTTGGAGATTTATGTCATGATCATAATAGTAAAAGCTGACAGAGGGTCAAGTAAGGCCAAATACATTACTGGGAACTGGAATTACATCTTTTTTTCTTCTTTACTCTCCTCTGGCACAGTGCCTGGCATTATATACTAGGTGCTAAGTGAATGATGAATTCTATTTCTTAGATAAACTTCAATAATGATTTAAAAAATTAATCCCACTCTTCTTTATTGTTTTCTGTAGTAATCCACCACACTTTATGTGCCTGTTGATTAGTCTCTTATTGCTGTGATTTTCTTCAGTTCTCATACTGAGATTAGAGGAAATGTGGTTAAGACTTTAATGATCCTTTTAATTATTTTTCTTTTCTCTACATGGACTTAGCTTGAGTTCTTTTCCTTTCAAACATAATGTTAGCATTTAATCAGAGGAGTGGGCAGAGAGGAGCCTGTCTTTCAGGTTCTGAGAGTATTTTTCCTTATGTTAAGGAGCCAACAGGTTGTTATTCACTCAGAAGCTGTAGAAATCTGTCAGACTTTTTTTTGTGAGAGATGGCATTTATCACAGTCTGGTAGTTTCCTTTTTCTGTATAAAAAGAAGAAAATATAAATTAAATAAAGGACCCGTCCTCATGTCTCAATTGTGTGAAATGCCTCCTCACTCACCATGCCCCCTACCTGCTCCTTCCTATTCCACATTCTCTATCATGTGTTTGATACACAGAGTGCCAAATGAGGGTTCCTGGATGTCTCCAGGAGAAATAGAGAAAGAAAAACTGCCATTTTTCCATGCTTATTGACCCAAAAGATAAAGTTATACTCTCTATTTTTCTTAGGTAAGAATGTTGTGATTCAGGTCACTCATCACTGACACATGAATTTATACCCATCAAATGAATCAGTAGAGATGAGGACATTATTTGTGTAGATGTGTCACCAGTGCTCTAAGGAAGAGGGCATACTGACATAGTATTCTTCTGGAGCATATCTTCACAAACAAAGGAGTGTTTGTTGAGAGCCAGGAATTCCTAAAAGAACAGTGAACAGGACAGTCCCATTAAGAAAAGAAAGGTATAGTATCACAGGCTTCTAGTTCCAAGAAGATTCTAAACATGAAAGTTAATCCAGAGGCCCCAAAGGAAAGACTCGTACTTCTTTCTTAAAATAAAAATTTCTGTGTAATAAACAAAATGAAAGAAAATAAACAGTGAAAAATATTTTCGTATTTATAACTAAAAAATATCTGATGGCCTTAACATGCAAAGAACTTGTGTAAATTGATATGAAAATTGGTGAATGCTCCAGGAAAAAAAATGGGCAAAAGATGTAAAGGGCATGTAACTGAAAAAAATTAAAATGGCCAACAAAAACATTTGAAATGATGATTCATTACAATCATAAGAGAAATGTGAACCAGAATAATGAGATAGTATCATTCATCTAGCATGTCGTCAAAATTTTTATATCATGTGAAGCAGTCATTCTCGTGTGATATACATGTTCATCTCAATTTGTACAACCCTTTTGGTTAGTGATTTGCGGTATTGATTAATATTTCAACTGCCATTTACCAACTGCCTTTGGCCTAGCGAATCTATCTCTGCGAATTTATCTTACTGATATTTTCATGAATACCAGAAAATAGTAAATCTAACATTGCTTGTAACTAGCAAATAGAAAGGTAGGTTGTTGCTGCTTTGTCATTTAACCTGTCCTATAATAAGGGACTGGTTTAGAAGAAGTGATTCAGGCATATAATCTAGCATTACATGGTTACTAAGAATGAGGTGGACTTCTATGTTCTGACGTTAGAAGGATGCCCAAGAAAGTTTGTTGAGTGAAAAAATGCTTTGTATAATTTTATATGTACGTGTGTGTGTGTTTAGATTGCATATGCACATACATACACACTTGTATATTTATGCATATTTGTAGGGAATTTTTGGAAAGAGAAAGGAGAAACTTAGCAGTGTGTATCTTTGGGGACTAGGAAGGTAGGGAAATTAGCATATATTGGTTTTATAATAAAATAAGTCTCTAAAAACAAAACCAATAAAAAAACTAAAATGATACCTGCATTAGTTTTCTATTGCTGTGTAATAAATTACCAAAAATTTATTGTCTTAGAACGGTATCTATTTATCAATCTCATAGGTGTATGGGGCGGAAGTCCAGGCTTGACTAATTTGAGCTCAGGGTGGGGCTCTCAAGGTATCATAAAGCCAAAGTCAAAGAAAGGCGGAAAATCATAAGCTCCTAGTTCCCTAGGAATCTTCACCTAGTTTTTTTTCTCAGGGTATCATATGGCCGGAAGCAGTGTCAGTGGCTGGACTCTTATCTGGAGAATGGGAAAGAATCTACATCCAATCTCATGCAGGTTGTGGACAGTTTCAGATCCTTGCAGTTGTAGGACTAAGGTCTCCATTTCATCCTGGCTGTCAGCCCGAGGCTGCATTTAGTTTCTAGAAGCCCACAATGGCACATCCAGTCATTCTCATGCTTCACATCTCTAACTTCTCTTGCCATCAGCCAGAGGAAATTCTTTCTTGTAAAGGTCTTACTTATCTCATTGGACCAGGCCCACTTAAATAATCTCTGTATACAAGGATCTTGAGGAGACAATTTTAAAATTCTGCCTACCACAATTTCACTTCTGTATTCCATTTTGAACTAAATGGTAAAAGCATGAGCTCTAAGAGTAATGCTTACAGAGAATGATTTGAGGACCAGATATACGTAAATAACTGAGACCTATTGACTTGTCTTTTAAAGAACTCAAAGCAAATGTTGCTCTATTGGGCAAAATACCTAACTTTGTCTTCAAGAATTGTTTGACTAGGAATTTTCAAGTGACTACTTAGATTCATTTATAAAAGAGTTTCTGGAAGGAAAGATGGACAGGAGTCTAACTTTCCTGACTGGGCAACTCTAGGAATTACTGAAGATAGGAAACATTCCTAGAACGTTCACATAACCTGTTAGGTTAATATCTAGTTGGAAAAATGTTCATAAATCATATATATTTAATATATATTATTTAATATATAATAAATTATATATATTAAATATATCACATATTTTATATGTGCGCACGTGTGTGTGTGTATACATATATGTGTGTGTGTGTGTGTGTGTGTGTGTGTGTGTGTAAAATTTCTGAAGGATTAAGTCATCACTATATTTGCTGCTGCTCTGTTCACCAAGCCACTCTTTAAAGATATAGCTGAGCTAAGGGAGACCCATAGAGGTGAAAATAATCAGAGAAGTGGAGATTGTATGAAAACAATATGACTCCAAGTAGAAACTTGGAAAACCCAGAAAAGCATTAGGTAGGCTCTTGAGGGCTACACAACAAAACAAACCACCCTAGGTTCCACTCTTCAAGATGAATCCTTCTGAACATTGTGATGCACATTTCCTCATTACCTTCCTTCCTCCCCACCTCCACGCTCAGGGCTTTGGCTTAACAAACACTACCCAGTATATAAATTAAGGTGGTTTCTAAGTAGAAACTGAGACACCATTTTCATTTTTTTTTCAATGAAGTTCTTACTTCATTGTGAAGAAAATTGTGAAGATCTTTTTGTTTTGGATTCTGAGTCACTATTGAAAATTGGTCTCTTCACTTTACAATGTGCTCTACTTGCATTTGTGCTGTGTCAGTTGTACTCATTCATCAGATGTGACACCGAGTTGGATGGGGTAAAAGGCAGAGGTTTTGCAGACAGGCATGCTGATGCAAAGAATTGAAAGTTTATGGTCTGGCAATGAGGTAGAGACAGGGTAAAAATAAGCAAGGTGGACTAATGAATTCAAAGAAGACAGTCCAGGATAGAACAGGGTTAGTAAGTGGTGCCTGGGACATACTTGAGAGCATCCCTGATGTTAGCAAGGAACTTAACTGCATAGTAACTCACTATCTGGAGCTTATGGATCCATAAGCTTGGAAGATGTATAGCTGGGCAGTAGGGGATTGTCCCTCAGTGCCAGCCAATTCCTTAGTCTGCTTACCAACATCCACATGACTCTGTACCATTTTAAAAATATGGTAAAATTTCACAAGAAATTTTGCAGGCTCCGTTCCCATGACTCTGACCTTCAAGATGGGTATAGTTGAAAATTAAATATGATGTTCTAATAGTAGTAGTAAAGACAAGAGTTTGTAGAAAATACAAGAAATTACCTAGAAAATGTAAATCCCCTATAAACCCATTACCCAGAGATAACCCCCATTAACATTTTATTGTATCTTGTCTTTTTTTTCTTTATGTAGTGTGCGTGTATATGTATTTGTCTATATGTCTATAGGTGTGCCTGAAATACATAAGTTGAGACATTTTATTTTATTCCACCCTTTCCCACACCTATGTTAACAGTTTTTCAGCTTTCATCAATATAAACCAAACATAATGTAGTACTTTTTTCCAGTTTTATTGAGATATAATTGACATATAGCATTGTATTAGTTTAAGATGTACAACATGATGAATTAATATACATATATAATGTGAAGTGATTGCCACAATGAGTTTGGTTAACATTTACCACCTCATATAGTTACACATTTTTTGATGAGACTTTTAAGATTTATCCTTTTAGCAACTTTCGAATTATAATTCATTATTATTAACTCTAGTCACCATGCTGTACATCACCCCTCCCCCTCAGAAGTTATTTATGTTATAACTGAAAGTTTGTGCCTTTTGACCACTGTTGTCCATTTTGGCCATCCCTCATGCCCACCCCATGGCAGCACCAGTCTTGTGGTTTTGTAATTTTTCTATTTTGTTGTTCTCTGTATCTATGTTTGCTTATTTTAAATTCCACATATTAATGATATCATACAGTATTTGTCTTTCTCTGTCTCACTAATTTTGCTTAGCATAATTCCCTCAAGGTCCACCCATATCACAAATGGCAAGATTTGCTTCTTTATTTTTTATGACCGAATAGTATTCTATTGTACGTATATGTGTGTATGTATGTATGCATATCACATTTGCCTTATACACTCATTTCTCAATGGATACTAAGGTCGTTTCCATGTATTGGCTATTGTAAACAATGCTGCAGTGAATATAGTGGTGCAGATATTTTTTTGAGATAGTAATTTTGTTTCCTTCAGATATGTACCCAGAAGTGGAACTCCTAGATTGTATGGTAGTTCTGTTTTTAAGTTTTTGAGGAAGCTTCATACTGTTTTCCATAGTGTTTGCACCAATTTACATTTCTATCAACAGTGCACGAGGGTTCGTTCCCTTTTCTCTACATTCTTGCCAGCATTTATCTCTTGTCTCTTTAATAATACCCATCATAATAGGCATGAGGTGACTGTCTTAGTATGTTTTAATGTGCATGTTTTATTAACACATGTAATGTCATTGATATTTTTTCTGATTTGCTATTTGACTTTTTTCATGGTATTTTTTGATTAACAATTTTTTTCTTTTTCTCTTTTATTTTCTTGTGGTCTAGTTTGTCAGTCTTTTTTTCTTTCTCGTTTCTTCCATTTTTGTTGTCATTGTGTCTGGTTGTTGTAGAGTTTCATTAACAAGAGTTTTATTAACAAGGCTGGTCTTGCTCAAAGAATCCCTGCTCTGACCTCACTGCTTCTACGCTATTGATGCTTGGCAAGTTTAGTATCAGCAACACATTTCTTTACCTTCTCATACTCCTTGGTATGTCATATAGGGTGATGATTTTCCCAAGCAGTGAGAGAGTTTTTGACCTACAAAAGTTTTTTCTGAATTCTTCCTATACTTTATAGACTAGCCTACAAAGAGAAGATAGCCATCAATAAAGACATCAAAGCAGTTTCTTTCCACTCTAGATGACTAGATGACATTATACACTTAAGTATTTCTGCTCAGATGTGTGTTATACCATCAGGTTTGCATGCAGCACACAGAGAGTAAGCTGTTACTTGTGAAATTTAGTTTGCTGATGAGAACAACTTAGTCAATAAAGATGAATGATATTTAGGTATCAGTGAAACATTTCTCTTTAGATAAAGTAGGACTAGGGACATAGCTCTGAATGTAATAATAGTACGGCCCTGAATGTAATAATAGTACCTTTGTTTTATTTATTTTGTGACTTTCATTCAAAAGCTATTGGAAAGGTTTTCATGTTTGAAATATTATTTGCCAAATTGTTTAAATCTTCTTTGCAGATCTTTAATAAAAATGTTCATTCAGCACAGCAGTGACCTCCTTTTGCCACATAGACATGCTGGTACCAGACAAATGGTTCCTTTGCTACTTTATATTTGGGTAATAGGACAAAGCAACTTGTGTGCGCATGGAACTTGTGTGCCCATGGAGTCACAGCAAATCGATTGTTAGCCTTAATAGAGATTAAGTTTCCCAATGCTCCATATACTGCTCTTTAAAATAATAGAAACTTTCAACTCAAGAGGAATCTCTGATATCATCACCCATTGTCATTTTCTTTCTAATTACAACCAGCTCTCAATAAAATCAACTTTAATCTGTAAAACTTAAATTTGTGTTCAGTTCAGAACTTGGAGTCTCCCTCACAGGTTCCATTTTAAGTAGCTTAAAATTGGCTAAACTTAGTCAATCATCACCTGGAAATCATCTTGTTTTATTAAAACCTTAAGTGGGCCCTGAAACCAGATTTTTTAAATCTAGCGTGTGTGTCTGAACCATATGATTTTATAATGTATCTGTTCTGTGATTTCAAGTATTTCATAAAAAAGTTTCTATGAGTTATAGAGAGAATACCATCTTTCTTACTCCATACTGTATTCACAATTTTATTGTTTAATCCTTAGCCTCACAGTTTTATTCTTTAACCCTTAGCTTTTGTGTAATTACCAATTGTTGGCCTGAGTAATGACACATCTTGCCCTTCCTGCTTAAGGAAAAGGATGATAAAA
The DNA here is from genome assembly GCA_028627145.1 of Eidolon dupreanum. Taxonomy (NCBI): domain Eukaryota; kingdom Metazoa; phylum Chordata; class Mammalia; order Chiroptera; family Pteropodidae; genus Eidolon; species Eidolon dupreanum. The sequence continues at coordinate 68,343,699 of CM053501.1, read as the reverse complement.
TCAGACGGACTGACGTCAGTCAGTGTGTTTTCCTAGTTTTTGGGTATTGCTTTGTGTTGACTCACCAGTCAGGGATATACACCAACATCATTAGCATTTGTTAATTTTTATGAGGATTCATCTGCCCGTAACCTGTGTTTATCATTTCGGTCCTCTGAGAAGACCACAATGTTCATATGTAATCTATTCCTACTAATAATTTAATGGCTGACATCTTTCATATTCTCCTAATCTCTAAATGTAGAATTTAATATGGATGGCTTCAGATTTAGCATTTTAGTCTCTCCTTCACCATAAATTGAAGCTTTTGGAAACGGACTTCTAAATTTAATTTTAAAGCTTCCCTGTGTTAAAAAAAAGTAGTATAAGTTTTTTGGGTTTTGTTTAGTTTTTGTTTTAGAACATGAGTCCCCTGGGCAGCCACTCTAGAAGATTTTATTCTTCCATCCACTGGGAAGAACTCCTCATTCTTTTTTTTTTTAATCAAAAATTTGCAATTTTTTTTTGTTTATACATCCATTATGGATTTTGTTTGGCTTGGTTTGATTGCTGAAGTACCAGTTGGATCCTAATTGCATATTTTCCAACTTAGAATTGACAGTATTTAGTGATGGATTAGATATGTGGTGAGAAAGAGTTGATCAAAGGTGGTGGCTTCCATATGTCTTGGTGAGAATATGGATTGATGGAGGGGGCATTGACCAAGATGGAGGAGACAAGAAGAACAGATCTTAGGTAATGCTTAAGAATTCACTTACCTGCACTTTGGGTTTGAGATGCCTGTGAGACATCTAAGTGACATAAATAAACAGGTGTTTTTACATGGATCTGAAACTCAGTGGTTGAGTCTGTGCTGGTGATATCAGTTTGGAAGCCTTTCATTCATAGGTAGTATTTAAAACCTTGGGAGTGGAGAAAAGCATTGAGGGAAAGAGTTTGGAGTGAGAAGACAGCCCCTGGGTTTGAGTCCTCAGTGCTAACATTTAGAAATTCTGAGAGGACAGATAGCCAGCAAGAAATTAAGAAGCAGCGACGTGAGAGGCCAGAGGGAAGGAGGAAAATGTAGGGTCTCAGGATCCAAGAGAAACCAGGGTTCCCAGAGAGAGAGAGAGTAGTTAATTTTATTATTATCAAGTTAATATAGTATGATGCATATTTGATTGTTTTAAAATATGTAAATGGCATCTATTGTTATGTCTTTTAAATTCCTGAAAATTTATATTATTCAAATTGCCCCCCAGGAAAAAAAAAACTTTAAAAAAATCTATTTGAAAAATCAGAGATTGTTTTATGTTTATAGAGTTGCTTTTAGTCTAAGATATATGATAAATGATCACCTAGAAAGTTCAAGAGTACATTTAAAATGCTTGCCAAATCACTTCTCACCCTCAAGGTTTTCACAACTTGACGCTCTAGGACTGGGCAGCTTCAGTGACTATCACAGTGGCTTTTGTTTTTTCTGGTACTTTGGTACTTCTGGCATACTCTTCGCCAGGTTAGCCCCGTGTTATCTCTGAATTTGGGTTAGAAATCCTCAAATGTATATAAATACTATCTTCTTTGGCTCATCAGCTGGCGACAGTGTGTGGATTTGTATCACAGAAAAACTATTCCACAGACACCAAAAAAAGAAAAAACTTGAGGCAGGGGTCCCATTAGCATGGGGATCAGACAGCTTCCTTCATTAAGTGCCCAGTGCCCTTGATAGAAAGCTAAATGTTCAACACAGCTAAAGTGGCCTTTACCTGTTGGGCAACCTACAAGAGAGGGTTAAAAAAAAATCTACATTTCAAATTCAACTACATATGTTAAAGAGGTTTTTCTTAAATATCATGTACAACAATGCCGTCTCTGTCTTTGAACTTAATCTGGCATAATTGCAATATCAGCTTTAATGTAGGTTTTTGTATTTACTGCCTCAATGTGTGAGTACTTCTCTACTAAAGCCATGCAAATTTCAGTCTTTTCAAGTTCTAAGCTTTTATGTTAGGAGTAACAGTGAGTAAATTACAGAGCTTGTCACGATATGTTACAGTCTACATACACAGTGGTAACCATCGCTAGTTCAGAGGGCTCAGCATTGGTTAAGAGCTGCCCATTAACGGTCCTGCTTCTGAAACCAATTTTGGTTTCTCCGGACTAGTGAAGAGAGAGGTGGAGAAAATTTAGCAAGTATATATACATAAAAGCAATTCATGTAGTTTAAGGAGAAGAGATGAAGATTTGCTTTTAAAAACAGCTGAAATATTTTAGGTTTTTAAATACTCTATAAAACATTTTCCCTATTGATGAAAGCTGTACATGTTTATTGTAGAAAATGTTGACAATGCAAGAAAGTAAAAAGAATGTAAAAATTGTCTATATTTTTACCCACTACTAAGAATTAACTACTTAACATTTGGATATTTGTCTAACTATGTATATTTTATATATCTACATCTATTATAATATTGGTAACATTTATGTATACATAAATTTGTGCATATAAACAAATTTATATATATATATACACATTTGTATATACATGTGTAAGTATGGGATCAGATATAATTTTATCTAGATCTTTTCATATTATTTTGATACTTTTACATATCATTAAATGTCTTTTTTCCTCAAATACATGGATTTAATGAATACAAAATATTTCATTTCATGAATGTGACATAGTTATCATCCCCTAATGAATATTTTGGCTATTACCAGTTTTTTTTTCTTATAAGTAGTACTGTGGCGAATAGTATTATATATAATTCTTTGTGATCAACTCTAATTAGTTTCTCAGCTTAATCTGGGAAGATATTCTTTAAAGTTCTGACCTTCTATTGTCTTGTATTTGTATTGTTGAGCTGTTCATTGTTGTCTGACTATGATTTTTCAGGCTCTAAGAGTCATAGATTGGGTCCACAGGAAATGTTCTTTAATGCTGGCTGCAAAGAACATTTAATAAGCATCAAGGATGTGTTGTGTGGGCACCAAAATAACTTTACATGTATCTAAGTACATCTCAAGTGTGTTCTCTCTAGATGAAACAATAGCTAATCCTATTAAACTTCCAGGAACTTTGAACCCAGTGACATCATGGTGACCTGGCAAAGTTAGTGAGGTAAATGAAGAAGGAACTATTACGCAAAGTGACAGAGCTGTTCACACTTCACACTGTGTTCCTACTTTCCCAGGAGTTGAGAACTAGACTCTAGTATAAAAACCTCTGGCTACTATGTAACTCAGTAGTCCTGCTATCTGAGCCCCGTTAATTTTGACCTAACAACTGATAAATTATAATGGGTGCATGTGATAAACACTGGACCTTAGAATAAAGATCTGGATTTCAGCTCTCCTCTACCATTTATCAGCAGTGCTACTTTGAGAAAATCACTCTGTAAGTCTCAACCTCCATATCTGTAAAATGGAAATAATAGAACTTTCCGTTGCAACCTCATATGCATGACAAAATATGAGAATATTTGCAATATTATAAAGTGCCAGTATGAGGTTTTAAGAAACTACTAAAATATTATAACCAATCTGAATTCATAATTTGGTTAGAATGATAGGACATCATAGTGCGTAAATACAAAACAAATTAGAACACAGGCTCATTGGAGTCTCCAAGTGGGTTGCTGAGAATGGAATGTGGCATCCTTGTAACCATCTCTGCTGGGACACATTTGTAGTAGTTTGTGATATTTTCATTTCGGTGTAGCAGCCTTTGGAGTTCCCTCAGCTGGTGCAGTTACTCTGGCTTAAAGCTGATTTGGGAAATGAACAGCACTTTTTTAAAAAGTCACCTGCAATAGATCAGAACCACAACAGTTCCAGACGGCTGCCTCAGGGATGGGAAGTAGAAAGGGTGATTTGGGAAGTGGGATTCACAACCTCCCAGTTTACCTACCTCTGCATTAGCTACAGAAGGACAATCTTTGTCACATGTTAGGCTAGAGAGTCATTTTTTGCTTGAGCTGAAGACAAAGATCAGAACCAGGTATGGAATCTTGCTTACCAGTCACTGCCTCTCGCCTCCTTTTTAGCGAGGCCCTGGAATCTGGCCCTGGAGGTGCCTTCTGGAGGTCTTCAGGGAAGGCCTGGGATAGCCTCAGAGTGAGCTTTGATTTACGTTTTTCTCTAGGGCCTGAACACAGTGTCTAGATCAATGGTGTTCATTTATGTTTCTTCTGTCCTACTCTGTTAAAGAAGTTGGTTTCCTCCACCTGAAGGTAGGGGGGAAATGGGGGAAAATCACTTTTCCAAAAAAGAAACACAGGGTTTACAGACATTTTGTTGTTGTAGTTATCATTTACAATGTTTTTTAAGGATAGAGAAAAATTCCAGATTAGTTGAGAAATGAACTATGGTGCTGTGATACTTTAAAAGAGTAACCAGTAGTCAGGAGATGAACATGGTAGTCGTATACTAACAGGTCTCCACATCAGATCAAGGATGGCCAGCAGGAAATGGCACCTACCTAGTAAACAAGCGGGATTATGCTTATCTTTTTTCCTTAGCTATGAAGAAGTTGTGTTTCAGGTTAATATTTTTAAAGTTTTATGGTGATCTGCTACCAATCACATATGCCTTTGAACGATTCTCTTATCTCCACTTTAATTTCCTGTTCTGTTAAAGGAGGAGATTGTTTTACATGCATTTTTTTCTAATAGTCTTTTAAAATAGTTCTTTTAAGGCTATATAACTTCATATTTCTAGTTCTTTTGTTTTAAAGGAATTCTTTTCACTCTGTGTTCTCAGGATTAATTCAGATTGGCTTTGTGTTCTTCATTGACAGTCTGCTTTTAGTATTTTTAGGGTCTGATGAAAAATGATCTTTCAATATGTAAAATAGTAAGGAAAAAAGGTAGAGTGGGACAGCAGTTTGGACTCCACAGACCTAAGATGGAAGGAGTGGGGACATGCCTGAGTGATCCACAAGTATATTCTGGATCTGGTTGATTTTTCATATCATCATCATCTGAGGATGGAAATTCGACTGGAAAGAACTTATGATGGGAAACTAGTTGTCCTGTTGCCTGCATCTCCCAGGCACATCCTCTTTGCTTATCTGGAGTAGCTATATACATCTCAGTTTGTGGTTAGTGTATCTATACACTGGAACAATTAGGCCTAAAAGTCTCCTTTTGCACATATGAGAATGTTCTGGCACTCTACAATAATTACCAGAATGACCGACCAGTGACTAAAGGAATGAATTTAGTCCTGAAGTTTTTGGGAGAAAGGGAGGGGACGGCAGGGAGGGAGGAATTCAGAGAGAGAGAAAGAGAAGAATCTCAAGCAAAGAACATGCCCCACTTCAATGTTTGGAGATACAAATCATATTATTATTTTATTTCTTTAAATTGAGATATAACTGTCATATAACATGGTGTAAAGTTTACGGTATACAGCTGTTAATTTGATACCTTTATATATTGAAATATGATTACCACCATAGCATTAGCTATTACATTTATCACATTATTTAAGTATCATCTCTTTTTTGTGGTGAGAAGGATTAAGATATAGTCTCTTTGCAAGTTGAAATTTATAATACGGGTTTATTATTGAGTATAATCTCTACGCTGTGCATTAGATCTCTAGAACTTACTTATCTACTAGTTGCAGATTTGTACCTTTAAACATCTCTCCAATTCTCCCAACCCCCAGCTCCTGGTAACTACCTTTCTACTCTCTGTTTATGTGAGTTTAACTTTTTTAGATTCCAAGTACAGGTGAGATCATACGATATTTATCTTTCACTGTCTGACTTAGTCACTTAGCATAGCGCTCTCATGGTCCATCTATGCTGTTGCAAATGGAAGGGTGCAAATCATTTTAAATAAGCCAAATGCAGGAAATGAAGCCAGTTCTGTAACTGGTAAACAGCCCACTTACTTGGGGGTCAGTAATTTGGTTTGGAAATGGACACATTCTAGCATCCTTGAAAATGGAAAAAAAATACGTAAGCTGGTTTAGCTTTGGTACTTTTGTGCCATTATTTCAGTAGGAAATGCATGTTTTAAGCTTATCGATACTCATTTCATTTGACAGTTTTGATTTTCAAAAAAGAAAGGCCAAATGCATATTTTTTCTCTCCTCTACAGAGACTCAGGCAGACTTTTAACATCAGGAGGTGTACATACTCCCCTGATAACAAATTTCACATAAGTGGTAGCAGTCTGCTTTGTCAGTAGTTCTATGAAGCTGTTTTTATTGTTGACATAAATGATGGATGTTCACTTCTTCTAGTGATGTAAGGCTTTAACTATTTCTGCCATGACTGTGTGCCTGTCTAACCTGAGCCTTACGTACCATTTTGTTTCCTGAAATTGTCTTTACTAACAAGATAGGAGATACAATACCTAAATTGAAGTCACTGACATTAACATACCTCAGAGTGATGGGTTGACTTACGGGTTGTGCATTTGTTAGCTAATTACGCTTTTAATTGAAATATTGATAACATCCTACTGTCCTCAATTTGTAAAATTGTGGTAATACTGGATATATTGAGAATATACCAATGATTGGTCATGTCTTCATAAAAAATTCCCCCTATGTACAACACAATATCTCATGATTCAAAAACAGTCAACTCATGGCTTGACCTCAGAAACAGTGTGACAGCCTGATCAGCAGAAGACAGAAGGTAGATATCACTCTCCTGTACTGCATGCATACCCTGACATCTGAGACTGGTATCTATGCCAATAAACGAAAATATCTGGCAGTCACCTCCCACCACAAGAAAACTGTTTTTAGACCTGACCAGAGACTTCCATTGCCCTCACAACACCCTTATCTTTCTTTATTAGATTTGAAAAACTATACTTTCTGGTGGTAAACATCAACATCATATAAATTAGGAATTCATTAATTAATTTATAGCAATATATCTTTTTGGTGGGGAACCAGATAAATGGAACAAATGTGATAATTAAGGATAATATTAATGAACGCTTTCCCAAATTGGAAGAAAAATTGAGTAACAAAAAACAAGAAACAAAGAAATAAAACTCTGCCTTAGATATAGTTTTGTGAATTTTAACTTGTAAGCAATGAAAGAAAAATACCAATTTTTGAATTAAAAAAAGAAAAGAATTGATTGCTAATGAAGGAATAAAATTCATGCTAGCCTCAGACTTGTCTTCCACAAATTGCTAGGTAATGGTGTTGAGACCAAAGAATTCTACTTGCTAAGATTTTATACATGTGTATTCATGTATTAATGCACTGTTGTATATTTGAAGTCACATAAACATGTACTTTCCATGTATTTTCTGAGAAACTGAAGTAGAGATATACAGAAGATGACTGAGAATTAAATTAAAATGAAGAACTAAAGAATTGGGAAGGTGAGGGTATAAAAGTACTATGGTAATCATTAATAGAAAATGAAAATTGAAGAGTCTTTAAAATGTAATAGTTTAAATAATGATTCACTAATAACAATATAGATTTAAAATTCATCGACTAAGAAGAGAGATGGAGGTGCAGCAGAAGTACACATATGCTAAGTTCATTGATTTCGAGGAGTGGGTCAGGAAACGAGTTATACTGTATTCCTTTCGAATTTATTAATTAGCAAAATATGCATTCAAGTGTGTTTTCTTAATATTTAAAGATTATAACTTACTAGCATGAAAAGAAGTGATTTCCTCTTATGTCACAGAAGAAAATAAAAAGAAAATAATTATACAGCACAGAGTAAGAAATTACCAACCCACTTCACTTTGAAATATAAATGTTAAAATTTAATAAAAACTATAAGAATTATTTACTATAAACTACTGAGGTTTATCACAAGAATGTTAATTTGTTTAATATTATGAATGCGACTAATATATCATAGCAGTGGGTCAAATGTTCATCTGAATATATGTTGAAAGAGCACTTTATAAAATTAAACATCTATTTCTGCTAAAAACTTCAGAAAATGAGAATGAATAGAGAAGTCCATAATATAGTAAGATGTATCTAATTTAGACTAATGGCCAATATCTTACTTGAGCAAAATGCTACAGGCATTCTATTAAAATCTCTCCCCATTAATATTTAACTTTTCTAGAGGTTCTTTGCAGTCAAGCAGCACATAAAACTGAAACAAAATCTATAACTCAAAGGTGGTAAAATTTGTTATATTCAGATGATATAAATAACCTAGAATATTCAAGGGAATTAAATATATGCATATTAAAATTAGCAAAAGCATTCATTAAGTAGATTATAAACAAGATGAATATATAGAAATTAATGTTATTGTATATTACCAACTATAACCAGTTAGAAATGATAATGACATAAAGAAAGAAATCAATTTATGATAGCATTTCACTCTTCTTTCCCATGGCCCCTCCCCCTCAAAAAGGGCCATAAAATACCATGGCTTTAAAGTAACCAGAAAGAGACTGGAAGGAGATTGCTATGAAGAAACATAACTTTATTTGAAAGCTAAACTGTTTTTCAATAGTGGAGAGAAATGTCATGTTCACTGGAGAAAAGGCTAAATATTATAATTTTTCCAAATTAAATTACAGTTCTAAACCAATTCCAACCAGAATTCTTATATTTGAGTGTGTGTCTGTATATATGTTTATGTGTGTCTTGTTTCCTTCATTGCAAGCTTCACATTCACTCTGTCTAGTTTAAGCAGAGGAGTAATTTATCAAAGTGTATTGGCTAGCCCACAGAATTTTCCCGAGGGCTAAAGAGTGGTCATTGGGGTCCACATAGCCTGCAAAAGCACCTAGACCACAACATGGCACAGTGACAGAGCAAGTCCTGGCTACTTCTGCTCCTGATCCCTGGATTTCAGAAATTCTGACACTGTTGCTCCCCAAGAAAGATGCCTCCATCACCATTTTTGCCACAAATGAATTCTTTTGGCACGTACTTTCTCATATTGCCCCCTTTCAAGCCAAAGTTGAACTTAAACTTAATTGGCAAAGCCTTGCTTATGCTTTAATTGCAAGGAAAGCTGAAAAAGTGGGTGATGGCATCAGCCTTGGGGAGGCAGATCTCATAACATGGGAAATTCCTCTTATATAAGGAGGCTGCTCGGAAGATACTGGGTGACCATAATGATGACAAATGCTCACTATGGTAAGCTGACGTAATGACTCTATGGTACATCTGGGAGACTGAGTAAATATAATTGATCAAGTAAATTCAGTGAGTTAGACCTGACTACCTGGAATTGTCACACATTATAGATGATTGGATAAAGATGATGTAGTAAATACACACACACACACACACACACACACACATACATACATACATATATATACATACACACACACATACATACATACAACAGAATATTACTTAACCATAAGAAAAGACGAAATGCTGCCATTTGCAACAACATGGATGGACCTTGAGATAATCACACTAAGTAAAATAAGTCAGACAGAAAAAATTGAGAACCCTATGATTTCACTTACATATGGGATATAAAACTTAAAGCAGCAAATGAATAAGACAAGCCAAAACTCATAGACACAGACAACAGTTTAGTGGTTACCAGAGGGAAAGCGGGGACGGGGGATAGATAAGCATAAAGGAGGTCAAATATATGATGACAGAAAGAGATTCAGCTTTGGGTGGTGAACACAATGCAATATACAGATGATATATTATTGTACACTTGAAACCTATATAATTTTCTTAACCAGTGTCACCCCAATACATTTAATTAAAAAATACAGTGATAAATGCAAGCAGTCATTTACACATAAAAAAAATTGACAGGGATTGATAATGATTTGAGGAGGAAACATCACATGCCACCAAGAAGGAAATAGTTTAATCTGCAAATAGTATTGGGAAACTTGTCTATCTAAATGAAAATATGTGAGGTGAGTTTCCTTCATACTCTATATTAAAATGATTTTTGCATGGATTTTAAATTACCTGTAAAAATTTAACTCCCTAAAGTAAAATTAATATCTAGTTGAATATTTAATATGTTTAGGATGGGGGAATAATTTCTGAGCATGAGAAAGTGGAAGAAATCACCACAGAAAAGATTGATAATGTGAGTATATTAAGAGTTTAAAATTCTGTAATTAAAAAACCATAAACAAAATTAAGATATTAACAAATAACTGAGAAAATATCTGAAACGAATATAATGGGCAGAAGTTTAATATTTAAATTTAAGTTATAAAGAGCTCCTTTAAGTGATTGTAAGAAAAAATTCTAGTGTCTCACTCAATAAACAGGCAAAGGACATTAACAGGCAGCTCACAAAAGAAGTAGAAATGATAAGTAAACAAATGAAAAGTCCAATCTCTTACTAATCAAATAAATGCTACTCACCATAATGAAAGAGAAGGTTTCAACTGATTTGCAAATATTAAAAAGCACACATGGTAAAAATCATTTTTGGTGATGGAATAGTGAGACAGATATTCTCAATACATTAATGTAAATTAACAATCTTTTTAGAAAGCAAAGTGATATTTTATGTCAAAAACCCTAAAAATAGTTCATATTATTTGAACTATTATTTGCACTTTATGAACTATAATTTAAGGAAATAATCAGAAAAGCACTCCAAATATATATTTCAGGATGTTAATTGCAGCATTATTTATAATAATACAAAATTGGAAACGACTTAAACATTAAGTAATAAGAGTGATGGTTCAGTTGGAAACTATCTGTATGAGTAATTTGTAGCCATTAAAAAATCCTCATATTTAAAAAATATTTAATGGGATTGGAAAGTTATAATTACAGCCTATTTGTAAAGAACAGGACATAAAAACGGAATATGGTTTATAAACCTGTTTAAATGTACGTTTGGATATACATGTACACACTATCAAAATATAGACTGAAGAAAAACATCACATTATATTAGTAGGATTACCAATTTTGTTTTAATAATTTAATGTGTTGTCCTTCACCATGAACACAATGTTACCTTTAGATTGATTTTTTAAAACTTATTTTAAAAGTGAGCAGTTCCTTTTCTGTGAATTTATAACATTTCGCCAGCAAAATCCCATATGCGGATTGCTTCCACCCTCACCATCTGCATCCAGTTTAGAGCTGTTAAACAGGTTTATGTTTAGCATTTTCCAAGAGTAGCAGCAGTACTAAAGTTATCCCCTCAGTCCAATTTATCCTTTGTCGTCCCCATGGTGGTGATGGCACATGCTCCTATCTTGTACCGAACATCACCTAGGAAAGCATGCATCTGAGGAGGGGGGTGTAGGAACTGAGTAAAGACTGGAGTGGTTTTTATTACATACTTCCTGAATACAAATCTTTTTTTCAATTGTTCCGAGTTAATTGCTCTTCGAAAACATTACAAAACTAGTAGAACATTTTCCTTTATTTTGTGATAAAAAAAGATATTAATTAAAAATATCCTAAGCAAAACGGTTCTGTGCTAGGATTCCAAAACTGTAAATCTTGTATCTTGTGGGGGAAATATCAACGTTTTGTTTTGCTATGGTTTCATATCATAAAATGTAAAAGCTAAGCTCTCACTGAGGCATTATCTCATCCATTTTCCACCTGATAGCACATTTTTAATATTAGGTTTTTAAATTATCCTATAAAATGATTAGCTGTTATAACATTTGAAATTTCTTCTAAAATTATAACTTGATTAAGTGAATAACTAAATGTAAGTGTTGTTTTTCATTATCTTCATTTTATGTCTCGGTGAAACAGAGCCAGAAATTCCTGCCTCGTTACCCTTTGGAAACTAGTTCAGGTACAGCACTGGCCAGGATTGAGTGATGACATGCTCAGGCGTGCCGCCGCTCGCGTTCTGCCGCCCCGCTCAAGCCATGACCTCACAGTGGCCAAATCCAATGACTTGTTTTTGTTCAGCCCAAACACCCCACAGGAGCCTTTTCCTGCTTCCTGAAGATTTCTCTTCCCTTGCTTCCTATGATACCTTTTCTGTATTTCCATCCTCCTTATTGGCTCCTCTTTATTTCCTTATTCATTTTAACTATTGGGATGGATCCCTTGGGTTACATCCTTGGTCACTCTTTTTCCTGTGACAAGCACTCTGACCAAGGTCCTCTGCTTCATGCATGTGCTGATTTTTTCCCACAGCCTTATCTTGGGCCTGGACGTTTCTCCTGAAACACAGATGCATGATTCTGTTTATTGGAGCTTTCTCAATCCGAATATGTCCCACCAGCACCTGTTATCCAATACCAAGTTTTTCATTGCCAATTCTGAGGACTAACATAACTCAGTTATTAGCAACATCACCATCCACCTGCATCCAAGCTAGAAAACTCAGCCTCATCTTTTGTTACACCCTTTCTGCTAAGCCTTATTTTTCCTGATATATTTCTACACCAGGCTCCTCTCCCCAGCCGCTGGTTCAGGGATTTTGTAGGAGAATGAAAACTGGGTCCCTCTTTGTGCGTGCTCTCACTGCCTGTTACACCTCCACCACACCTCTTTTCTGTGTTGAAGCCCTTTTGTTTCAAGATGTAAACGTAATTATGTCTTTTAACTAAAGAAACAGTCCATGGTTTGTCATGACACACACGAGTGTACTGGTCCCCAAAGTGTGATCCCCGGACCAGCAGCAGCAGCACCAGATTAGTCAGAAATACAAACTCTCAGGCTCCAACCTCGACCTACTCATTAAGTAACTGTGGGGTGGTGCCCAGTGATGTGTGATATAACAGATCCTCAAGGTCAACAGTCCTCAACCTTTCTGACACCAGGGACTGGTGCTCCTATGAGAATCTAATGCCTGATGATCTGAAGTGGAGCTGAGGTGGTGAGGCAGCTGCAAATACAGATGAAGCTTCACTTGCTTGCTGCTCACCATCTGCTGTGCAGCCCGGTTCCTAACAGGCCACGGACCAGAACCAGTACTGGTCCGCAGGCTGGGGGTTAGAGACCCCTGCCAAGGTGATTCTGATATACTCTACCATTTGAGAATTACTACACTGTAGGTTCTAAAGCCTGGCTGCACATTAGAATCACTTGTGGAATTTAAAAAAATCTCAGGTCCCAGACCAATTAAATCAGAAACTTCAAGTGTCTGGCCTGGCATCAGTACATATCTTTTTAAAAGCTTCCCAGGGGATTTTGATACATAGTCAAGTTAGAGAACAACTTAATCTGGAAAATTCACTTTCTTTGGCAGAATCTAAAGCAGCATTTCTGAGACTTGAATGCACTTGGGAATCATCTGGGAAACTTTAAAAATGACTGATGCCCACCGCCACCCCATCCCCATTCTGATTTAATTGAACTGAAGTATAATTTAAACATCAGGGTTTTTTAAATTTTTTTTTATTTTATGTTCTCTAGACTATTATAATGTGAAGCTGAGGTTTAGAATCACTGTTCTAAAGCTAGGATTCTGAAACTGCAGTGTGCCTAAGAGCCGCCTGAAGCACTTGATAACAATAGGTACCCCAGGGTCCCACCTAGGTGAATACTCACCTGGAATGCTGCCCTAATGGTTATTTCCAACTGGCCCTCAGACTTTTCTAGTTTGACCAATCATATTTATGGTTGATAAATATGATTAAATAAAAATTTCACAGAAAAGTTACCATGAACAGCATTAAAAAGTAAACACAAATGGGAGAAACGTTTTCAGTGTATTGAGAGAATTGCTTCAATTGTAAAAAAAAAACAAAAACAAAACAACAAATCAATAAAAAAAAAAAAAGAGTAACAACTCAGAGGAATAAAGTATGAACCAGGTAGTTTGTAAAAAAAAAAAACACACACACACACACACAAAGAGTTAACATATTAAAAGATGATCAGCCTTTCTTATAATCTAAAGAAATGCATATTAAATAATGCGATACCATCAAAATCTGAATAAACTCCATATTAGCAAGATTGAGAGGGAGATGCCTCCCCATGACCCTAGTGAGAGGATAAAGTAGTGTGGTGAGCAATTTGGAGAGCAATTTAGCTATATGCATTAAAGTGAAAAATGAACCCACTTTTGGACCCAGCAGTTCAGCTTCTAGAATTTATCTCATTCGTATAATTGCTTAAGTATTCAGAAGATATTCATTGAATCATCAAAACACTGAAATCAATCTAAATATCCATTAATAGAAGAATAAGTCAGTTATGGCACAAGACATACTGGAATTTTATTCAATGCTAAAAAGATAATGACAGATTTAGGTGGGCTGATGTAGAAAGTTATAGCTAGAGTATTAAGAAAAAAACAAGTATAGAACAGTGTGTGTGTGTGTGTGTGTGTGTGTACATGCGTGCATGTGCACAATAGTATTACTTGAGGAATTTTTATATACATAATACATATTGTACATATATACACAGTTCTGGACAAATCCATACTCTAACAAAAGACATTGTATCTGAATAGTAGAACTGGGAGTGGCGAGCTGGTACAAGAGCCCAAAGCTTGTTCCAGTGCCTAGCACATAATGAGTTCATCATAAATATTTCAGTGAGGTAGTGAATGGGAGTCAAAGATTGGGAGAGATTTTTAGTCTTTATTGTATACCTTATTGAACTATTTGAAATTTTTTTGTCGTGTGTATATAATTGTTTTCGTAATAAAAATGAAAAGAAAATGTACTGTTCACTTTTGGAACTCTGTTCCTTTGGTGGTTTAGTTTCCTTTGCCTCAAAAGTTTCCTTTCACTCTTTCATTTACCACTTTCCTTCAAGGTTCATGTTGAAGGTCACCTCTGTGCAGCCATTCATTCCTCTCCCTTCTGAATTCATGGCTTCCTCACTTAACATATACCACCATGAGCACAGTGTCCTATTATTTTCTGTTGGATCTTTATTTTCTCCCTAGTGGGTGAGAGCCTTGTGAAAAGGGATGGTCTGATTCATCCAACTTTCTCTAAAAGCTACAAAGGATCTGCCACGTTGTTGCTAAAAATGAGGAAAATGTGGCGGTACTCTCCTGTTAAACTGCTAAGCACTAGTTAGTCTCTTACAGTCACACCTGGTCAGATGCCCAGAGTGACTGGCTGTTTCAGACCGCTTGAGTATTCGCAGAATACAAAGCTCCAGCTTAAACACAGCCTCCAGAAATGGCCACTATTTCGTTTCATTCATTGTCACTGCCTCCATCACTTGGAGAAAGCTCGGAGTATCAGTCACCTTCGACTTAATGAGTCTAGCAAAGTGCCCAGAATTTATTGACTATTTCTTCACCCAACTTTATTGAGGTATTATTGATATATGACATATGTAAGTCCAAAGTGTACAATGCACAATTTGATACATATATATATTGCAAAATGATTACCACAATGAGAGTAGTGACCACCCCACTCCTCTCACGTAATTACTTTTTTGGGGGGGGTAGTGAGAATATTTAAAATCTACTCTCTTAACAACTTTCAAGTGTATAATATAGTGTTATTCATTAAAATCACCATGTTTTACATTAAATCCCCAGAAATTATTCATCTTATAGCTAGAAATTGGTACCCTTTGACCAACATCTCCACATTTCCCCCACTCACAGCTCTTGGCCATCACCTTTCTACTCTCTATTTTTATGAGTTTAAGTTTTTTAGATTCTTCATATAAGTGAGAACATATAGTATTTGTCTTTCTCTGTCTGGCTTATTTCATTTAGCATAATGCCCTCAAGGTCCATCCATGTTGTCACAAATTCTTTTTTATGACTGAATAATATCCATTGTATAACATACACCACAATTTTTTTTTATCCATTCATCCATCGGTGGACACTTAGATTGTTTCCATGTCTTGGCTATTGTAAATAATGCTGTAGTAGTATTGCAGATGTCTTTTCAAGATAGTGAAGTAGAGTTGCTGGGTTACATGGTAGTTTGTTTTTAATTTTTTGAGAACCCTCCGTACTATTTTGATAGGGGCTGTACCAATTCACATTCCCACCAGTAGTGCACCAGAATTGCCTTTTCTCCACATCCTCACTAACACTTATGATCTTTTGTCTTTTTGATTATAACCGTTCTAACAGGTGCGAGGTGATATCTCATTGTGGTTTTCATTCACGTTTCCCTGATAATTAGCGACATCAAGCCTCTTTTCATGTACCTATTGGTCTTTATATGTCTTCTTTGAAAAATGTTTATTCAAGTTCTTTGCTCATTTTTTAATCTCACTTTTTCTGTTGAGTTGTATGAGTTCTTTATATATTTTGGATAGTAACCCTTTATCAGATACATGGTTTGCAAATATTTTCTCCCATTTGATAGGTTGCCTTTATGCTAATTGCTTCTTTTGCTTTGTAGTTGCTTTTTAGTTTGATATAACTCCAGTTATTTATTTTTGCTTGTAAGTTTATTACCATATCCAAAAAAGAAAAAAGAAAAAAACTGTTGCCAAGACCAATGTCAAGGAGCTTTTCCCTTATGTTTATTCTAGTAGTTTTACAGTGTCAGTTCTTACATTTAACTAAGATAAATATTTGTCAAATATTTATATGTCAAAATATGTACCTGTTGTGTAAACTTAATTTTTTATTTGGAGGTCCTTAAAGACTCTGCCTTACCTTTTAGGAGAATAATCACAACTTTTTTACCCTGCCTAAATATACTCAACACAGAAGGGTTCAACCATTGTAATTAATAACCATGGCTCATTAAGGTAGTTGATTTTGACACATATAGAATTTCAGGGTTGCGTGTGGTTTGAAACAAGCTCCTTTCACCCCACCCATCAATTAGGATTCTATGCTAAAAATATCATGGGCACATGTATAGAATATAAATAGAATAAGGCCCTGAATGGACATGTCCTTGTCATGGATAAGGGCAAATCGTATTTTCTGCAAAGGGGAATGACTAGAATAATTAAAATGATCCTACTTTTGCTTCTGATACTCACTTTGTTGAATTGAAATCCCATGCCTTGATTTTAACTGTGCTAATAATTTTAAATATTCTAATATTATGTGGACCAAGTAATAGGCATTTTGCCTAAGGAAAAAAAATGAAGGCATGAGATGTACAGTTTTAAGTCAAATGTCTCATTCATTTACCTTTAGGTACTGAATAAAATGAAAACTGGTATTTCAACTTTGAACAATCATATGATTAAAGTTGATAATAAAAGTGTAAACAAGATTATGATTAATGGATTTTCCCCCTATGTTTTCATTTTCTGGCGACTTTTAATCTTAACCCCAGCACATGGGAATGATACACAGCTTAGACTGGATATGTTTCTGTTTTAGAGGAAGGGAGAAATTGTGGAAATGACTTTAGAGAAGAGTAGCAATATCAGTAGGGTATATGTAATTTACTTGATTAACTTAAGAGGACATCTGTGGGCAGGTGGGATTTCTGGAGTGTTGACATGATAGGATGCTATTGGTTTGGATTGATAAGGAAAGTTATAGAAGGAAATTGGGAAGTGGGGGAAAAAAATCCAAGACTTCCCAGTTAAGAGATCTAAAGGGCAAGTGGAGATTTTGAAATTGATTTACAGTGGACAAGGCCATGGCTTTCAACTCTGGCAGCATATCAGAATCACTTCATTTCAAAGGGGGTAGAGTAGGGCCTGGCCATCAGCATCTTTAAAGCTTCCAAGATGATTCTCCTATGCACCGCTGAGAGGGAACTGTGTATTGATCTAAGAAAATGGAAGAGGAAAGTAAGAGAAAAATATTAGAGGAGAAAGAATCTCAGTACTGGGAGATTTCCAGGATCTGTATGGTTTATGGAAACTAAAAGTCAGAATTCTAATTTGTTAGATTCTTGGCACATTACATATGATTTTATTATGAAGCAATAGAATGAGTGTCTGATTCTTTTAAGTGAAGTCTGAACATATTTCTGGAGATAAAAACGAAAAATGATTAACGTTTTCAAAGAAAAAAATATGTACACATATTCTGCTTCTTTCTGACAGAATTCCTCTATACCAGAGACCAAAGAAACATTTGGCATTTTTTAAATGGGACTATTTTAAATTTAGTATTATTTTTTAACTAAGAGGAGCTGAAAGGAAGAGGTTTATAATAGAGAATACATTTAGATTACATTATATTCAAGTTACATGGATTTCAGCATTTAATTTAAATACTTCCTCTTTTACTAGAAATTACTTAGCAATTGAAGCAAACAATCTGAGAAGAAGCAATTTCCTGATAGTATCCACCCCTCTTCCAAGTAAAAAGGGAAATTCTTTGTATTTAATTACATTAAAAAATTAAAACCCCCTCATGTAAGATACAATTTATATATATATATATATATATATATATATATATATATATATATATATATATACACACAAACCTCAGGTTACATTCTTTAACTCAATCTTTTATCTAGATTCAGAGATGAATTATCTAAGACTAACAGAATGCATCAAATTTCACAAAATTGCATGAAACCACTGTTATAGTGGCTGTGTTCTTATTCTTACCTACCTTTCCTTGACCTTACAAATGCTACTCAGTAACTTTAAGCAAAGGCAGAAAGTAATCTGTTCCCTATTGCTGGGAAGATGAATTACTGTAGATGGGAAGAAAACATACAACTAAAAATCAGCTTTCTTCATCACTCTTGACATTCACCAGTCTTTACTTAGGATCACCTTGAGATGTGACATCAATTCAGAGTAATAAGGAAAGGTCAACGAAAAGCTAAAACATTCTCAAGAACCCATTATAACACATCTCCAAGGGATTCGTGTCAGTGCCACAGCATTTCAAATATAGTACACAAATTCCAGAGGAACAGCTTCATGAAATGGAGACAATAGGCATCTATGAGAGTTTTATGACATAGAAATTGACCTGTTATTGGAACTCTCTTTTACTCCCTACATGTCTTCCACCCTATAGCCTCATCAGTCATTCCTTAAAAAAGCATTACATGTACATTTGTTGAGTCTGTTGTGACACTGTACTTTCTCTATATGGTATTATCATTGAGAGTTTGTCCCTTAGTAATTTTGATACATTTAAGGGCTTTGATTTCAAAAAATTTCTTTTTCATGTGAATAAGGATCCAGAATTTTTTTCAGAAGATGAGTCTAGAGTTGCAATATGCAGATATGCTTCTGTCAGTCGATTTTTTTTTAACTCTTTGAGTCTTGTTCACCCATTTAATCTGTTCTAGCAGGTAATGCAAATCTCTGTGCATAAAAAGAACTTAATACACAATTATTGAATTAGAAAAATCCATGATCTTTCTAGTTTACTATATAACAGGGACTAGATTAAGCACTGAGAAATCAAAATACACTTTTCGTGTGTCTATACATATAACCAGAATTTATCTCTCACCAGCATTTAGAATTATTAGTTAGTGAGAGGAAGAGAGAAATGGAATGTATAATAGACATGTCATTACATTTTATTCAGTTTTACTAACGGTGACAGGAGACAGAATGATTGAAATTATCATTACCCAAACTTCAGTATTTAGCCTGTAGAATTTTCCTTCTCTACAAACCTTTCCCTAGTACTATTGACTGGTTTGAGTATCTGAAACAGATCAGGGCTATTAAATCTGTTAGACACTAAATAATGTGAGCTGGAAAAATGTTATTTGCTCTCAAGTACAATAAAAACTATAGCAGAATTTTTAAATGTTTAATTAATATAAATATTATATATAAGAACAGCCACTCAGTAAAACATTGTTATACATAACTGCATACAATGTGGAATATAAGTACATTTTAATACATTTGAAATTATTTTAAGTGGTGCCTCCATAAGTAAAACAATCTAAAGCCTACCCAGGTATTCAAGTGTTGCTCTTAATTCTCTCTCACTCCCAAACCCTATCCTCTGTCAGTCTTCCCCATCTCAGTTAATGTCCCTACCTACCCATTTGTTTAGTCCTGAAATCTAGGAGTCATCCTCGTTTCCTCTCTTGTCCACATCACTTCTCTAAATCCGATTTTTCAGCAAATCCTGTCGACTCTACTGCCAGCACCTACTTGAGATCTACAGCTGTCCTTTCCAGAGCACTGCCGTCTTTTACCTTGTCTGTGCTGGTCGTCTCTGAAGCCATCTCCCCTTCCACTCTTGTCCACTTAGAGCCCATTGGCCACAGGAAAGCTAGAGAGCTCTTTTTAAAATGTAAATCTAATCATACCACTCCCCTCTATGTGATGGAAGTTTAATAAATATTTGTTGAATCAATCAATCAGGTGACACTGAATAGTGGTGCTGGCTATAGAAGAATCAATAAGCAATGAGAGGACAGGGAAAACCAAAAGAAGTTCAGAGAGCCTAGAAAATAAGGATGTTTTGTTCATTATATGCAATCCTCTCTACTTGAAAACCCAGGAATGTAAGTCTATTTCTATACATTGGCCTGCTGTGAATACCTCACAGCTTACCAAGAGATAATTCCACTGAAGGCCAATCAAGGTTTTTCTGTCTGCTTAGATTTTGAACAGCTGTCCAGGTTTAATTAATATTCTGCAGTTATTTCTGGAGTGGAGCCAGTTTCTGAGACAGCTGTCTAAGTGAAAGGGAGATTTCTAACTTGCATCAGCCAGGTCTGGTAGGAAAGACTCAAACTTCTCAGGTGATTTGAACTATTATTTTTAAAGTTCTCTCAGCTTGGAGTTCCCACATAACTTTTCCATTGTCCACTTGATCTGCTGGCATTTGTCTTGTAGGAAGATCCTGGCTTTGATTCTGTGAAGTTGGGTCTTGAGGTTTTTAAGCAGTGTCAATTCATTGCCGAGAATCTCCTACAAAGCGATAAGAAACATAACACTGATTATTATGATGTTAAACATCACAAGTCATTTAAGCAGATAATCAAGTAATAACAACAAGGATTCAAATGGGGTCTTACTCTTTGATCCACTAGGAGTTTCAAATCGTAATTATCATTAATTCTTGGATTCCCTCTGTCCTTATAGAAAATCAAAGCAACCAGAAACTATCATTTTGTTGTGAACAGACAGCTATTAAAAGCACATTAATAATCTATAGTGGTTATAGCATATGCCTTTTAAAAAGATTTGCAGCTTGTTTCTCTGTGGTGAAGACACAGGACTTCTCCAACCTAATTACAAAGCAATCAAACAACTTAATTAATCTGGAAATCACTTTCTTAACAATAACTGCCCTAAAATGAGGCACCCTGTGCAGCGCCATTAGGTAAAGTACCGTTTTGATATACTGCTTGTTTATTAGCCATGCTGCTTCTCCCTGGTGATCATGAAGTTAATTACCTACCCAAGGCCTGACCACTATTAAGGTTTACTTGACCAGGTCAGAAACAGCAGCAGCGATGCCAGCAGTCTATAAAGTGTCCTAGCACTCAAACATCCAAGAGCCAGCAAATCCCTGGGAGCAGCAGGATTTGAGTTATAAACAAGTGCTGCACATATGGGCAGAGAATTAACTGGCACCACTTTTCATTTGAGAGTCTCTCAGGTATTGCTCTGCAGATGGGGGGATGAATTTAGAGAGCAGTGCTGTGAGGAGTGAAGGTCGTGTATAGGACTTTGGTTTCAATCCATCTTGTTCTCATCCTGGGAAAGTGCTGTGCTTGTCCATGGCAGTCTGGTCCTCCTCTCTGAGTTAAATATATTTGAAGCCCGCTTTATAATTTGATCTGTTCTAAATTGTGGTTGTTTTGATCACTGTAACTAAATGATATCCCTAAGCCCTCAAAGACTGAGCAGATAACAGAAATCAATTTTTATTTCAAAAAAGAAAAGACTTCAGGAACGGACTTCTACTTATCTAATCTGCTAGTCTTATAATTTCTCCCAAAAGAAAACTGAGGAACTTTCTGTAATAAATGACACAAAAAATCTGCAGAATGCTCATTTATCCTTTTCTGCCACTACAACTCCCACCTCACTTCAAAGTTCCCTATCAATAAGAGCTATCCATAGGTCAGCCATTCTTCCAATCTACCCATGTTAGAAACACTGATCATTTTTAGCATGTAATCTTTTTCATCAGCTGTTTCTAATCCGTCACCAATTGTGCTTGGTTTACTTGCCAAATAACTTTTCTCTGGGCTTTCCATGTCCGAATCTAGCTCCTCCTCCTCAACCATTTTCCTGTCCATCTACCCAAAACACTCAAGCCAGGTTAAAATCTCTAGGGTCTCTCTCTCTTGCCCACAAACATCTCTTAAGGCCTCCCACTGGTTGGAACCAATAAATGCTGCTCACAGCTCACTGCCTTTACCAGGCCTAATTCCCTGCTTCCACGGAGTCTGTCTCTCCTGCTTTGTCCTGCTGAGTTTGGGTTGTTTCTGTCCCCTTTTGAAGTCTTTCCACTTCTTTTCTTACCTTGAGCTTGGTGAGCTGCCCGCATATTAAGCTACAATCTCTTGCCCTTTGGGAGTTTTCAGGTATTCTAGGTCACAGCATTCTCATTTTCTGTAATATCCCACTATACTTAAGAGCCTCTGTGATAATGTAGGGTGTGTGTGTATGTGTGTGTTTGCATTTCGGTTTAGTTCTTCAATCTGACATGAAACAAGAAGAAAGATCTGTGATTGGTAAGACAGTACAGATGGCTCTATAGTCTTGATGTTGAAGATGTGCAAATTTGGTTTAGGTTTTACAGCAGCATAGAAGTGCGTGAGAAGAAAATGAGGAACATTTTCAATGAATGGGCCAGGGAAAGGCAGAACCCAAAGATTAGAAATGCTTAGTGGTAGCCTTATTATTATTTTTTTAAAGAAGAGTTAAATTAACCTACTTCTGTATCTCTATGTCTATTCATTTTCAAAGTGATGGGTCACCATTGTGTGTCATAAGATGTTACATAGCTTCCTGAGGACTGCTCATTAAAATCTCTAAAAGCAAAAAGGCTTTTAAGCTAATTCCTTGTTTCTCTCTCCTTCAGATTCTTAAATATATTTAATAAGCACGCTCTAGTTTCTCTAGGTGATCTCATATAATCTCCAGATACAATGTTTTCTTTACAAAGAACACAGAGCTAAGAATTTGGTGACAAGGTTCATTAGCCCTATTTTTTATTCTAAGTGAATAGGGTAGCAGGGATTTTTCTCAAAATGCCTTAGCTTCAAACGATCAATTGTTTTGTTTCTCCTAATAATTTACTGGTAGTTTGCTGTATATAGAATGTAAGCGAAGTGAACATTTTTTTCCAAACAAAACAACAAAATTTACATGAAGATTTCTGGCATTAGATTTTTTTCTCTTTAGGAAACAAAATTTTTAGCCATCTTGAAATTATGGAGACCTTTTAAGGAATGTGAAGAGTGATGTACAAACAAGGGGAATAAAGGCTGTTGAGAGAAGTTGAAAGCACTTAATTTAGCTGTGTAGATAAATGGACAAAAATAGTTCTGGATTACTTGATGGCAAAAGCAGAATCCATTTCTCCAGGGCCCAAGGAACAACAGATGCAAAGGCATGATAAATTTGATTGCAGCAGGGGGAAAATGCTTCTTGATTCTCTATCCACAAAGAAATGGGCTTTTCAGCGCTTCCCAGTTAAATGGCTTTAATTATGCTGTCTGTCATAAAGTTAATGGCATCTGTTGAAGACATCACTATAAAATTTGCAACCTTAAGTTAATTGAAAAATTTCACTGGAGGTGTCACCAGTCCAGAAGTCCTCAAGGTAACACTAAACTTATCCTCTTTAATGTGTTATTCTATTCTTTTTGCACATAGGTAATAAATTGTTTACCTTTACAGCTAGGTACTGACTTTAATGTGCAATCTTGTATTCCTTACACCTAATTGCAATTGTCACTTCCATTACAAAATCAGTAATATGGCAACTGGCTTGCTGTTAAGGATTAAAAATATCTTCTTGATTATTTTCCTGTATGATTCGTGAACATACAGGATGAGTTTGCAGCCTTTCCTCACTTCCTTATTTAAACCAGCTACTATCTCTTAGGTCCTCAAATAATACTGCCAATCTAATTAAACATGCAGAGGGAAGCAGAGTGGTCTGGAGTGTCCTGAACTTCCCCACACCATCTGCCTGCCAAGCTTCTCAATGATCAGCAGCAGGTTGAGTGTTCTAACAAGTCTGGGGGGAGCTGCTCTCCTTACACTGAGCAATCCATGCTCCACCCGCCCGGGAAGGAGCTGGGGAGAGTACTCTCTGCCAGCCTTTGTGTGTCTGTGGCTTTTAAAGGCTACCTGGCCAGTCACGGCCCAGCTGTTTAGGAGCAGAGGGATCTGTTGGAGAAAGGAGTGATGAGGGCTAATCCTACTGGGCCATTTCCACTATGCCGAGATAGGTCTGGCTTGTTTGAGAAATAGGTTCAAACTACTGGGTTCTTTCCAGTATTTTGTGACTAGTTCTAACATAGTCATCCACCTTTAAAATATGTACTTGGGAATATGAGGATTTATTTTTGAGAACTCAGACTTTTATTCACTTGACTGTAAATAAAATACTAAAAATGCCAAGCACCCCCTGCCCCATTGAAGCATATGCTTCCTCATCCATCCTGCTATTTGAAATATTAGCACATCTGGAAGAGTAATAACCAAGACATTTGTATATTCATTGTCCAATACGACTGAGATATTCAGATTGTTAAATATATGGAGGACTACTGGTCGATGATATAGGTGAATGTGTTTATTTGTATATCTTGCACACTTGGAAAGTTTTTTTGGAACTCAGTTCTCCCTCACCATTAAGTTTCTGCTCCAGGTATAATTAAAACATGACAGAGTGATGAACATTTTACAAAGTGTACAGAAACTTATTACTAAAGGGAGGAAGATTCTGGATGTGGGTAATGATACAAAAACAAAATCACTTTGTAATTTTTTCCTTCTTTTTCTCTACAGGAAATAGCCCTCAAGATAGCCCAAGAAATTTCTCCCCCAGTGCCTCAGCCCATTTTTCATTTGCACGGAGGTAAGGACTTTTTTGAGTAGAATAATAGAGTTAGGTAGAGAATCCTATCCCCCAGCTCACACTCCCCGCAACTCCTCCTTACACCCCGGCCTTCTGCCTTGTGAGGTTCTGCTCATAATCATATATACAGGGCCTTCGCCAAAGCTCCTCCAACCAAAGGTAGCATTAGACCATTGTAGAACTCTGTTGTAACACTTTTGCTTTAAATCATTGCAGTTGTAGTGATTTCTGCCTCATGCTAGAGTTTTCTCTACCTCTTGGTCCTCCACTGGATGTTGGGCTTCCAGCAAGGGCAGGGAATGAGCATTTCCATCTTTCTTGCATCCCAAGTACCTTGTACACAACAGATTTGGATGAATTATCAGAGCTCATATTATAAGGATCTGATTCATCTATGTGTCCTGGTATGATATATTTTTTTTGTTGTCGTTGTTAAAATGTTTAAAAAAAGTGACCTTTCTTGGGATCACAAAGTATAAATTCTAAGACACCCCTCTACTTGAGAGCAAGCATCAAGCCAGCAATTTAGTGATCCCTTGAAATAAAGCCATGCGTGAACTATAGGATCTTTTATATTTTCTGTTCCTATTGTACTTAGAAGTGGGCACC
Organism: Eidolon dupreanum; assembly: GCA_028627145.1. NCBI lineage: Eukaryota > Metazoa > Chordata > Mammalia > Chiroptera > Pteropodidae > Eidolon > Eidolon dupreanum. Next base: position 68,318,297 of record CM053501.1, on the reverse strand, counting down.
AGATATCAAAGATATATGTTTCATATTTGGGTCATTGAGTCCAGAGGAAGTGTTGCTCCAAAAAATAGTGGGCATGTGGTCTCATATCGAACCTTTTCAATTTCCAGTTTTCCTCTGTGGTTTTGCCAAGTTAAGTCTGCACAGCCACCTCTTCTGTGTTCTGCATGTGGGATTGGTGTACTTCACCCTGTCAGATCCAGACCTTCACCTTCCTGGGTCCCATCACTGTTCTCACCTACACACTCTGTCCTCTTCTGCCCAGGAAAAACACACAGAAAACAAAATGCCCCTCTGGCCAGTCTCTGAATATTTAGGATAATTCAGTTTATGGTCTGAATGTCCGAACTATTTGCTGAATTTTCTTAGAGACCTAACTATACCTTAAAGTGGATTGAAGTAGCACTAGGTAAAGATATATAGGTAGGTCAAAAAAAAAAATAGATTTGTTTTAACACATATTACTAACCTGGAAAACCTAGTGTCCTCATTGCCATTTGTTAGCATGTAATGTATTTTATGTTACTAAATATAGAGAAGAGGATCAGTTTGCAGTATTTTCAGAATTCTCTGTAATTAAGATTCTCTTGTAAACATCATGCATTTGCCACCATATGTTAAATGTTCATTTATGTAGGTACTGGCTCCTCCACCATTGGGAGAGCACAAGAGAAATTAAGACATGATCTCCAGAGAACTTTTTTAGACCCACACCCTGATTTTCCCACAAACACACCTGCAAACAAAATGTGAAAATTAACTGGTCCCACAAAGCCTGTCTTTGTGTAATGAATATTAATTCATCCTGCTGCTACTCTTCCAAATGAAAAAAAAAAAATTGATAAACCTACCATAGTCTTTAAAACACACCTCTTTAAAAAAGGAGAATACATTTAATTATTTTAAGTAATAAGAAAAATTCAATCTCATTATAGCATGAATTTAAACATGACAGAAATCATAGTACTGCCAGATTTATACAAATGAAGAGAATTTAATAATTAAGTGGGTGACTAGAGGACCGATGAATCTGGTTTCTCTGCTATTAAGAAAATACACAAACCCCCGGGCATGTTAATTTTTGACAAATAAACCATAAAGCGTGACAGAAGATTATCACAGGAGACCTCTAGTTCATTTTGCATGAATTTCCAGATGGAACTTCTGCCACACTCTTCAAAAAGTATTAATTTAGATTAGGACATGAGTGATCATCTTTTAAAACTTTTATTCAAGTAAATAGAACTCTGTATTTGCTGTGAAAACTCAAGTTGGCATATTTTTATTAGTCTGGGGTCTTTCTCTTCCATTTTAAAGTTGATTTTCATTTAGGAAACCTAGATTCTACTCATGGTTCTCTATTTGCTTCAATTTGGTACATATTTCTGAGCCTTTAAGAAGTAATGTCATTTTCAGACTACTGCATTTTATTTTTTTGTATATTTGGTTCAACAGAGGAATGATTGCCTTGTTTTTAAAATTATTCTTGGGTGAAGGGATAAAGATCAGATTATTAATCTCTTTTAAGTTTATATCATGTGATAATACTTCCCCAGTAGACATCTTTTGTAATGTAGTAGTTTAATTTCAGACCAAAAAAATACGATGATGCACACTTGCTTTTCATATTATCTAATATGCATTTGAGAGTAAAATTATCTAGTTAATTTTTTAATATTGAGTTAAAAGAACAAAAATGAACATTGTAGTATAGTTGATTTTGTTTGGAGTAAGGAAACATCTTTTTACTTTGCTAACTGCGATGCTGATTTACAATCTATCTGACTGTGGAGTTCACCCTTTTTTCCTTGATGGTAAGATGGAGGTAATAACATTGTTCTACTTTTTCCCAAAGTTGTAGAGGTTTATGTGTTATAAATTGCTCCACTTTTGTTGGGCATATTGAGCCCTGAATAAATGCCATGAGTGTCTCTTAATTGTCTCCTTGTTATTCACTAGGTTAAATTGCAGAATATTTCACAGGTAAATTACTAGGATAGACTTTCCTGATGAGTTCAGGTCCAAAGGCACTTGTAGAGAGCTGGTGAGCAGAGTAACCTACTAAGTTACTCTTTCAGAATTCTTTCTGGAATGAATTTTAGTTGGTTACATTATATTGGCCTAGTCCGACTTCAACTAAAATATAAAATATATCACTCCAGGTGACTATAACAATTAAACAAATAAAGAAATTTGCTTCCTCTTCATGCAGTTATAATAGCCAGGTTGATATGGAAACTTTTCATTCTTTCTTTGTTGTATACCATATTAATTTAAATTTCTGTGAGTGGTGTTGAAATGATTTTTTTTTTTTTTGCCAATTTCTTTGCATCCTTTGTTTCCATAAGATGTTTTTCCCTTTTTACTTTTTCATTTAGTGTAATGCTGAGATTTCTACCCACAGAGAAAACACTTTTTTCAAAAAAGTCTTGTTGCTTTGGCAAGAATATATATAGTCTTCTTTTCAGATAACATTTTATTGGTAGCTACTGCAAAGGAAAGACAACATTGTTAGTAGGATCCAAATTGCACTAGTGTGATAGCTTTCTTGGGGGGGGGGAAGAGCATTTTCTCTTTAAGTACAATATATAGCATAAATAGTAACATCTGATGTGCGGGTGTCATGGTAATGAAAATGCAATGGTCCTTTGTGCTCCATTTGAATAAAAAAACACGAACAACTTAGGGAACTTTATGAGACATAAATTATTTCTGGTCTGTGGCTGCACAAGGTACTGGCACATCCTCGTTTAAACATCTTTTGAGTCGTGTGTTTTCCAGAGTAAGCAAGTGTTATTTATACTTCAGAACTAATAACATGTCTCATCTTGGACTTGTTCATTCATCTGAAATATGTTCATTGATACCTGAGGGAAAGTAGAGTTAATGAATCGCAAAATAAAATCATGATGGGGGAAATTTTGTCCCTTACTCTTTCCAGAGACTAGTTTCTGATAATTGCTATTGAATGGACTGAATAATCCTCTTAAAATTATACCCTTTTCTTACTTTTAAAAATTGGAGGTGTTTAAAATGTGAAGTACAGAAATGAGTTTTTAAGTCTTTAATAAGTAGCCAAATAAAATGGGACCAACTTGTGTTCATTTAATTGATAGTTGGAAATCTTTAGAAGCATGTTATTATAATCATTTTTTTTCCTAAATCTTGAAGATTTTCAGTTGCTTAAAAAATATTTTAAAAGAACTTATGACTTAATTTTCCTCATTTCTTCTCTCTGGTATATTTACAAACATCTTATTTTGCTTCTTTTTTAAAAAAACATACTTGATTCAATTGTACTTCAATCATGGTCACAGAAATGACAGGTAAATTTTACTAAAATCTTAACATTGTAGTACTTCTGTGATTTGTCCACTTGAATATCTCCATTTTGTCTTTGTAGACCATTTGCATTTCTTGGAGGCAACATCCATGGTAGCCTATGATTATATTTTCCCTTGAATGTAATTTAGGCTAAAATGTCAGTTTTTTAGATGAACATCTAATTGTGAAATTTCTCAAAGTCAAATCTAATGCTGTTGAATTCCCTAACTTCATCTTATTGTGAGTGTCTGTGGTAATTCTGTCCACCCTTATCTCTCACATAGTAAATCAATATAATTACAAACTACCAAGCGTCTATATATGATATTCCATCTAAGAATGCAATAGAGTTTCTTATTAAGTGTGTTTTTCCTGTTTTCTCCGTGGCAAGTTTATGTATTTGTCACAGTGATTTTGAAGGCACAGTTTTACTTGAAATTGTTAATGACATAATGGCTCTGGAATGCCAGAGATTTCAGGAAATTCGCTCTCTGATGTCCACTTGCCTTGGCAATAGTATTGTCTCTACTACTTCATTAACTCATCTGAAACCCTTGTAATGACTCTAATAACCAGAGCCTAACCCAGAGAGCTACTCATCCTATCACCTTTTGTAGATAAAACTACTTTCTTCTAGACATCTGACACCTTTGCCAATGTAACTGGAGCAGATAAGTCTACTCTTTGCAGTAAGCTCTATGCCTAGTTCAAAGCTTTCATTCTGTCCCCACTGTCACCTTAGAGCAGGGCTGTATGTATACTCATAAACTCTGCAAGAGACTTTTACTGCAACCATTTTTAAAGCCAGGTCATGTCAGAATATAATAACTCTTAAGAGATTCTGAGCATAAGGTCAGTCACTTTCTTAGTGCTAAAGTTATTTGCCACTTAAGGCTTTAGCCAGCCATGAGCTCACTGATCCCTTCTTCCCCAAGCGTAATGAGTAGGACTGTCTCTCTGAAAATAATAAGGGAAAGTCTTTAGGATGCAATGTAAATCCCCACAGGCTCTTGTAGCATGCAGAAATTCAGGCCCTTCCAAAGATCGTGGCCCCAGTTATCAGTTTCCAGATAAGAGTGGTTTTCCTCCTCCCTTTCTGTTTTCATTCATTTGAATCTGCTGAGTCTGACCATTGTAATTATCCCTGGTATTCATTTTGTCAAAGTGTATTAGTGAGAGATCAATAATATGGATCAACCCATTCACTTCCTCCTTGTTTGGGTATATTGATTCAGTTTAAATAAAAGTCAACCTGCTGTATAATGTTTGTTTACCATGGCCCTTCCTGAACATTTCCATACCCTCACTGACTATGTTTGTGTCATTTGTTTGACTAAAAATACTCAGTTTCCCTGGGTTTCCTGTGTAACAGTATTCCAGTGTTGGCCTAAGCTAATCTCATGTTCTCAATAGGACTGATGGACGCCGCTGGTCCTTGGCTTCTCTCCCCTCCTCTGGCTATGGAACAAACACGCCCAGTTCCACGGTCTCTGTAAGTGCCTGATTTTTTCCCTCTCCCTCACAACTGTCGAACTCTTATGCAGGTGATATTTTCTCTGGTGTTTCCTGGTAAGAAGGAGAAGGCAGATGCTGCACGTCTGCCCCTTTGAATAGGTTACGCATCAGATAATGAGCTGACAAACATAAAAAGGGCATCCTTTTTGCTGCAAGCTTTTAAACTTTGGTGCACAAAATGAGTAAGTCCCAGGATCGCAAGTTTGAAAGCAATCAGGAGCTTTTATTTTAATACCATTTAGTATAGTTTGGGGGGAAACACAATTTAGTTTTATTGCTTTGGTTCCATGCCAATGATATTAGCACTGAAATGCCATTAAACTTTGATGTCCTGGGTCTTTTTTAAAAATGTACATATGGCTTAGGTGCGGAGTTTCTTGTTTGTTTGAGGGTTTTTTTTTTTTTTTTTTTTTTTTTTTCTGCAAAGAAAAAAAATGGCAAGCCTTAAATTTGTCTGTGTCTTCTAGGGAAGAACTTTCTTTTAAGGAGAGATTAACCGAACTTAGTAGTCAGTTAAGGTAAATAATGAGATGAGATGAAACCATGAAAATAGGGTAGAGGAAGAAGGATATTCTCTTGCCCCAAACTATAACATTTCAACAAGATACCTAGCAATGACTAGAAAGTAGGTTAGATATATGCTTTCTTGGTTTAAGTTAGTGATATTGTGGGTTACCTATCTCTGCAGAGCCTTAAAAGCCAGTGGCCATTTAGAAAGGCTTGGTCTGTTGTAGGCATTCAGTAAATACCTAACAGAGTAGTCCAAATGCTCTTATGCAAGCCGGGAATGAGCTGATGATTTTAGAGCCCCTTCTGGTTCATCTCCATCTCCATTTTGTCAAAATCTGTAGTTTATCGAGTAGGGCTATTCATCTTTTTTTTTTTTTTTTTTCCTCAGACCCAAGCACTGTGCTAAGCATATAGCACCAGCCACTTAATAACACTTGAATTGAAAAGAAACTACAATTAAATTCATAAATGCTAACTGGTGTCATCACTGCCTTATATAATGTATTTCCAGAATTCCAGATGCAAAATAATGTGGGTTTTTGGAGCACTTTTAAAGCTGACTTGTTAAATAAAATGTGTTGGATTATTTTTACGATCTCCTTGTAATATTTTATTGAGGAGGGGTAATTTATTTTCCTATCCCTTATTCCATTTTGTTGTGGTATATGAGTTTATTGTCCATTTAGATTGTTTTTGTGAAGCATCCAGACAACCTTCAGTGGTTTCAATGGCACATCATTCTTATATTAGAAAAGGATGCTTAAAACTCCTGAATGGTTTCAGTGGATAAAATTGTCACTGTAAAGTCACCCTTTGTCATTGTGCTAGTAACCATTATTGGTTATTGGCCCATATTTTAGTTGTTGAAAACATGAACAACCACAGTGTGAAAATGAATGCTAAAATTGATAGACCAAAAAAGAAAAAAAAAAGAGTCTTTTTCTAAGTTTAAAGTGTTGTTCTTTCCCAGACCCTTGGGCATCTCTCCAGTTAGAACCCAGCCACCAATAAACAGAATACATGGCCCTTTGTTCCATGGCTTTCCCACACATATTCTCGTTTAATTCTCCCATGCCCCAAATTTATATCATGTCTCTTAACTTCAAATTCTTTTTTTATTTCAACTCCATCACCTTGCTTTGTCCTTCGGTCAAGTTCTATTGTACTTTGGATTTAGAAATTTCTCTTTTGTAAGAAAGATGGGGATAATGCAGGTTCTTTCTTCTTTCTGTCTCTAACTAGTAAGTCATACACATTTTTAAAAAGTAAATCTATAAAAAAAAGAAGGGAGTGAATTACATCGAATCAGACCCCATTTGATACAAATAATTTTATAAAACAATTTTTTAAATACTTATTATGTGCTTGGCATTAGTCTATTTAAAATGCATTGGCTCACTTAATGCTGGCAACATACCCTATTTGCCATTGTTTGTTTCATATGATGAATCAAAAATAGGAAGCATGAAATATGAAGCACAGAGAATGAACCATAGGACTGTTTACCAGCATCCTTGTTTTATCGATAAGAATACAAGAAGTGGGCTAGACCCAGGCTCTTGGCTCTTTTTAAGGAATTTACATGGTGTTTCTTAAAACAAACCTTTTAATTAGCAAACCTGACCTAGCCATCTGCCATAACGTAGTCATCACTGTCCCTGATTTCCATATGTGTATAAAGAAGAAGCCTCCTGAGGCAATGTGAGTCACACACACATAATCTGTGTTTTTGACAGCTTCTGACCAGAAGATCAGTTTTCTCTTGTTTATTTTATTGAAGAAGGTGGTATCTTATCATTGTTGATCTCATATTTGTGTTTTGTCCCTCAAAATTAAATTTGAACCTTCAAAAGTACTCTTTTGCAAAAAGACATAATAAGGAGCCGTTAAATTTGTGGAGTGTAGGTGCTGTTGAACAAAAGTTCAGCTATATTTTCTCCCTATTAGTTGTTGATAAAAATGATGAGTGAAAGTTTGAAAAGCTACTTTTTATTTTCTTTAGTTTCTTTGTGTCCTTGTCTTCTAAATATTAGAGCAAAAGTTGTGCAAAACTGCATAGTACCTGCATTCTCTTCTCTTCTAAATCTAATCTCAGTTACTCTTAGGTTCTCATTTTCTGGGTTAACTGTTAGTCATTTAGCCCATCAGAAATGCACTTTAGTTATTTTTTAAATAAAAAAATTGAAAATATACAAATAAAAGAGATTCTTTGAAAATATAGCTTAAATTTTTTAGATAACTCTGTTATTAGCTGCATCCCAGAACTTATGCTGAAATATAACCATCATGTCTGTATCCTTTGGATATTATAGAAACTGCAAAATTGGCAAGTGTTAAAAATGCTATATTCTGAAATTGGAAAAATTTGATCATATGAAGTTACTCAGTCCTTCCAGAGAATATTTAGTCTTGCAACTTCCTTGAACTTCAAATTTTGCAGCTAAAATTAATTTGTGGGACTTTTCCAAGATAATATTCAGATAATAATTTTTAATTTTAAAATAAGAAATATTGGATTTGCAGCAGTTGAAAGACATCCCCCCTTATATGGAGATAAATTACCAGATAAATTATTTTTTGCTGAGGGAAAGAATGGAAATAAGAATATAATGTCTATAAATATGAGATATGACTATAAAATATTACTTTAAATAACAAGCAGAAGTTTAGCATACATATGAATACTATGCTTTGCAAAGTGATTACCTTAAGAGATTAAATGCTTATTTGAATGATGTTATTGCTCAGAACATTTTGGGGAACTCTTCTAATTGCCTTGAAAACTTTCAGCCCAGTTTCTGTGTAAATCTTCACTCTTTGAAAATGAATTTGGCTTATGATATAGTCAAAGGTCATACACAGACTAGTTGGGTGATGATACTCATGGGCACCACACTTAAAGAACATGCTAGTTATATAAAATAATGAGACTCAGTTTATTAGGAAACTCCCAGACTAATTCTTGAAATGCTTATAAAAGTGGTATTCCAAAGATATTTTGACCAGTGGAGGTATCTTTTCAATAAGGGCATGAGGTCTTGAGGACAGCACCTGCACCCTCTTTGTCCTCAAAGCTCTCTTCACTAGCTTTGCAAGTTCTCCTTTGAGGTCCTGATGCTGAAACTAAACCTTGCATTTCTCTGTTGTTCAATACCAACTCATTTTTCGGTACCTTTTGAATCCCGGGACATTTTGCTGGCCTATAGTTGTTCCCAGTGCTGTGGACTCATCCTGGTGACACCCTGTTCTTATTTACACCTTGCTTGTTCCAACTGAGCTTAAAGAAAGGTCCTCTCCCCAGAGAATCTCCTTGCCCCCATACTTCTTTAATGCTGTAAAGGTTACAATACTTACTCATGTCACTGCCTCATTCAGTTTTACATATTCCACATAAGTAAACATAGGGCACATTCCTTATGGAGTTCAGTTATGTGGCTATATATATGGTATAACCACAGTATTTTCCTCTTAGAGTTAACAAATGTTAATGTTTTATTACATTTGCTGCAACTATTTTTAAAGTAAATTTTTATTTTGTTTAATAAATAAAATGTGAAATATACCACTCAGCCCCCTCCCACCCAAACCTTCCCTTTCTCCTCTCTCTCCTCCACAGAGGGGACCACCCTCTTGAAGTCTCTTGGTATCATTCTCACGCAAGTACAGCTCCATAATACCTTATGTGAAACTCTTGAGCCTGGTGTGTTTTGGAATCAATTTTCACATTTTAGAAAGGTAATATGATCCCTGTACTGTACATAGCAGCCCAGCAGCAATTAGACCAGCAACTCATAATCAAATATATTAATATTTTTACGACATTGTGAATCAACATTCGTACTAAGTGGATTAAGTACATAGTGTAAATAGCTTCCCATCAGTACAGTTGATGCTTTGCCACCAAAAGGGATTACTATGAACATATGAATAAACTTCCGCGTTTGTGGATTTTGAAATCTTAGATACAGAATCATGAACATTTATTTACCTTTGAGACATATGTACAAATTCTTTTTTTTTTTTTTATGGTGACATTGATTAACAAAATCCAATAAGTTTCAAGTGTACAATTCAATACTAAGTCATATATATATATGTATATATATATATTGCAGTGTGTGTCCACCTCCCATAGTTATCAGATTCTTAACTATTTTTCTGTTTGCTGATTTCCTTATTTTTGCTTTTATCACTGCTGCTTTTCTCCTGCTTGCGTTGATTTTATTCTTTTCCTGATTTCTTGAGTTGACTTCGTTTATGTGTTTTATTTCTTTTTCCATAGTGAAAGTATTTAAGGCTTTACCTTTACTTTCTGAATAGTTTTGATTTGTCTCATAAGTCTTTCAAGTAGTCTTCTCATTTTTATGGTTTATAAAATAATATCATTACATTATAAAAATCTCTTTGTCTCAGTATGTACTTGGTAAGGTGTTTTATAATTTCAAGGTTTAAGGATATTTTTGAGCTCTAGTCATTAATTTCTAGTGTTACTGCATTGCAGTGCTCAGTGTTTATGAAGTGTGCTCTTAACCTAATGACTTATGTAAAATTAAAAAAAGCCTACTATAACTGAATTTTCAAATGAATGCTATCATTCAATGAATGCTTGTTTTAACCATGTTTCCATTACTCAAAATTTTCTCCATCTCTTTTGTTAGAATTGCTTACAGAGTTCATAGCCCAATAAAAACAAAAACGAGTCTCTGCTTTATAGTTACATTTCCAAGACAGATAAATAAAAGCAACGTAATTTAGCTATTCACCTTTTTTCACCTTACCCGGTTCCAAATATTGAATGAAAATTTTCATAAAGCAAACTTATACTGAGGGGATTAAAAACTCACCACCACTGAAGCTATTAAGAAATAATGATAGTCTTAGCCAAAGGGGAAAAAAAAAAGAATTTCAGTTTTTAAAATAATGTCATTTAGAGAAAACTATCTTCTTCCATTCCCCTTTTTACCCAGGGCACATATTAATGGTCATTGCATCGAAGGACAGCATGCTCTATAAAGTGAGATCTCATTATCTTATTTATGGTCATATATCATACAATTCATTTTATGTTACTTACCTAAAAGGCACAGTGTTTGATTGTGAGCAGCGCTAGAAGTGTACCATACTCATTTGAGAACTAATATGACTTTAATGCACCCCAAATCTCACTCCAATTGTCACTTTCTTGCTTTGGCTTTGACTGTGCCCTATTCATTTTCAGAGCTTGGCTTTTCTTCAGAGAAGAAACTGTCTTTAGGAAAATTGTCTTATAGATAAATGAGATGAAATGTAGAAGCCATTTTGACCTCTCAGAGAAAGTATCAAGGCGCTATTGTATAGGCACTAGTTATTGTAATTATAGCATGAAAAGGAAACAATATAAAGTGGTGGTATATCAAGTTTTACTGATCTGATATCATATTCATTTGAAAAAAAATTTTGAGGTAGTCATATAACTTCACTTTGGTTTGTTTTAGTCATCCTGTTCCTCCCAGGAGAAGTTGCATCAGTTACCATACCAACCAACACCAGATGAATTACACTTCTTATCGAAACATTTTTGTACCACTGAAAGCATCGCCACAGAGAACAGATGCAGGAACACACCCATGCGCCCCCGTTCCCGAAGTCTGAGGTGTGTAGACCTGATTGAAAAAATGTTGCTTTATTGGATTATCTCTGTTCAACCATTTCAAGGGAAGACTTTTTAGTCCTCTAATTCATATATGTTAATTGATTTATGAACTACTGTAAATACAGTATAACTTTTCCATCTATACATGATATTTTTAATTACCATTGAAAGGCATCTTATTATTTTTCTTTTAAATTCTCACGATTTGCTAATTGCTGTAGTAGCAGTAATCACGATGGACCAAAGGGACCACCTATAAAAACTTCTAGCCATTGGAAATTTTAAGACAAATCTAATTATGGTGCAAGAACAGCTAATACTTTAAGAGGGAGAAACTTGGCTGAAAAGGAAGGACAACACATTCAGATTCACAGGGATGTGGAATTTTGATTTAAAAGTCCACCCAGATCTTTCGTTCTTTCTTCCCATTGTAAGTCTTACTTTCTCCAGGATTATGAACAGAGTATTAGAAGTTCGTGTCCCTGGAGTTTTTTGGTTGTCAAATGTAGCTCATTTGTCAGTGAGTAGGTCAAGTTTTATATTGACCTTGTTTCAAAAAAAATAATATATATATATATATATATATATATATATATATATATATATATCACAATTTTGTTCTTAAGGAAGCAGATTCTAAAACAGAGATGAGGGTGTTTATTAGGGAGTGCTCGATATCAACCCCTGTGGAAGAGAGAGGAAGAAGCAGGATTAGGCAGAGGGAGATGTCTAGAGGCCATATAGGCCCCAAAGCTGCAGCTGACCCCATGGAGCACTCGGAGGGGTGACATGACCCATCTGAGTTGCTCTTCCAGGCCAAATGGCTTTCCTTTATATCCCCGCTTTAGGCATTGTATATAGAATCTTAGGAAGGATGAGGCTTCGGGTGAGGACCTGGGACAACAGGTCCTTCTCTGCAGGGAATCAGGGCAGTCTATCTCCGGGTCTGCAAGTGTATAAGATCTTGATGCTAAAGAATTGGTACACTTTGACGTATTAAGGTTTCATTATAAAAGAGTTTATCAGGTGTTCGGTTGAATATCAAAGTTTACTGAGCAGGGTTTTCCCTTTGTACCTTTCTTATTTAATATCATAAACTGATAGTAAATGTAGCCACACATAGTAATTGTGGGATGTGTTCGATTATTTTGAGATATGGAATAAAAGACCAATTTTATGAATTCATTTAAGGGCATTATATTTTACCACACAGGAGCTCATTAGGTTTTATGAAAAGAGATCGTAGGATATCTAGTGCAAACTATCTCCTCCCAGGAATATAAATACACTGAAGGTGCACAGCTATATACCACTAGGAAGGAACACGAACCTACTACTGAAATAAAGAAAGACTCACAATAGTTGTATGTCTTTGTTTCACATTGTACACAATGCCTACCTCAGCACCTCAAATAAATATTTGCTAGTCTAGAAAATGGATTTCAGTGGTGACACCTGTGCCATGGAAGCCTCCTAAATCTCTTCAGTGGGATGTGGCAGAACGCAGGTGTATGAAAAAAAGTGTGAAATTGTACACTTCGACATGTCCTTGGTGTTGTTTTTGTAGCTATCCTGTTTTCTTTTATATTGCAGTTTATTAATTGATTTCCAGAATCAGTACACAAGTGCCTGCTACTACGTACAGAATATAATCTCAATTTAAGAGTGTTTTTAAACTAGTTATATAGTGTAGCTATAATTAATTTGTGGTATTCTACTTCTTGAGCTTCTTTTTAAATCCCCTTGAGGGTGTCTGTATATTTGTGAGTATGTATCTGTGTTCTAATGACTGATTTTGTAGTTTATTACCTAATATACTTTTTTTTTTTTTTACAAAGGTTTCATAGTACTTTTGATGCAACCAATTGTTTATAAATAAGAGGCTTATTTTCATTTCATGCTGTGGCAAGTTTAAAAGGGTAATTTGCTTTGCTTGCAGCCCTGGACGTTCTCCCGCCTGCTGTGACCATGAAATAATTATGATGAACCATGTCTACAAAGAAAGGTTCCCAAAGGTAATGAGTTGAATTGAAGATGCTTCGCATCGAAACAAACAGGCAACATAGGTTTAGTGTCTCTAAGGTGGTTTTAAGGGAAGTAATGGTCCAATCTAGTAATGACATGCATAAAACAGCACCATAGCCTTCTTGGAAAGCTAAAATCAGAAAACATTTTTTAAAATGCTGAGAACTAGCCACACTCTTTGTGTGCTGAACTGACTCTGAAGCGAATACTGCTGGTTTTATGTACCAACCACCAACTGGTAGATGGGCCTGGAGAGCTGCTCCAGGGAGAGTCTGCTTTGAAAGGCCCTTAGACCCTGTGCTCGTCTGCCCAAATCTTGGGCCTGCTCATTGTCGAGCGTGTAGACTGGTCTGTCATGAAAGTCTTTGTTGTTTTTTTCTTTTTTAACCTTTTTTCTTTTTTAATTTTCTATGACTAGCTACCTCTTTAGCAGTTATATGTCTAACCCCATTAATTTGGAAGGGAAGATGCAGTTGCAGTGTTCCCCCATTAGCCTGGCAAAAGGAATTTGAGCCAGAGAGGACCTTATGAAGGATTGTCACCAGGTGCCCTGGCTGCAAGGAGCCTCTGTCTGATAGTCTTTGTCACCTCGTTTTTATGACTTTTCCACCAAAGTGTTCCTACACATGTGGCAGAAGGCAGTCTCTCCATCTGGTTCCGGTTCTCCCCTCAGCCACCACTCCCCCACCTTTGTAGCCCTAGGCAAGAGAAGAAAAGGAAATCTTTGGTTTCATAAATCAGGAGTAGAATACTTATTATTTGTAATGAACCCAACATTGATGGCATTGATTAAAGCTGTTTCAGCTATTTATCAGATGTCGCCTCTTCACCAGGGAAGCAGGTCCTGACTATGTTAGTTAATACTGGTTAAGATTTCAGAGGGGAGCGTGAGTCAGGCAGAGGGAATCCTCTTGATTATGTGATTAATGTAAGCAAGGAGTATTGAGTAGGCAATACTAGGGCATCACAGAGAAGGAAATAAAAGTTGGAAAGGAAATTTTAGATTTATGTTACCAAGGGAATCCCTTTGCATGTGATGTAGCTTTTTGATAAAAGGATCAGCATGACATAAGATGCTTGTTCGTGGTATGTGAAAATATAGCTAAGAGAACAAACTCTTGGCCTGTCTTGTGGAACTCCTGCAACAGTCTTTATTTTTGAATAGGTAAACAGAACTAATTGATATTTTTTATGATTTATCTGAAAGACCCCGAGATCTGAAATGAAAGCATAACATTTGACAGATATTGAGTAATTTGAAGAAGCTAATTACATGATCCATTTTACATGTGATAGGGCATTAAAAAAGTAATTAACACCCAAGGATATTCAGTTTTCCTTATATACCACAAGGCTGTCTTCCACCTAGTGTGATATTCTTTTTTTTTTTTAGAGCCATTTTAGGTTTATAGCAGAACTGAGTAGAGTTCCCCAAAATTCCCTGACCCCACACACATACAGCTTCTCCCATCAACATCCCCCCTTAGAGTGGTCCATTTGTTACAATTGATGAACCTGTGCTGACACATCATAATCACCCAAAGTCCATAATTTACATTAGGGTTCATTCTTGGCATAGAATATTCTGTGGGTTTTGATGAATATATAATGACCTATATCACCATTATCGTATACAGAAATGAGGCTTCTTTTACATTTAATTTCTAGAATTCTATTTAATAACTTGTGGAGGTCTCTGAAAATGCAAGAGAAATATGATGATTGAATTGTCCACCTGTATGTTTCCTTGTATTACATCTATGTGTGTGTCTTCTCTAAATAGGCTACAGCTCAGATGGAAGAACGTCTAAAGGATATTATCACCAGCTACTCTCCTGACCACGTTCTTCCCCTAGCAGATGGAGTGCTGAGTTTCACTCACCATCAGATTATTGAACTAGCTCGAGATTGCTTGGATAAATCCCACCAGGGTCTCATTACCTCACGATACTTCCTTGAACTACAGCACAAATTAGATAAGTTGCTACAGGAGGTAAGAACCATATACCAACCACGTAAAGTTTTCTAATTTGTTTTGCTTTTCCCCTGAAAAAAAGAAAAATTTTATGAGAGCATTTGCTTAACAAGTCTTAACCGTGAGATGGAGTTCATTTATATTCCACGGAAGCAAATAAGAAGAAGAAGGAAAAAAAAAACTGATTTCTACTTGCTGTAAATTGATTCTGGTCATCATTTATAGTAACAGAAAGTTAATGTAATAAACTTTACAGGAACCTTGGGACCCAACAATCTATGGCTCTAGGATAAGTGGATTGTGAAGGATTTTGAAGCAGTGATTTTCCCCCTCTTAGCCATAAAGTTATAAATTGCCTGGGTGTATGTGTATTATTTGATGATGCTATCTAGTTCTAATATCTGGAAAAGCTAAATGGAAAATTGCTGGCTTCTTCCAGGCCTGTGTCCTATTAATTAACCTGCATGTGGTATTGGGTAGTAAATGGCAACTTATATTTTCATTAATGTCGATTATTCTTCTAACAAAATATCCAATTTCCCAAATGACAGCTAAACACAGGCGTGTGTAGGTCTAACACTTGCATATGTAGCTCCTGATAATACCCAGGGCAGGAAGGAAGTGTGTGTGGCAGAATGGAATTAGTGCATAATATTGCTATTCTAACTGAAATTGATCAGCTACAGCCTACAAGTAAAACCTATTTAGCCTATACATTTGGGTATATTGTATTTCTGTATCTCATGGAGAATAAATTATGCTGATGTAAACATAATTGAAGTTGGTTTTCTCTAAGCATGAATATGTAAATAATTGCATGGAACTGAAGGAAAATATTAGCATCCTAGTTTCCTAGAAATTCATCTGTCCTTGTCCCTACCAAATTTCGTTGTGGCGAGATGAGAAGGTCCCTCTCTGTCTAGCAGCCACAATTTTTCTTCCCTTTCCCATTCAAGCCTCCCAACTGTTTTCTATACTCTATTCCCATTTCTCACATTTCAACCTATTGCAGTTCACTGAGAGTGTTTCTCAGACTCTCCTTGGGGATGAACACACATTGTCTTTAGTTTTCATAGTTAATTTCCAATTTGATATGGACCAATTCTCCTATAAATTAAAATGAAATTAATTTACAGGAAAATCATCATGCATTTGAGTGTTCCAGCAATGTAGAATTGTTGGTAGAGTTCCTAAATGCTTACTCTCAATATTGTGCTTATCTCATCACAGTCTGATAATAGTTCATGGACTAGTACCAGTCTTTGGGCCACAGTCTGAGTAGCACCACATTAAAATATAATGTCTGTGTGGGCAGCGATATTGTCTAAGTTCACCTGGAATAGGTATGACACATAGAAGGACTCAATAAATATATGTTGGATAAATGGCTTTGGACTCCCTTTCACTAAACTCCCTGATATAAGTTCAGCTCTTCTCGTTTATTCTATAACCACTACATACCTCAGGCCACTATCCTCACTGTTCTGCCCTCCTTTCATTCCTAATCCCTCACATTCATACTTCTATGCAGCTGCAAGAACATCTATCTAGCATCCTTTAATGACTTCATTCTGCCCTGCAAGTAAAAACCATACCGTGGCCTGTGGTTATACTCTCCATCTCTGTGCATTGTAATGATCTGTTTTGGAGCCTCACTTCATGAGCATCATCCAGATCCTCGCTCCTCATCATCTCTAATTCCCTGGTGCCTCACTCAGTGCCTGATATTTTTTTGGCTCCTCAGTAACTGGGAGGTAGGCAGGGTTGGAGGAGCAAGATGTGTATGTGTACATGCCAAAATATTTGATCTGTTATGATTTGTCATCAAGTAATCTAATTCTCCTGTTCCTTTTAATTAAATCAGCTTCTGAAAAATACAGGAAATGCTACACGTATTACTTTTTATGAGAATATCTTGAAAATTATATTTGTTAAATAGTGCATTTTGAAACAGAAGAGACAGATGAGAGAGGAGCCCTATAGTCAGCCTGTGTAAGATACTCTTTCCTGATGACACGATTCTGTCCCAGGATATTACCATAATTATTAATTCAATCCTGTGTTTTTCATTCCTTCATAGGCATTCCTTGAAAAGAGTACAATCAATATCCAAAGCTATTTACATTGAAATCTCTCACTTAATTTTGTTTCTGTATGATAGACTTGGCAGATTGTTACATGCTAATTAAAAAAAGTTAAGATTTCAAAAAATCATCTGAATAGGCCATGTAATGGATAAAGAATTATTGATTTTTAGAGAAATTTCTTTGGGGCAGAGAAGCATGTATACCTGCGGCATAAAGGGCATTGTTGGGTATGAATAAGAATGTTTTCTTATTTGTATTCACAGATAAATATTTCCTTCAGTCCTTTAATGAAAATTAAAATTATCTTCAGAGCCATGTTTACAATATCCTTCCAGAGTTTGGAGCAAAATGGTCTCAGGATTGTGGCCCCAAATGTGTGAACTCACTCTGCCTGTCCCATATGCAATGCTGTCAGTTCCCAGCTGTGACTCGATGCATGTGCCTGGCCTGTCTTCTAGTCACTTTTCCTATTACAATCTTTTCCATGCCCAGGCAAGGTCTCTCTGAGGTCTGGACAGCTTGATTTAACTGATGCCTTTTAAAGTCCCGATGTCCAGGTCAATACCACATGAATGCTTTTTTATCTCCATTCTTTTTTTTCCACTTAGGTGTATTTAGCCAAGGGAAATAAAATATGTAGAAACTATAACCTACCCTCAAATCTGGGTCTCAGTATTTTTCATAGTAGCCGACACTTACATTATAAACACAAGGTATCCATGAGTGCTGAAGCTTGTTGGCAGCCAAGAAACTATTACTCTTCTCATGCTGTGTGTGTGGTTTTGCTTGGTGTTGTTTCAATAAAGCACCCCCACCCCAATAATGTTAGTAGGTAAAATATTTTTGAGTTACAATAACCCATTATATGTTCTGACCTTAGTTATGGCTGATAATTCTTAAAAGTAAGAAGTCGGAATGAACTGATTATTTTTACAGTTTTTAAAATGGAATTTGTATAATCTAAACTATTTTTTAATTTTTTAAGATATAGAGTTGTTTCCCTTTGAAGAAACCACCAAAAAATGTTCAGGCTTTTTAGATTTTCTTTATATTTCTGAATTTGTAAAGCAGTAATTATTATAGTAGAAGAAAATTCAGTATCTATACTAAATTTTCAATCAAAAAGTTAGGTGGAGTTTTTTTTGCTTCATCTTTAAGTTTTCTTCATTTATTTAGTTTTGATTAATGATAAACTATAAAAAAGACATATGACCTTATTTCTTGGCATTCATTGTACATTTCATAATCTGTTTTTGTTGCAAAACAGAAATTGAGAAGAAAACTTAGACGGTTTAAGTATTGTGTGTGTGTGTGTGTATTTCCTTATATACATTTTAGCATTCTAATGAGTTAATAGAACCTATAGTTATAGTTACTAGTTGGTTTGCTTCGAATATATTCTATTCAAAAATTATTCACCAATGGTCATTTTTCTATGTCTTTTTCTTTTAAATGTTAGCTGTTTTGCTTTGCTTCTGCTGGTATATAGTTTTTATACCTAATTTTTAGAGAGTTGCCTCTGATTTGATTCACTAGTCATATTACTGCTAAATATAATCATTTTTTTATAGATCTGGCCTGCCAGTTCTTTTCATGAGAGGTTCTGGTCTTTGACAGAATAAAGTACCTTCAAGAATGACTTTAAATGGTTATTACTATGTCTGTGAAATTATATTTTATTGCACCAACATCACCTTGACCTGTTTTTAATCATTAGAGGAATGTAAATTATAATCATTTAAAAATTAAGAAAGCCTAAAAGTGAGCATGCATAGCAGTTTACATTTAAACTTTTAAAACTGTTTTTATATCTGCTTTGATACAAATTTACCTCATTTCTTCAAGACAGTATCATTGAAAATTAAAATGACTCTAAGTGAACTGAGTTTTGTTCTCAGAATATTTGTTGTGCTTAGATTTCACAAGTAGGCAGCATGGAAATAAAATTAAAAAAATTTTAAGTCAGTTAAGTTTTATTGAGTTGAATACCTAGGTATTATTTGTTCAACACATAAAGTAGAATCATATGTATGTATCTAAAGTATAAACATTACCTAACATTTGAAATAAGTTATGCACACTTTTTACATGTAATGAAATAATTTATAGGCTAAATGTGTTGTATATGTAAACTATATTCCATGCATATATTAAGTGCCTGGGATAACTAAAGCAGCCCTTTACTCTGTTAGCCATTTCATACATTTAAGATCTTACATCTGGAAAATCAAGTTTCTTTAGCAGCCACCCACTCTACTTGTACCATGTTCTTAATGTGTCATAAACTGTTGGTGTCTCCTTCATTTGTGGTTCACATTAGGAGCCCTAACATTTGATTTTTAACACAGAGAATAAATCAAAGTTTGTAATTAAAATTTAGCTAATAGAGCTATTTGGTAGATACAGACATTTAATAGTGTCCATTTATGTAGAGATAATGTCCACTCATCAATCTTTTAAAAATATTTTCTAAATCACTTAATGTTAGAATACTTGCAATTATCTAATTAGCATGCTTTGCCGATTTTCTTTTTCATTTAATGGAGCAACTCTGTTTCATCATTCTTTTCATTGCTTTCTCGTAGGCTCATGATCGTTCGGAAAGTGGAGAATTGGCATTTATTAAACAACTAGTCCGAAAGATCCTAATTGTTATTGCCCGCCCTGCTCGATTATTAGAGTGCCTGGTAAGTTGCCCCTAGATGTGACTCCGTTATTAATTGTTAACTGTGGGAAACCCTTCGCCATCAGAAAGCTCCAATTTCATTTGGTTTCAAAGATTAGAGCTAAATAAAAGAGTCAACAAGAACTACAACTACGAATGTTTATGATGACATCCACATGTAATTTTTGTTTTCTGGTTTTAAGTAAGAATTCTAGGACTTGTGCTATATTAAGTGATAGTTCATAACACATTCTGAACAAACTTAACAGATGATTATGAAATATGTGCCTTTACCTTATCTCAGTGTAATTACTGTGTTACAGCTAATTTAAAACACTTGCTGAGCCTCACATTTTTGGTGTTGCCAAGATGCAGAGAGAAATATTATACATGGTAACCTGTGGTTATAATTATTATTTGTTTTTAAAATGTGGCATGCTAGAGATAAGTGCTAGTCAGCAGACCGTTTGGGGGAATGCAATAGGGCCTCATCCAGACCTGAGGAAATGAGACTTTGGAGATCAGTTTATTTTATCAATTATATATTTTTTAGTCAGTGATAATTTCCCTGTTTTAAAATTTGTTTTATTTTATGTAATTTTAATTGAGATTTCATTCAGTACTGTGAACAAATATGAAGCTTTGAACATAAGAATAATATTTAAAAGAGCCTAACATAGTATCAATATTCACTTTTAAGTTGTACTAGCCATTAAAGTATTTTTAACACTGTGTACAATACAGCTTTTTGAAATTATATATACACAAACGCGTACATATATGGTTACATTGCTATGCTTTTGGCCTTATTTTAATTAACATTCATAGCTTTTTATAATGGTGAAATGTTCACAGCCCCATAAATAGATACCAATGCACAGTGAGACGTGGTAGAGGGGAAATCTTGAGGAGAAAGGTAGGAACATGGTGGAATAGGGCCTTCCTTCAAAGGCCAAGACCCTTAAAACCACAGAGTCAAAAGCACCATTTGGCAGTTAGTGTCTCTGGGAAGATAAAGGGGAAAAATACTCTGGATGCCTCTGGGGAGGAGAACTGTGTGACTGGTGAATACAGGTAAAAGGAAGACTTTCTTCTCCTAGTGTACCTTTTGAATTATGCACCATATGTTTGTACTTCCGGTACTTGTTTAATTTCGAGAGAAATGCCATTTAACATTAAAATGTATTTTTCTGGACAGCAACAGGTAGGCTCAGAAATCTTGCCTTAAAAGAGGGAATGAATTTTTTTACAGTAATTTCTCCTAATCAGAAGAGATAAAGTAAAAGCATCGCCTTTGAAGATACAAACAAGTGAACTTAGTAGATTTGAAAATGCTGCTGCTTTCAGCACTGCTTAAAGCTCTGATGACTCTGGAGTTTTAGGGGATGTGTTCCCTAACCAACAGTCTTGTGCCTGCAGTTCCAGGCTTCCCTGGTCATTGTAGCTTTTATATAAAAAGGCACCTAGTGTGTACATTCATTTGGCTTAACTCCATTTGCAGCAATTTTTATTTATTTCATGGCCTTTCGAAACATTTGAGTAATTTTCAGGTGAAATCCTGAGATTCCAAAGTTGCTTATTTGGGGCATTAATAAAAATAGGAAAAATTGTGGGGAAAAAAATCTAGGAAGTATAACTTAAAATAGCAACTGTGATTTAAATCTGTAAGCATTATTGTTTGTAACACATAAATCCACAGCATTCATCTAGACTGATGTGATATAAAGATTTTTACTGTGTGCTAGAAGCAACAGACATCAAGAAAGTAAAATATGTGGGATAAATGTGCTACTGAATTTTTGAAAAGAAATAATTGGAAGAACTAATTTTATGTTTCTCTTAGCCTTCACATTATATGGATGTTAAGACTTAATTTTAGAGTGTACTGATAAAATAATAATTTTGAGCTTTTTCTTTCTAATATTTTTGGATACCTCTGTACTAAGGGAGTTTCCTATGAAACCTTGGTGAAAATGTATTCTAACATTATGCCTTTTGTGTGTGGCTATTTGTATAGAGAGAGAAACTGAATCTTCAGGATGAGATTCCCAGATTTTCAAACTTTGCTAAAAAGGCACAATTAAAAATTCAAACCTGTTTATTTTCAGTAAGATAGATACCTGAAGTAGAGGGTAATACCTGCACAATTGCATTACAAGGAAATTGGAAATGGTCATTTTGTTTGGGTTACCAAGTACATAAATGTATTGCCTTAGAAAATGAATAGGCTTCAAATATGAAGTGAGAATTATATACTTTTTAAAGCCACTTGCCTCCTTTCATCATAAATAACCCACGACCATATATATCCAGCAATCTTATTGTGAACAGGACTTACATAATAAAACCTTAGACAGTTTTGGATCAAAGTATCATCTGTGTTTGTCTTCTAGGAATTTGATCCTGAAGAATTTTACTACCTATTGGAAGCAGCAGAGGGCCATGCAAAAGAAGGACAGGGTATTAAAACTGACATTCCCAGGTACATCATTAGCCAGCTGGGGCTCAATAAGGATCCTTTGGAAGGTGAGTGTCTTGGTTGCGCTAACCTTTCTTTCACTTGCTTATGCACCGTGACCTCATAGAAGAACTTAGTGACAAATCTTCCCCCTCCGGCCCCCGTATTTCGGCTCTGTCTATTGAAAAGTCCAAATTGGGGGGTCAATTGCGATTTGAAGGAAATAGCGATAAGTTGAGTCCTGAGGAGCATGTGAGCATGACTCACTTTGTGTTTACCTAGAGTATGGGGACCACCCTGAAATCTTAGCAGCCCATCAGCCATTCTTAACAGTGCCAGAATGTCCCAGAAGGGTTTAGATTTCAATCTTCTGAGTAGTTTTTCTACTTGCAAAGTTTAGTTGGGTTCTTCTCAAAGGTACTTTTAATTTTGAAACTGTTGCCAAAGAAATTAATTATAATTTATTTAAAAGTGACATTTAAATTTAAAGTAATTTGAGAGTAAGGTAACTGATAATAGATTACATAGTTGGTTTATATATTTTTTGTTTACTTATCCCCCCAAAAGTCTGAATAATAGTAATATAGAAGGGGGTAAAAGTTTCTTAAGCTTATATAAAGGATTTACGGTTGATTCAAATGAAAAAAAAAAAAAGGTCGAATGCTATTAAATACAAAGAAGAGGAAGCACTCTGTTAATTATTTGTTTTTAAATTTAATATTGGGAAGCCACTGCCCTCCCACCTCAACCTTTTTGTGTTCCTTGTTGTTTGGGATTGTCATTTAAAACATTTAGGTTACATATACTGCCTAAAAAGACTCAAAAATAATCCTAGACTCCTTCATTCAGAGTTGTCTCCCTGGTTCATTAAATTGAATTTACAAACAGTGTTTGTTTTGCCAAACTGTTTGTAATGATGATAACTGTTGGCACAGACATTTTCCATCTAAAGCCAGAGACCCTGCTGCTCTCTCCCCTGCTCTCCTATTTCCCCCTGCTTTGTTTGCGCTTACGGCCATCGGATCTTTGCTTCCAGGGAAATGATGCATGCATTTTGGGGAGATAATGCTAGATAAATTTATACTGTACCGAAAGCAATACCACAACAGATTCAGCACTTATCAGAGACTGGTGGCTGCTTTTCTGAAAAGTTCCCTGGGGAGAGATTTTCCCCCATGGCTTTTAAATTACCATCTTTACCTTTTTGAATCATGAGTCTTCAGAAATGGTTTAAATCAATGAAATAAAAAGGGCAGATGTTTAATGGTATTTAGATGAGTTTTAAAAATCTCTTCAGGCATTACAAAATGATGCCTTAGGTTTCTGCTTCAAAAGCTGACTCTTGGTTCCATTCCATTACTACCCATGGCTTATAAATAATATGTATTTCTCAGATAATAGTTATTTAGCAGAAATTCTATTTAAAACAGAACCATTTTTTAATTTGTTTTTTCATAAAAATAATTGGAGTCGGGGAAGTTGTCAAGGTATATTACAGTGACTTTTCATGCTGCATAGTTAAGGTGGTGTCAGCTTTGAATTGTAGACTGAGTGAACTCTTCACAGTTTTCCTACCTGGTAGTAAATATCATTGTAGGCTGAACTTTGGTAGGCTAATAATCTGAGGCACATTTATGTGCATTCTTCACAGAGTCTTTAAAAAATTTAATAGTGATCTTTAACAAGTTTCAAGGTTAGTAATACAAATTGATAACTTGGAGTTGTGTTTTTAACTCGACACTTAATTTTCTTGATTCAGATCTGAGGACAGTATTTAATCTATTTGTTATCACTTAAAATATGATTATTACAAACTCTGATCTACATTTGCCTCCTCTTCTCGTTTACATCTACGCTAACAATCCTAAAGCCTGACCTTTGCAGGTTAGGAGTGAGGAACTGAAGTGGGATGGCCCAGGACTGTGCCCTGGTGGCCAGCACTGCAGGCTGTATGCTCTTGACCATGCTCTGGACGTATAAACTTCTTTGTGCCTTAATATTCTTTCTGTAAAAATGGAGTGACAGTAGTACCTATTCATAGCATTGTTTTCAGGGTTGCATCGATTTATCTCTGTACCCAAGATGTAGTAATGCTTAATCAATGTTAGCTGCTGTTACTGTTTTATTTAAACAATATTAAAATCGCTCCTTTATTTGAAATCTCCTCCAACTAACACATTTCAGTTTACCTCCTAGTTCAAAAATCTAAAGTGCTGGTCCCATAGGATGTAGACAGCATTTGAGTGACACCAAGAAAACATACACTTTGTACTCAGCTCATTTTTATTCTTGAATTTTCCCTACAGGTAAACTGGGAAAGTGAGTGTCAGTGTCCAGTTATTTTAGAATCTGGAGTTTATTTTTATCCAAAGACAACACTCCAATGTTGCTTTGCTTCATATCTTTTATGTGTAATCTGTTCCCTAAAAAGGACGATTATATTTATAAGAACATGAGTACATGAATAAGAGCCTAAGAAATAATTTTAGATGCATATAAAAATATATAACTAAAAAAAACCCTTTTTTTATACAAGTTCAAGTTTGAAATACTAGAAAATGCAAATTACCTATGATAGTACCACTCAGCGATAACCCCTATCAACATTTTGGAGAAAATTCTTTTATATTCTTTTTCTAAAAAAACATTTTTTTAAGTATAAAAATCAATCTTAACAGTAAAATGAATTAGATTTGAGTCTTCAAGGATGCATACCGGTGTAGGCTGAGGAATTAGATGCCCTTGTCTCTTTAACTAGACCACCAAGATTGTACTTAAGCTGGTGTTGAGCATGTGGCATCCAGCCCAGGATTGACTACACAATGTAATCAGTAATATTAAATAATGGTCAACATTCAATTAGCACTTAATTTTTGCTAGTCAACATGCTAAGAGCTTTACATGCATTGTCATATATAATACTCATAAAAAGCTCTAAGAGATTAACAAAAGTGTTGCCATTTTACAGGATGAGAGCTGAGGTTGAAAGGTCCCTAGTAAGTGCTGATAGTGGTGGTAACCCAAGTCATTTCATCCCCAAACCTCTCATAACCACTATTATTGCTTCTTTTCTGACAAACTGCAAATTCTTAGTGTACTAGGTGGGCTATATCTCAGAGGCTGTGAAGGAATGAAAGAAGTGATGTTCACTACAACTTCAGAATCATCTGAACTGCAGTTGGTGCTTCTCTGATGCCTGTCAGAGCCTGGGAAGATTTGCCTGTCTTAGATATCTGATTATAAGCACAGTCATTGACCCCCAAATCACTTCCACGCTGCAGTGACTGTGTCAGCCAGTGAAACCTGCTAGCTGGAGCACAGGCCCAGCTCTAAAGTACCTGTGTCTAGGTGTTCAGATGCAGTGCGATTCCAGGGAAGGATGTGTAATAAACGATTTCGAAATGTCAGTTGCTGGTTCTTGCCATTTTGAATTTAAGATTTTCCCAGGGGCTCATTGGAGCATAGAATAATTTTTTTTCCATTGTTTTAGTATGGTACTCTTGTCTAATCACCGTTGCCCTGTTTTTCTTAAACTTTGCTTCTTTTTTTTTTTTTATCTTAGAAATGGCTCAGTTGGGAAACTATGATAGTGGGACAGCAGAAACACCAGAAACAGATGAATCAGTGAGTGTAAGTATTTTTCTTGATAAAATATGTTATTGGTTTTTCTGTTTATGGCAGCTGGAGATTTTGGCTGTTAATTACTTTATTTGTTCAACAAATGTTTATTGTGTATCTATGTGTAAGGCACTAGGCATACAATTTTAGCCCCTCCCTTCAAAGAGAAAGGATCTTTGCTTCCAGTGAAGTTATGCTTCCATTACTGGGAGATGATAAAATAAAAATAAATCATGCAAAAATTTTTAAATAATAAATTTGAATAAGATCTGTGAAGAAAAATAACCATATGCAACTGGAAAATAACATGAAGAGGTTTGCCTAAGTCTTGCCAGTCCAAAAAGATCTCCCAAAGAAATGACACTTGAGCCAAGATGTGAGATGTTTGTTACTAGGATGAGAAGGGGCAGCGGGAACAGTCCAGGCCAAGGGAATATCGTGAGCAAAGACTGTGACACAAGGGAACAGAGTCCATCTTAGGACTAAGAGCAAGGGGGACAGTAGAGATCGGAGAGCTTGGGTAAACTGGACACAGAGGTCCTAGTTCATCTTCGTCAATTTTTTTCTTTAGAAGAATAGTGGGAAGCTATTGCATTTGGAGGAAATGTATGGGTATATAGGGTAAAAGGGGGTGGACAGGGAGATGACACAGTCTGATTTATAGCCTGAAAAAAATCACACTGATTGCAATGTAGAAAGTAGATGGGCTAAGAGGAACAGGCAGGGTGACCCTGAGGAAGCCAGTTAAGAGGCCGCTACAGTGACACAGATGAGAGGTTCTGGATGCTGCTCCCATTCTCCTTAATTATGAACACTAGAAGAAGATTCAGGCTAGAGCAGGTTGAGGGTGGTCAGGAAAGAGGAGCAGCTGGATAGCCTAGGGGCTAAGAACCCAGGCTCTGGAGTCAGGTTGCCTAGATTTGAAACCTGCTCCAACTCTTAATAATTGTGGGATCTCTCCGTGCCTCAGTTTCTTCATCTGTAGAATGGATATAAAAGATTAAATGAGATAGTTTGTGTAAAATAGGATAGCACCATATAGTAAATGCTAAATAAATGCTGGTTTTGTTCATTTTATTATAACTGTCATAATTTTGAATGTGTTGAGAGTGATGTTCCTTTGAGTCATCCAAGAAGAGCCATCAAACTAGCAACTATGTATATGGTGTGGTATCCTTTGGCACTTGGAGGGGGAGTTTTAGGTGGAGGTCTGAATGACTTAGGAGTCATGCACTGACATAAATGAGACCACTTTCAGGTAGGGAAGAATTACCAAGAAAAGTTGGTCCCAGTCTTGAATTATATTTTCCAAGATGAGATGGTGACAGGTGATGCCTAGTCCAGGTCCTATGGCCAAAGGCCAGGGGAAACTAGAGGAGAGAGTTGGTTGTTTGAGTTGAGGTGGTCCGGTAGCCCAGAGGCCAGGGTGTTGAATGAGTCATCTGTGCAGACACTGGGGCCACCCAGATGGTGAGAGAATGTGAGCGGAAAGAAGGTGGGAAGCTGGGTACCCAAGTCTCCCAAAGATGAGAGTATGACAGGATCAGCAAATGACAACACTGAATGGGGGAGGATGGGACATAACTTAGAGTCATGGAGTATCTTCCAATTTGTAGGAAGGGAATTCTAGGTTCTGCAGAAGGGCCAAAGAGCTTGGTAACACCCTCTAGATACTAAAAATACATGAGATGTGAGAAAAAAATTTTGAAGCACTTTATTTGTTCTTGTCCTTTGAATTAAAGTTTTTAAATAGCTCTCTTTTTGAAAATTGGTATCTAAACCATGGTAAACCTTATGGTATGGAAGTAAAGAAAGGTAGGCATTCTATGCTTGGGCGATGTCCCATTCATTGCTGACTACCTTTTCCAAACAAGAAAGGTTACCATGGGAATGAAATAGATGTGCTCTGGTCAGGGACAGAGAAACCACTGCAACCACCAGCCTATGTATAGCCACCTTAACCCATTCTTTTCTGGCTGACTGAATCAGAAGGAAGGTTGAGCATTCTGGACTTAAATCTCAAAACTTTAAAAGTCAAGGGTAAGGCTAACCTAAATAGTTTACAGAGGTAAATTAAGATCAGGAATTTTCAAAAACCTGGTGCCTTCATCTCCTGGAAGTGTAGGTTCACTTAAGTGTAACTTAGACACTGTGGTGAGGAATGGTTTATCAGCATTGCTCTGGAGAATTGATCTTTAAAGCTGTCTGCTAGGTTCTTCTGCTAGAATACTCCCCTTCAACATATCAACCAACATAGCATGTAATTCAAATATTACTTATTTTGCTATTAAAATCATTTTCTTGAATTCTCAACTACTTTTTAACATCCATATTTTGTTTCCAAGAGCTCTAATACTTCCCTGAAACTTCGAAGGAAACCTCGGGAAAGTGATTTTGAAACGATTAAATTGATTAGCAATGGAGCCTATGGGTGAGTAATTCAAGAAAACTCTCTATTGTATTTTAACACACTAGAGTAATATATTCTTCACATTTATCTTGTGCCAAATAGATGTTGTTTAGGGACTTCAGTTTTTAGATCACTGCTCCTTCATTGATGGGTGTAATGTACAGCCACAATCAGTTTTCACTGGATACTTTATCAGAAAACATATCAAGTGGCCTAGGAGTTATTTTAGAGGATTGGAGAGAAAGATTTTAAAAGTAAAAATTTATAAAGGAAAGGAAAATGTTTATATATGCCTGCTTCTTCCTCCTTTATTCTGTCCTTTTGGGTTCAGAAGTGACTGACTCTTGGTTCATATAGATATATGTATATATAAAACACACATCTGGAGATATATATATATATATATATATATATATATATATATATATATATATCTCAGAATATATGTATGTATCTGAATATATATTAGCATCTGGATAAAAACATTATACATATCTGAATATGTATAAATTCACATATAGTGGTAGTTCTTGAGAATTAGCCAGTACTTCCTGCCTGACTAGCAGTCAGCCTCATAGAGAAGTATTAAAATAGGAAGACTTGTTGGAAATTAAGAGCAGTACATTTCTTTTAGTTTTTATATTACATCAGGATTGTTTTTCAGTTGAACTCTGTGCTATAATCTGATCACGTTCATGGTGCCCCTTCCTCAATCCATTTTTGTAGACACATGATTTCCCTTCTCATGGCAAAGGGTCAATAGTGACATGATCCTCTGAGCTACTAATAAATAGTTTGAAAGGGCAATTAATACACAAACAATGTTCTGGTCCATTTTAGAAAGCCTGAGAATTCTAGTTTAATTAAGTATTAATCTCAATTCTATCTGTATAAAGAGAGCAATAAACAATCTCTTAGACATTTATTGCCATTTTTCACACATATGAACAGATAAGATAAAAGTCATTTTGTTGTGCCACAAGGGATCTTTCTCCTTACAATATTTTTTTACCTCTGATATTTTCCACGCCATTAACTTAGTGAAGAACTTAAATATTTGTGAGTCCTTCCTATGCTTCACTGATTCGCTTTCAGGATTATGTCAAATGGCATATTTCCTGATGGGGCTTATAAATGTTCTCTATGTTTTATTTTTGTGATATTTTATTTCCTTCAAAGACCTCATTGAAACTTTTCTACCTAAGAAATTGTTTCAGCATTCTCTTCTTTGTGGGTTTTATTTATTTGTTTTTCATTCTTTTTAGTTTTGGGGCACCTCTGAACGTTTCTTAGGGAGAAGACTGGACTTTAATTTATGGGTTTGAATACTGCTAGATTTTATTGGCAGTGGAATTCTGGAATAAGATTGTCTGTGAAGCGCCATGTTGATAAAATGTGGGCATATATCTTAGCAGTATTTGGAGTTCTAATTGGTTGCGTAAACTCATTTGTAGTGCAATTAAACCACTGTATAGTAGATGAGGTATATCACACTTTGGGGAATGGTTGGGAATATACATGAAGTTAAACAAGCTGTGAATCACTAAACACCCAGGATGCAGGCCAAGTCATTAATGGGCTCACAAGCTGCCTGTAGGAGCCTCTGCCAATCAACCAAACGCTTTTTTTTTTCTCTTTTTCTCTTCTCAGATTTAATCTCTCCTTACATTTTTGACAGATTTCCTTTACATGTTAATTATTTCTAATTTAAATTTGAATGAAGCTATACCCATTGGTCCACCCAGTCAAGATGCTGATTAAGGGCTTCTGTGAACAGGAGAACAAATGGATCCCTCTATTGATAGTTGAACTGGAGTTGTTAGAGGCTTTCTTAGGTATCTCGGTACCAGTGTACCTCTTATGTCAGTGACTCAGAGTGACACTGATTCCATGACTTCTTGAAAATTGGTTATGTTGGGGACTAACTTTCAGTAGGAAGAGCTTCTTACCTGTCATGCTAATACAACTTGGTTTTCTCAACATCCTACTTAGTGACAATTCTTGTTATAAAGCCAATTTGCTAATTTGATGAGCATCTGATTTCCTTCTCTGTTTAACATGATTTGGATCCCTGACTGAAAGTTAAACCAACTTTGCACTCCATAGAAAGCTAACACTTAGTACACGCCAGGCATTGTACTAGTTTCTTTTATCTATGTTCTCATCTCAAGAGCTTTGTGTGGTAGCTGTTAGTGTTTCCACTTAGATCTGGGAAAGGAAACGCTCAGAGGTCTGGTCACAGACACCGATTCAAAGCAGAGCTCTTTTTGATTCTAAGTATTCTTTTGTTATAACTTCTGGCCACCTTAATTAGGATATAGAGATCTTTCTTCCATTGAGCACTTTCCCCTGGATTTTTACATTACAACTTGGAAAGTTTTTTAAGTGAAAGACTAAAATTGACTTTAAATTCTAAAATGTTTTTTTAAAAAACCCTAAATTTGAAAGGCACACCGTTTCTCCCCCACTTTGCTTCACTTTCTCGCCTTG
>CM053501.1:68263551-68287091 GCA_028627145.1 Eidolon dupreanum | reverse complement strand
TAAGAAAGGTGGGAGGTAAAGGGAGGGAAATGGTGTCTGAGCATTTGACAGATTACTTTCGTAATTAAAAAAAAATCTGCCTAGGTCCTGCCATGCATTTTGATTAATAGATTCAAACTACCTTTCTCTTTGTCTCCCCCATACACTCACTAAAAATAATCAAAGACCTTAGGGGCTGTACAGAATAGAGAGATGAGCTGATTTGCTTGTAGCCAAGGGTAATTAGGGAATCTGAAAACTGTGACTGTAGTAAAATGAAGTGTTGATTTTTATATTGCTCAACCATCAAAAATAAAGAACTCTTGACATTTCTAGAACATAGAGGTGACATCATCCACCAGTGGCACAAAAGAAACACAGGCTTATGTACAGTGCTAGGAAACGAGATGGCGGAAGCAAGGAAGAGATGATAAGAGGACACTGCATATTCACACCCTGGCATTTAGGAAAGTACAGCTTTATACCTGTTTCTCTTTTCTCATGATTACATTGTTTTTGAATCAGAGAAAAGTAGAAGTCTTGAAGTCTTAGTCTTAGGGCTCAAATGCATTGAAATAAATTATTCTTTGTAAAGAGATTCAGCTTTTCATTTTATACCTGCCAATGATATTATTTAAATCAAATTAGAAAGGAGAAGGAAGTGTGTAACTTACTCAAAAGTAAGCTTAAGGTTTTTGAGATGAGATTTTTGATTTGTGAAGCAGTTTTTTATTAAGTCCTTTAGCAGTCGATTTCTTTATTTAGAGTGAATGGAATAGATATACTGTTAATGAGATTGAGTTTGGCATATGACGGTAGAAAGATTGTATATATTTGCCTTAAGATTCTTTTTTTGTTGGTTAGGTTGATGTCAAATGGAAGTCCATGAATCCTTTTCTGTACCTACAGCACAGTAGGTGATGATGTCCTGTGCCGTGCCTAAGCCCACTCTCCCAAGTCACAGGCTTCCCATCCTTTTGACCCTGTAGAGTCTGTGCCACCTCCTGTGAACTAAGGCCAAACTTCAACTGTGCTGTGCAGTCGAGTGGTACATATATGTTAGTTAAGTCTAAGCCTAACTTTTTCCTACACAAAGAATGCCATATGGTCAGCACTTTAAAATGTTTTGGCTGGTCTTTCAAAGGATCATTAATAGTGGCATTAAATTCTTTGTTTGGATTGTATATGTTAAGGTGATAGTAGTGTTGATGATTTTAAGAGCATAGGCTTATAATATAGCATTTAGAAGTAAAACGAAGTAAGCATTTTTCTTCAGAAAGGACAAAGATATCAGTGATAAAAAGAAAGATAGTCTACAGCCATGCCACCCTGAATAAGCCCGATCCCATCTGATCAAGGAAGCTAAGCAGGGTCGGGTCTGGTTAGTACTTGGATGGGAGACCACCTAGGAAGATCAGGTACTGTAGGCATACAATGTAAAATAAGGGATTGTAAGCTGACAAGGTCCTTGCAATCTGTGAGGTCAACCAAGGGTTGCCTTGTCTAAAAGAAAAAGAAAAGAAAGAAAGAAAGAAAAATTGATAGCCTGTGAAAGGAAGAGTAAGAGAAACCAAAAGGGGTGAGTGGCAATTTAGCTTTTCTCTGAGGCATTGAGCTGGTCGCTCTGCTCAAGAACTTTTTACTCCTGGCCTGTGCAGTCATAAGACTCACATCAGGGATTTTCCATTTGTGCATTTCCTACATGGTTATATTCTCTTAGGATACTCTGCTGAAGGAAGTCCTAATTTCTAAATTTAAAAAAAACCTTCTTGTTTACATTAAAGGTTAATAAAATTAAAAATAAAGAAAGCATGGCTGTTTTAAAGGAAAGGGGGTTTTCCTACTAGTCTAATAACTTCGGGGCAGATCAGCATTTGCCACTGTCTAGATTCAAAGCCAGGAAGATTTAGGGAGCCATTGAGTAATGTAGCCAAAATAATATCCTTTGTCTTATCCTATGAAATTTAGAAGAAACTTAGAGTGAAAGGTGTGAGAAGTTAAAGGAGATACTTTAGGTACTTTTTAGAAGTAACATACCTGAGCCTAGTATGAGGTGTGTCCTGGGAAGATGCTAGGAGATGACATAGGCATATGTCTACGTGAAGTAATTAAATGATGTCCACATATCAAAAACCATTATTAATAACATTGCTAATTATGATCATTGTTATCATATACAGTAGGTAGTCAAGGTATTCATAAAGTGATATTTGGTTTATAACATGGCCTTTCATGGTGGGGTGGGGGAAAGTTGTCTCCACAAGGGTTATAAAACATAGATTCTAGAAAGTAATTATTCTGGTTAAATGGAGTCATTGATTGAGAATTAGCAGACTTGTATACAATTGGAATGAAACCTGAATGGACACCTTTTTCATCTTTTTCTCTTCCACATCACCTTTCTCAACCCAGTCATGTGTTTTTAATGTTTGCCTGACACTGTAGGGACTCATGAGCCACAAGGAAGTATGTTTCCCAGAGTTTGTCCTTTCTTCTCTCTCTCTTCTCCCCTTTCCCCACCTCTCCTATCCTGTTTTCCTGAACGTGTTTATCCCTTCTTCTTTGTACAGTTGGCAGTTTTTCAGAGCACTTGGATCAGATAAATGGACGAAGCGAGTGTGTGGACAGTACAGATAATTCCTCAAAGCCATCCAGTGAACCCGCTTCTCACATGGCTCGGCAGCGCTTAGAAAGCACAGAAAAAAAGAAAATCTCGGGGAAAGTCACAAAGTCCCTTTCTGCCAGTGCTCTGTCCCTCATGATCCCAGGAGGTAGAGAGATATCTACTCGCATGAAATTGTGTGATTTGTGCATGTGGCCTCCTCCCCTTCCCCCAGTTTGGAATGCTGATTAAGATGCAAGATTGCGTGAAGCTGCAAGGGTACCTAACCCAGCTCTCTAGAGCTCCCTGCAGGTCCTCCAGAGTTCCCAGAGAGCTTGTGTGTCTTATTTCTTCTCCCTTTTTCTGCATCAGGAGATGAGGCAGGCTTCCTTTCACAAAGCATTATTGCTTTTATGTTTCCTTTTCCTTTTTTTTCTCCTCAACCCCCAAGTTAAGTGATAAATGTTCCTCCTCTGAATAATTTTTCTTCTCTAGATTATGCATCATTTATATACTTTACAGAGCTGTTTACAGCATCTGTGCGGGAAAGCTAAGTATAGTTTTTCTCATCTAATTAATGAGGAAATAGACACAGAGAACATAAGTTTTTTTTTGTTTTATTTCTGGGGATGCAGAGAGTCACAGACAGCACTGAAATTATAAGTTTTCCCAGCCCTGTCTGTTGAGCTATGCTTCCTCCTACTGGTAGTCAGATCATTTTCTGCCCTGTGTTAGAAAGCTGGGCTTAATTATAGTTTTCTTGAATTGCAGTATATTTGTACAGCCTGGTTGTGCCTCTAGTACTCACTAAGTCTATAGTAATTCTACTAGCAAAGATGAAATACACCCCTCGTAGTTATGACTTCTCACATGACAGCACAAGAACCGAAGTCGCAATCAAATTATATTGCAGATGGCTTATATTTAGAAGAATATAGACCATGTATAAAAGGGATTGTTTACATTTTTGAAATTTTAAATTTGTACAGAAAGAAATTAGCTATAAACAAATGTTCATTTGGGGGTAGTGCTTACTCTACCATATTGTTTTCTGGGAGATGTCCCATTCAGCTCAATAAAACAAACACCTGTCCCGTAGTTTGAATAACTATTCATACCCAAATGCAGTGGCCTCAGTGTAGCTGCAGTCAAAGAGGTAAGTGCAATGTGGTCCAGCCCACTTTTGAAAGCTGGTGAGAAAGCCTGCATCTTGGTAAAGTAGAGCAATTCAGGAGATAAGGGAAACTGTCATGAAGTAATGGATCCCAGGCCTGACTTTTCTACGGTTTGGTCTGTATATACACCCTGTCCTCCCTCTTGCTTGCATGTTTTGAATTTCCCTGCTCACCAGCATATGTCTTTTCACCTGGCCTCTTGATTAGACAGAAAGTAGTCAGCAAAAGAGCACCAAGATGCCACATGAAGTCAGAGAGTGAAGGAGCATGGATAGTGATATGTATAGCTCATTGTTCTACTTTGGACAGACATCAGAATTGGAGCAAAATGTGGTTTGGGTACTTGGAGCTTCCTGTGTCCACAGTGCTACCCTCCACACTGGTGAGATTTCGGTAGTGCTGGCATTTTGTAGCCTGGCTCCAGCTGAGCTCACATTTAAACTTCAGCATCTTTTGTAGATTATTCTTTTTCTCAAACATACACAAACACTTCACCTAACAGTTAAGATCTGTTTAGATTCACATAACTGGAACAGTGATATTAGCCTTGAATTAAAAGGATGTTTGCTTATAAAAGAAGGAAAACAGTAGAACTGGTATTTTGTAATAATAACTGAGTTCCTCTTAAAATTTCTACATTTCACCTGCATTATCCTCTCAAAAACCTTATTATAAATACAGGTAATATATAAAGAGAATAAATTGTAACCATAGTAATAAGGAGTGATTCTTTTATAAAGAAGTTGCCATTTCAATGTTTTCTTGATCAAAATTTTCAAATCGGTAATTCAATAATAATGTAAAAAGCAGCTGGTAAATTGAGCATTTGCTTCTTGGCCATGAATGTTTGAAAAGGATCATATTTGAAAAGGTTGTTATGGGCAAGATTTGGAGCCTGTGAATCTTTTACTGTAGTCCAGTCTTTTCTGTGAGGGTGGACTTGAAATCCATACAGCTATAATTTGTTTCTTTAATTAAAATAAAATGCATTAAATAAAAATATCACAACAAGATAGTAGTTAAGTTTTATATGTGTTTTAATTAGCCTAAAGAACTAAGAAATTTTAACTTTTGACAGTAATTGAAAAATTAGTTAAATTTGAAACACTTTTAAAGTTTCCCAGACAAGCTTCTGTTTTGAAATCCATGCCAGTTACTAATAGAAATATTTTTATATTATTTTTTCTTTATTTTTCCCATTAGAAACAAATAAATTTTTTTGCAACCACGCTCCAATCCCGGCAGGTCTGAGGTGAGGGCTGGCTGCATGTATGTCTGTGTGACCAGGATTAGCTTTGATGACTGACTACTTTTTTTGCAGACATGTTCGCGGTTTCTCCACTGGGAAGTCCAATGTCTCCCCATTCCCTCTCCTCGGACCCTTCTTCTTCACGGGATTCCTCCCCTAGCCGAGACTCTTCTGTGGCCTCTGCCAGTCCACATCAGCCCATTGTCATCCACAGTTCAGGGAAGAACTATGGTTTCACCATTCGAGCCATCCGGGTTTACGTGGGAGACAGTGACATCTATACAGTACACCATATTGTTTGGGTAAGACCAACAGCCTCTCACGCCTTGCTACTTTTTATTCCCAGCCAAACTGGAAAATGGATAAATTGGCTCGCACACAGTTAACAGCAACTGTATTTTCTGTTAAGCTGGCATCTGGGAACTGTTCCATTTTTCCTTTAGTCTTTCCTTTTATCAATGTGGTGGAATTGAACTTAGTACAAACTAATCCTTTCTCATAGTTCTATTAATTTTCATATTTGATTGTCCACTGGTTGTACCAAGCTGGTAGAAATAGTCAAAGACAGTCCTATTTCCATCCTTTTTTATTTTACTTATTTTATTTTATTTTATTTATTTTATTTTATTTTTTCAGCTTTTTCTCCGGCCTAC
Source organism: Eidolon dupreanum (assembly GCA_028627145.1). Lineage (NCBI taxonomy): Eukaryota > Metazoa > Chordata > Mammalia > Chiroptera > Pteropodidae > Eidolon > Eidolon dupreanum. The sequence continues at coordinate 68,281,433 of CM053501.1, read as the reverse complement.
TTTAAAAAAAAAACAAAAAACAAAAAACAAAAAAACAAACAAACAAAAAACACAAACAAACAAAAAACACAAGCAAACAAACTAGCTTCTTAAATCACCTGAAATATTTTTAAAGAACCATAGGACTTATCCTGTTATAGGATGATAACAGAATAGAAATAGTAACTGTGCTTTTTTGATTTCCTCTTAGAAGCCGAAGGGTCATTTGCTAATTAACTCAGAATATTCTGCCCGTAGAAACATTAGGGCTGTCATTTGTTTCCTTACAAATGTACCCTGTCTTTTTGGACTTTAGAATGTGGAAGAAGGAAGCCCAGCATGCCAGGCAGGACTAAAGGCTGGGGATCTGATCACGCACATCAACGGGGAACCGGTGCATGGGCTTGTCCACACGGAAGTGATAGAGCTCTTGTTAAAGGTATTGTCTTTTATATGTCACAGCTGTACAGATGAGGCAGGTAACCAGAAAGAACAAGTGCTATGAATTCTATACTTGAGTTCTAGAGTGCATCTCTGATATACTCATAAACACATGGTCTTATTACTGGGAAAAGTATTCATTTGTCTCAGTTTCAGTGTTAAAGACAAAGATATAAATCCTCTCGTTTTATATGGTGAAAAACATGTCCTTATATCTACACTAACACTTCCTAATTTAATTTTTTTTTCTTATTCGAAATTATAAATGGTAAGAGTTCTCTTTGTTTTATATGCTTCACATACGAAAATCTGTTTGGAAATCAAGTACCCCAAAGGTAATTTTCTTCAGGAACATTCAGGAGGTTTTATTTTAGTATAGTGGAAGTCAAAGTGGTATTAAACTATGGTATCTGATCTGAAAGTTTAGAGAGTTGGATTTCCTTTGAAAGATAGAACTGTGAATGTAAACACATATACTATAAATTATATACATAACTGGTAATCAAAGGAGTTCTAGAAATCATTAAGCACCGACCCCCCAACATAGAATGACTTTGAATAAAGATCAATTTCTATTTAAATGTAAGCTGAATAAAGCCGAGGGAATAAGATCACAGGAAATATGAATAGGAATGGAGAGAAAGAATCTATTCTGATCCTCTCAATTCTGTTGTGTTTTTTGCTTTGCCACCTGCTAACTCTAGGATATAAAATTATAGTTTCAGATATGGATCTGGTTAAAACAAAGATGAATTTGAGTTTGATATTAAATTTTTTTAGGAAAAAAACTGATTTGTCTATGATCAGAAATACAGTGTCTCTAGTTGTAGGATTATTTTACAGACAGCAGATTTTTGGTGGACCTCTTGCTTCAAGAGCATGTAAGAGGCTGCCAGACATAGAGGTGTAAGCCAAATTTCAGATAAGCTATATGGCCTGTTGAGAAACAAAGCATATACACATATATGCCATTTAAATAATGTGTTTTTGGATCATTTCTAGAGTACTGGCTCTGAGGCAGGTACCATAGTAGACATTAGTAACACAGAATTTAGGTATGATTCGTGCCTTCAAAAAGTATGAAAGATGTAGGAGATGTGTAAGTAGATAAAATACAACTGAATTAGGGCTGTAGCATAGGGAGTAATTTCATACTTGTTTTTAGTACATTTGATACGTAGGGAGAGGCATCACAGGGAAATGACATTTAACTGGAACTTGAAAAAAAAATGAAGGATTTGGAAGGTAGTACAGAAAGTGAGTCTGTAAAAGCCTTTCAAAAGTATGTTTAGTTGAGTGATATTCTCATTCCTTCTCCACCATTCCCTCAGCCAACACAAGTGTATTCTTCAAAAGATTCTAGGTCTGGCCTATGTTCCAGGAGTAGTAACAGCATGTATGCTTAAAGGTCTAGTGTGAAGTAGCAGATTATAGGAAAGTTGTTGCCATTGATTAATTCACAGCATTAACGAGATTTTGGTCTTGGGCTCAAGCCACAAAGGGGTTGGAGTCTGGCTTTGCTGTCATTCATACCCAAAGGGTATTCCTCTAACTCTAGGCAGCTTTCTCACAAATGTGTGCTATTGATCACCAGAGGGATAGGACTGAAGATCGAGAGAACATTGCAGAACATTGCAGGAAATCAGCTTATGGTCATGCTGACACATAGCCAATGTGACAGCATCTCTGCAGGAGAGATGTGGAGTTGCTATTAAAACTTCTCACATAATCCCAGCCTTTACCCACATCCTGGTATATAGGTAGGTACTCAATAAATGTTCGTGGAATTGAGGTGACCATGGGGTTCTCATTTGATTGCTGTCCAAAAGTTAACCATAGGAAGAGTCAAGTACTGCGCATCTACTTTTGTTGTGTCTTGACTCCTGTCTTCTACATGCCATTCATTTGATAATTAAAACCGTAAGATGGATGGAGTTAGTTTACACTTTTGTAATATACCTACGTAACAGAAACATGCCACTTCTGGAACCTACATGGATAAGACGAGTTCTTGGTTTCATTCACCATCTATCTCTGATAATACTCTTTGTCCAGTTGCCTGGGCTGTTTTTCTGTCTATTTTATCCAATATATAAGCCTTTCCAGTTAGTTAGGGACCACAAAGGTAGGCAGACAGAGGTGCTATCTCTAAAATGCTCCTTAAGCTTTTCTAGGAACTCACTTTGACCCTTTGTTTGGGGTAATAAATCTATGTTTTATAGATGAGCTTGTGTTAGTTGTTATCAATCCTACTAGAGCTTTCCCATATCTTGGCATCGGTAATTAAAAGAAGGTCAAAGTGATTTTAAATGGTAACGTGTTTGCCTTCTACATTCTTTATAACCATATTGTGTTATTTACGGCGTAGTTCCTGCCATACCATATCTTTACATAATTTCACATGTCTGCTCATAAAAACAGAAGAAGAAATAATAAATCGAAATATACACCTTTAGAAAATATTCATTTGTTTTGCTGAGACATAATTGATCATTTTCATTATTTATTTGGTAATTATTTTAATATGATTCTGGATTTTAAAACCTCTCTCCCTCTTTTATGAAATTTGAATGTACATTTCTCCCAAAGTTCTCTTGGCAGAATCCCGTGATCTCATGTGTAACATTTTGGCCTCATCTGGTTATGGAGTACCTTCGTTCCTGCATCTAGTCAATGTGTGTCTGAAACTGTGTAAACATGCTGAAATGGAGAACCATTGGCACTCTTCAAAGCCATGGCATGGCCTGTCACAGACCCAAGCAGAGGATCCTGCCTCTGTTCATTAAGGAAGCACTCAGAAGGGATAACCAATGTAGCAAAACAAAGAGGATACAAAGGATTTAATTATCTTCCCAGCAAACTGGGATCATGCAGTAATCATGCAGCTTTCTTCCAAACTTAACCACAGGTCTTAGACAAAGTGTAAAGTGACTAGTATCAACACTGGGCTCCCATGTGCAATCACTGGTGGAACATCAGGGCGGTAGCTGTATTTTTGTATTTCTGGATGCTGTTTACATGATGTTCTATACTTATAAACTACTTCACAAAATCTCGTGGCACCCTTAGAAAAAGGAAGAAGAGCTATCACATAGGGCTGTATGTATATGATTAGAAATACATGTACATTACTTATTTATTGTTTGAATTGTAAACACAGTAAGTGTAGTCCATGTTTGTTTCATGGCTTCACTGTGGTCATGGGTGGAAGCTGTGTTGACCCCGTCATATCCCCTGCCCACATTACCTGCCCGGCTTAACCTCTCTAGTCCAGGAAACACTGTGCTCGGCCAGGTTGCTTTCTCAGGATTGCAGTTGTTTAAATCTCACATGTATAAGAGAAGCCCTAAAATTATATCAGCCCCTGCTTCAAAGATTTCTTCTCCGTGAACTCTGGGGAACCTCTGAATACTAAACCTCTGGGGACCATGAAATAGCCTCATTATTACCACCCTCACATATTTGCTGAGCCCGTGAAATGTACAGAGCTCTGTGCTAGGTACTTCAAGAGTCCCACAACAGATGACACATAAGAATAATAGGTAATAGAGAGTGCTTTACAGGAATAAACACAGGTAATCCTCACACCCTGTGAGGTAGGTGCTATAAATATAAATGCCCCCATTTTACAGATGAAGAGATTAAAGCAGAGAATGTTAGTAGAGCAGCCCAAGCTTATCTGCTAGGAGGGAGCAGAAGATTTGCACCCCCGCTGTGTAGCAATGGAGCCTGTGCTTTCAACTACTACACCAGATTGCTTATACATGAAGTTCTCCGATTGCCAATAGCTAACAGTCTGAAGTTCACAGGGGAAAACAGTGGCCATAACAGGTTACAATCAAAATATTATGGAACAGACTGTAAATATGGCCCAAGTTCTGAAAGAGTGATGGCCTTCCACCGTGGTAGACAGATGTGAGCAGTTAGGGATCATCTGTGCAGGGCTGTGAAGGCAAGCTGGAGATTTAGTATACGGGAAGGGGATGCAGGACGGTCTAGGCAAAACAAAGAGAGTGCATAAAAACACGAGGGCCAGAGAGCTCAAAGTGCTTGAGATGCATGAGTAAACCAGTGTGGCTGGAGCTTAGGTTCAAAAAAGGACTGAAGTGTGCAAGTTGGATGGGGCCAGATTGTGATGTGTGTGAATTATAGCAAAGATGCAGGTATGAGGAGGAGTGCCATTCCCCATGTACATTTTGCAGAGGAATAAATGTAAAAACAGTCTAGCTCAAGAGGCACCCAAGGCCAACTGATAAGTAACAGGGAACTAGATTAAGAGAAGAGATTACATAGACTGACCTCTACTATTGTATTCAGTTCAACCACCTTAAAATAATTTCTCTCACACTGTGCACTGATTACACAAATAATTTAAAGTAAAAGTGAACTAACTGAATATTTAACGATCACTGTCCCCATTTTTTGTTGTTATTTTTAAACAAGTACCACAGAATTTCTCTGATAAGAGATCACTCATTCTCCAAGGGAATTTGTTGAGGAACCCACCCAGATAGCCACATGATGCCATTCAGGCAGCCTTCCCTGTAGCTGATGGATCCACCAGGTGGCAGCCTTCCTATTTCTCACCTATTCTCTATGAAGTTATTTTTCCAGTCATTTCTGATTTTCATAATCATTAATGTTTCTAACCAAATATTGTTACTCTGCCTCTTTTTTTTCTTCTTTAGGGAAGTTATCTCTTGTTGTGTCTCCATAAGTCTAATGAACTGTCCTCTGGACCAACCTTATGTAGAAATAAGGAAAACTGGATTTGTTTTTTATAGGCAAAGGAGACATTTGCACAATCTAGTGATGTGTTCTGATTTAGCATTCCTGGTTGAACTATTTTCTGACAACAGATGTTCAGCATTTGTATTTCTTTTATACAATGTTTATGTTATTTTTATATCTCCTTAATGTCTTCTTGACAATCTGATACCATGATCATTCCTCCTGTCAGGGCAGTGCTTGGTCCCATCACCACCGCTTTTCCTTAAAAACCAGATATGCACGTTGCACGTTGCTTGGAACAAGACCGGTGGAGAGGATCTGGGCCTGCTGTGCCCTTGAGGAGCAGGCTGTGGGGGTGAGAGGTGGGACAGCCAGATTTGGGCTCTTCCACTGGGTGCCATGACCCTGGAAAAGAAGAGCCTCAGTGTCTCTGAATCTGTTTTCCTTAACTATAATGCAAGGATTACAATCCCTTCCCACATCATCCTGTTGCAAAAACAACAGCAGCAACAACAAAACAGCCCTTGGGACCTGATTGTGAAAACAAAGTAAAAGAATATATGTGGCAAATACTTTAATGTTCAAAATGTGCTTTTAAAATGCAGAGTGGCATTGTCAGCCTCTTATCAATGAAGGTAGAAAAGTCAGTGCTGTATTATGTGAGAAAAGGGTGGAATTGGATTCAGTGGAGAGAGGAGCGCCCATGATCATTATGGCTCTGTGTGTCTGCTCTGTATGTGAATATAGAAAAGGACTGGGAGAACTTCTGTGAAAGATGAACTCCAACCCCGTTTGTGTCCCTTTCCTTCACCGAAGGCATATGGGAAAAACTAAAATTTTGTTATGGTCTTTTTCAATTTGCGGAGAAAAGATCCCATTCCAAACAGCCTTAAACAAGCTGAAATTTTCATCTAAAAATAAATAGAATGTCAGTCTCTACTCTCATATAAAGGTTTATGTTTAAAGCTCTCGTATTTGCATATAATTTATGCAAGAACATATAATTTATTCTTTCATAATGAAAAAAAATTTCTATTGTTCAAGTTTAAATCCTATTTACCTAAAATATTTTTTATAATGATGATATTAGGTATGGAATTACATGTTCTTAAATATATAAAGATCTCTAAAATCAATAATAAAATACCAAGGCTTTTAGATACTAAATTGGATCTAAGACATGAACAAATCATTCCCTAAAGAAATACAAATGACCAAAATAAATGAAACAAATCTGGCCTGTTAATTGTCAAAAAAATGAAAATAAAAAGTGATATAACTTCTTCCTATATAATTGGGAATTTGTTTAATGTTAATATTCAGTTCCGACAAACCTATGATAGGGCAGGTACTCATATGCTGCTGGCAAAAGTATAAATTGGCATAAGCTTTCTGGAAAATAGTGTATCGGTATGTACCAAGAATCTTTAAAAAGTTCAGATAGACCCTTTGATTCAGTGCATGGGGTCTAATTACCTAATCTAAGGAAAGTATCAGGTTAGGACAGTCATATATAGATAAGGATATTTATTTCAACTCTTAGAAGACTTTAAAAGTAGAAAACAATAGCAGTAGGGAAATAGTTACATTTTGATTCACCCATCTCATGGAATATTACAATACAGCCAATAAAAACTACGTTCTTAAAGGATATTCAGTGGTGAAGGGAAAGTTTTTCAAAGTTATATAATGTGAAATGAAAAAACAGCATAAAACTAAATGTTAGATTAATTTAAAATTTAAATGATTTATAAAGTATGTCTACATATATGCATAATTTATACTTGCTCTAAAAAAGACCTGCAGGAAATAATACTGAAATATTACAGTGTTAGCTGAGTGGTAGGCTTCTCAATGATTCATTTTTTATTTATTTTTTTACCTATACTTTATTTTCTTTTTATAATTGCATCTAGTACTTCCCAAATTGGAGGCATGGGAGAGTAGACCTTACCATTATAACAGTCCATCCTTGTTTTTTCAGTCCCCTGTCCCCACCATACTTAACTCCCCATTGCTTGGTACCACCTAGAGCTGAACTGCTAAGTGTCTTCCAGGCATGGGCTTTTTAAAAGTCCCTTCTTTTATTTCCGGTCTTTTCAGGGTAATTAGACCCACTCGTGACTTTGAAAGGACATGTTTCTCCCTTGGTTTTTAAGAAATTCAAGAAGGGATCATTGATGCCAGAGTGAAGAGAGTCAGTCCTGCCCACCTGCCCTGGGCACCCCTCAGCCCGGCTTCTGACTCATTCTCCAGTTCGTCCCCAGCAAGCTCCTATCCCAAGACTGGGTGAAAAGGGTCACGAACACACCAGGAATTACCTTACCATGTGTGACCTGGCTGAAGAAAGGCTGCTTCATACTCATTGGCATAATCTTGACAGCTCTGCAAATGGACAGGTTTTATGGTGATAGAAAAGGAACCTCTTAAAATAATGAAAAATAAAAGTCTCATTTTATTCCGTTACTGTTTGATTTCTAGGTCAAAGGAAAAACACAAAAATGAGAAAAAAAGAAAAAATAAATCAACGAAGAGCAGACAGCCCCTGGGCACATTTGCGCTTAATACATATGGATGAAGCTGTTATTTATAGAGCCTTTGCATGTGTCACACTGGGTACTAAAGGCTTCACAAACTCTACCCTATGTGTGATCCTCAGAGGAGCCCCTGTGAGACGGGTGTAATTTCACTGTGAGATAGCACAGGAAGTGGGGACAGAGAGAGGAGAAGCAACCTGTTCAGGTCCCAGAACTCGGATTTGAACTCAGATCTGTGCAGTCCAGAGCCCACCCTCTAAAAGAAACCTCACATTTTGCCTCTACCCAGTTTGTATTCCCCAGGATTTCATTGTTTAAAAGGATCATTTAGAAATGAGAGTACTTTTGTATGTATGTCTTTGTATATCTTTATTTGTCTTTGAATCTCCTCTCTCTATTCTGATCTTGTTTCACTACGGCATTTCCCTTTAATATCAACACATTTTATTTTTTATAGAGTGGGAATAAGGTGTCAATCACTACTACCCCGTTTGAAAACACATCAATCAAAACGGGACCAGCCAGGAGAAACAGCTATAAGAGCCGGATGGTGAGGCGGAGCAAGAAATCTAAGAAGAAAGAAAGCCTAGAAAGGTTAGTTAAAGCAGTGTTCTTTGTGAGGTTAGTATATATTCATGTTAGAGGAAAGTTACTCCCTACTTAATTTAAATGCTTACATATAAAAAATATTATGCCGAGGTTCACATATGTTTATACATTAAAGTTCATATTCACAATAGCATTATTTTTCTTAGTGAAAAGGTTTACACAGTTATATTGTAGAACAATTCAGATTGCTTTTTCTCATGTGTGTGAACCATGAAAAGCCCTTTGCTCTTTCTTAAGCCTTTAGACTTCATTTCAGTTGATTTGGATTTGAGGAACCAAACCTTCAGGGACTTTAAAGCATTAAATCTACATTTAATAATGCCCTTCACGTTTTCTAAAAACAAACAGTTGCTATTTTCTAAATGCCAGATATTCTGAAATAACTATATTTTTAAAGCATCTAAATAAGCCTAGAAGAAATAAAAAGACTTTGTTTTACTGATTGAAAAATCTCACTAGATTACCCATTTGTCATCTGGGAGGCACTGTGAGTATCTTTCTGTGTTCTGTGCCGACACTGGCAAAATACAGGTCTGAGTTTCTGGTGGGGACATTTCTTGCCAGGCAATTGTGTGGATGTGCTCCCCACACAGTGCTGCAGCTCCCCTCCTTTACCCACTTAAATCTAATGTGTCTGATTATATTAAAAGATTTTTGATGATAGAAATGTAGAACAATAAGCAAATGTAAAAGGAATGCTTATCAACTCCAGAAAAGACAAAGTTGTACAAGAAAAGAAATAGAATTATGCTTTTCATAGCCCAGCTGTGAACAATATTTATAATATAAAATAACCACCAGCCTTTTTTCTACCCCCAAATTTTGGCTTTATTGAGAGGAAGAAAAAAGCGGATGTGTTTTTGGTCAGAAGGTAGAAGAGCTTAATTCTCATTTTCTGTGGTAGGACCTCAACAGATATTTCCAAAACTGAAAAACTAAAAAGTAACATAAGCACATTACTTAGCAATATGCAGACCAATGGGAGAAAAAACAGATAAAAGGGTAGAGATTGATTTCTCTGGGGAGTGGGCAAAAGGCAGAGTAGGGGCATTGTTATTTTTCATTATAAGTTTATAAAACTGTTTGACATTTTAACTTAAGTGCATTTATTACTTTGATTAAAATTATACACATGCAAAAACACATAAATTCTGAGATTTTTTTTTTAACGTATGCTTTATATTTTGATTGTGATTTAAGTCATATAGAATACACTATTCCAAGGGGTAGCAGAGTTTAAACTTTTTGATTAAGATTACCGTGGGTTAGTCAAGCTTGCTGCATGGTAAAGGAACTCTGTACAGCCACCTGCACTTCTAAGCCATTTGAAGCTGTGCTTTTTGCTTTAAGACGTGCTTGTTGAGCGCTAAATACACATTTGCTTCTGCTGCAGCCTGGTCTCTGCGCCCTGCTGATATGATAAGCTTCAGTTCACCTTTCTTGGTTTTTCTATGTAAATGTACAACCTACATTGTCCTTAGGAATATTCAAGAGCCCACAATGGAATAAGCATAGGTAACAGCCCTCGTAGATAAAGCCTCTGCTCAGCGTGTCGCCATTGAAGTATTCTATATCCAAGATGATAATTTTTTCTCAGAGACGTACTTTGTATTATCTCTTAATTAAATTTTGTCAGTATATCTGGGGGTACATACTCAGAAGCTTTCAGGGAAAGAATACCCTCTTCACAAACCTGGGAAATAAATAAATGAATATATATTTTTCCTATCTTCCCAGCTGTTCTTGAAGTATTTAGAGTTAAGAGAACTTCCATTTTATACTATCAAAGACTCTTCCTTTCTAAGTCATAAAAGTATTTTTAAAATAAATTTATTTGTTTAAATTAGTTTCAAGTATACAGTACATTGGTTAGACATTTATAATATTCATAAAACGATCCCCTAAATTGCTTCCTCCCTCCCTTTTATATTAATGCTAACTGCATTCCCTCTGCCATGCTCCCTGTGCTGACTATCAACTACTAATTTGTTCGTCTTTAACACTTCACCCCATTCTTCCAGCCTGCCAACCCCCCTCCCCTCTGTCTGTCACCAAATTGTCCACTATATTTGTGAATCTGTTTTTGATTAGTGTGTTCTTTTTGTTCCTTAGATACCACATATAAGTGAAATCATATGGTATTTATCTTTCTCTGTCTGACTTATTTCACTCAGCCTAATAACCTCTAGGTCCCTCCATGTTGTTGCAAATAGTAGCCACAATGAGATATCACCTCACACCTGTCAGAATGGTTATCATCGATAAATCAAAAAACAGCAAGTGTTGGTGAGGATGTAGAGAAAAGGGAGCCCTCATACATTGTTGGTGGGATAGCAAATTGGTACGGCTGCTATGGAAAACAGTATGGAGGTTCCTCAAAAAAATAAAAAATGGATATACCTTTTGACCCAGCAATTGCACTTCTGGGTATTTATCCAAAGAAAACCAAACAACAATTCGTAAAGATCTATGCACTCTAATATTCATGGCAGCATAATTTCCAATAGCCAAGATATGGAAGCAACCTAAATGCCTATCAACAGATGATTGGATAAAGAAATTATGGTTCATATATACAATGGAATATTACTTAGCCATTTAAAAAAATGAAATCTTACCATTTGCAATGACATAAAAATATTTTAGTATAAAATAGGATCCTTCTCTTTCATAGGATCTGCCACCATATCGCTGTCTCTGGCACAGAGGTACAAACAGAACAGCTGGTATTGTGGGGACGCAGGAGTAGCTCTAAAGGTAGAATCTGATCAGTTGCCTCCTGTTTTCACTCTAGGAGGAGATCCCTTTTCAAAAAACTCGCCAAGCAGCCTTCTCCTTTACTCCACACCAGCCGAAGTTTCTCCTGCTTAAACCGATCGCTGTCGTCGGGGGAGAGCCTCCCAGGGTCCCCCACTCACAGCTTGTCTCCCCGATCTCCTACGCCCAGCTATCGCTCCACCCCTGACTTCCCATCAGGTGAGTGAGTCTCCTGGACAAGACAGCAAGGGAATGTTGAGAGGAGGTCATAGTAACCATGTGAGATCCTAAAACACAGGAGGATTGTTCCAGCTTAAAGGTCATCAGATAGGGCCATTCGCACCATTCAAATGTGACAGCAAGTTCTGGATTAATCCTTGGCGTGGGGAGGTTTATCTAAAAAGCGTTCATTCATTAGCATTAGATACAAATTGTTGACCTTCACCTGACCTTATCTAACACAGTTTGGGCTGGAAGCATAGAAAGGAAAGGGAAGGCGGCCATTGCTCACAGCATTCTGTTTTCCACCCACAGGTACTAACTCCTCCCAGAGCAGCTCCCCAAGTTCTAGTGCCCCTAATTCCCCAGCGGGGTCGGGACACATCCGGCCCAGCACTCTCCACGGTCTGGCCCCCAAACTCAGTGGACAGCGATACCGGTCCGGAAGACGCAAGTCGGCTGGCAGCATCCCGCTCTCCCCGCTGGCCCGGACTCCCTCTCCAACGCCGCAGCCCACCTCCCCTCAGCGATCTCCGTCTCCTCTGTTGGGACACTCACTTGGCAATTCCAAGATTACTCAAGCCTTTCCCAGCAAAATGCACTCCCCTCCGACCATCGTCAGACACATCGTGAGGCCCAAGAGCGCTGAGCCCCCCCGGTCCCCACTGCTGAAGCGTGTGCAATCAGAGGAGAAGCTCTCTCCTTCCTATGGCAGTGACAAAAAGCACCTGTGTTCCCGCAAGCACAGCCTGGAGGTGACCCAGGAAGAGGGACAGCGGGAACAGTCCCAGCGGGACGTGACCTTGCAGAGCCTGGAGGAGAATGTGTGTGACGCGCCTGCCCTCAGCCGAGCCAGGCCTGTGGAACAAGGCTGCCTGAAACGCCCCGTCTCCCGGAAGCTGGGAAGGCAGGAGTCTGTGGAAGACCTGGACCGAGAGAAGCTGAAGGCCAAAGTAGTGGTGAAGAAACCAGACAGTTTCCCAGAGAAACAAGACTCCTACCAGAAACCCCATGGACTTGGTAGTGATTCGGAAAACCTCTCTGCTTTGAGGCTAGAAGAGAGAGAGAAAAAGATATATCCAAAGGCTTTAGAAAGATCTAATCATTTTGAAAACAAAGCAGCCATGCAGGAGACCCAGTCCCTGGGTAGTCTGCTGAAGGACGCTCTTCATAAGCAGGCCAGCGTGCGGGCCAGTGAGAGTGTGACCTCAGATGGGGCAGCAGCTGGCTGTGGCCCAGTTCCTGGGGACCACAGCCAGGGGAACTGTGACTTCAAACGAGCCTCCACTCCTGGTACCCACCAAGACACTCTCTGTCACTCCACTGACAGGTTCACCTCTGGGAAGGGTGACAACCTAGAGAAGGCTCCCCAGACCAAGGAGTGTCTCCGATGTGAGAAGTTAGACAGCAAGCTGGCCAACATTGATTACCTCCGGAAGAAAATGTCACTTGATGACAAAGATGACAGCCTCTGCTCTGTGCTTAAGCCCAAGATGACATCTAGTGCCCATGAATGCCTGCCGGGGAACCCAGTCCGGCCCATCAGTGGGCAGCAGGAGGCCCCGCTGGCCTCTGAGAGCAGATCATTTGTCAGCAGTGCCCATGCAGCTCAGATAAGCAGTGTCTCTTTCGTCCCTCTCAAGGCCTTAGCTGGCCGGGCGGATGGTGGAGCGGAAAAGCCAAGTTTGGTTGCTCCTGAGTCACCTGTCCGGAAAAGCCCCTCTGAGTATAAGCTGGAATGTAGGTCTGTGTCATGCCTAAAGCCAATTGAGGGCACTTTGGACATTGCTCTCCTGTCTGGACCTCAGGCCTCCAAGACAGAGCTGCTTTCACCAGAAGCTGCACAGAGCCCCAGCCCAGGCAGTGACATGGGGCCCTCTGTGCCACCGGTTCTTCCCAGCAATGGGGGCAAGAAGGGTGACACTTCTGGTCAGAGGGAGCCTTCCCCTGCTGGCTTCAAGATGAATAAACCCTACCTGCTTGAGCCTCGCTTCCCCCCACCCAGCCGGGGTCTGCAGAATTCACCAGCAGCTCCCCTGCCTGACCCAGAGCTAAAGCAGGACAGGAAAGTTTCCCATGCCACCAGGAGCCTGGTGACCGTCACAGAAAATGATCCCCAGCGGAGAGAAGGCAGCCCTAGCAAACACCAAGACCCCAGCCCCGACGCTAAGCGCCGGACCTTCCTGGAGAAGAACCTGCACAGGTCTGACACATCCAGGCCGCGTGGCCCACCCCCACCTGAAAGTGTCTCCTCAAGGGAGGAGCCGAGTAGAAGGGAATCTTCTGAAACAGGCCCTTCCACAGCCAGAAACGAGCGGTCTGCCACAAAAGCTGGTGTCCACAGAGACCTCTCCATGGAACTGCGTTCTCCAGAAGCTGCTAAAACCAGTGAAAACTCCAGAAATCTCCCCTCTGTGGGAAGGACCCACCCAGATCTCTCCACACAAACCCAGGCCATGGCAAAAGCTTGGGGGCCTTGTGGGAAAACAAATCACAGAGAAGGCCGAGAGGAGACGAGGCAGCTGGCCAGAGAGGACTCCTCATTGCACTTGGCGGGGATTCCTTGTGAGAGGGAGCTGGGCATGGGCAGGAGTGGCGTGGAGCCCAAGCAGGAAGCCTCTCCTGCCAGGCGGTCTCTGCAGCCACCCAGAATCGAGAGTGGGAAGAATGAAAAGCTTTCTGGTTTCCCATCTTTGCAGAAAGACAGTTTCAAGGAACCAGAAAGTAAAGAACAGCTTCTACAACAACATCTTGGCAGTGGCTCTCAGCTCCTACTGATCACCAAAGAACTGCCCAGCATGGCCACTCGGCAGCACTGCAGTTCACCCAGCCCCTCTCCAGGCAGAGAGCCAGGGAGCAAGCCCTGTGCTGCAGACCCCAGCCTGGGCCTCCAGGACCCGCCCAAGCCCACTACTGTGCACAGTGAAAGCAGTATCCACAAGTCCCGGCCTGGCCCTGACCCAGGCCCTCCAAAGTCCAAGCACCCAGACAGGCCACTCTCCTCACAGAAGCCAAGTGCTGGGACTGTGGTGGTCAGAGAGCCAGGCATGCAGTCCCCAGGTGGCCCCAGCCAAGAGGCAAAGGGCAGCAGTAAAGGCATGTCAGATGCGTTCCCTGCCCTCCCATGTTCCCCGAACACAGCCACTGATGTAATCGGCCGGGGAGGAAGTGGGCCCTCAGTCTCACTGCCCCCTGAAGGGGTTCCTCTGGACACCAAGCTGAAGCCCACCGGTGGCGGGCATCCCCTGGAGATGCTGGAAAAGTCCATGTATCTACCACGGCAAGGACATCCAGGGGTTAGTGAATCTGTAGACCAGAAACTCCCCACTGTCAGTGAAAAGCTAAACCTGTCTCCAAAGCACCCTAAACCATCCACTGTGAAAGATGGCTCCCCGCCGTGCAGGCAGATGGACAAGAGCCCCAGTCCACAGCCTACCACCACAGACAGGAAGTCTGAAGGGAAGAAATGCACGGAAGTACTTCATGTACCAGCAGATAGCAGGAAACTGGAAACCAGCCTCTCTCTGGCACACGGTGAGGCCAGGCTGAAAGGCACAGAGAGGGCTCCAGCAGCAGTGGGGAAGGGCTTGCCAGAGGCCAAGGGGAAAGGGCTCAGTCCCCAGAAGCCACCGACTGAGGCAGGTAAGCCCAGCGGCATGAGACGGTCTCCCTCGGCCACCGGGCAGAGTTCTTTCAGATCCACTGCCCTCCCAGAGAAGTCTCTGAGCTACTCTTCCAGCTTTCCTGAAGTCAGACTGGGAGTTCGAGAGGCCTCTACCACCAGCAGCGACACCTCTTCTGCCAAGGCCAACGGGGCCACAACTGAACCCACAGCCCCTAGCAACAAGGACCATAGGAAAGCCCTGCCTGGGAGTGATGGCGGAACTCAGATGACAAAGAGTGACTCTTTGCCATCTTTTAGGAGCTCCACCATCACTCTGGAGTCACACCACCCCAACCCGAATGTGGGGGGGGGAGCTGGCCCGCGGGACAGGGCCCTCTCGGTGACTGCCACTGCAGGAGAAACCAAAGGGAAAGAGCCTACCCCAGGCCAGCCTCCTCAGACTAGGAAACAGAATGTGGGCAGAGAGGCGACCAGGCTGTCCCCTGTGCCCAGCACTGACCGCCCCATCGCCCTTTCTTCTGAGAAAGACTTTGTAGTCCGGCAGAGGCGGGGGAAGGAGAGTTTGCGGAGCAGCCCTCACAAAAAGGCCTCATAATGTGGCAGGCCTTGTGGCACTGGGGAGACCCGACTCGAATGTGTGACTGAGTCTTGACGACCTTTCGAAACCAGCACTGTGGGAACATCACCAGGCAGAGCCTGGAGCCTCACTGAAGGAGGGGAAAGAGGAAAGATGGAAAGAAAGAGCGGACCTTCTTCCAAATGCCTTCCCAATTGTAACCGGTAAAACTGTTACCAGATAGTATTTGTACAAGAAAAAATAAATACCTTTACAGTCGAGGGTTGTTGAAGAAAAAGATTTCCCTGTAAATATCTGGCAATGTGTTTGGTTTGGGATATAGAGTCTATACCTTGCTGCTGATTGCGTCGTTTACTACAGCTTTTTTTTTTTTTTTTTAATAAGAGTTTTGCTTTACCACTCATCATAACGTAGTAATGAAGCAAAAATGGTTAAAATCAGGTGAATGTGAAAGGATAGCTACACGCTTATTTGTGTATAAACACATCCACCCACATGTTTTGGTCTGTGGTTTAAGAGACTATTTCAAGGCTACATTTTTCCTAAGTTAAAACATCCTAAGTAGAGAGAAAGATGCAAGAAAGCCCTAAATACAGTAGATTGTGAGTTTTTATGTTTTGTTTTTTTTGTTTTTTTTTGTATTTTTTTAACCAGAGATTTTGATAGTACTGTATCTGGCTACCTGTGTTTCCAGATCTAAAGCAAGAACTACTCTCATTGCTCTATTTGGAATCCTCCATTAGGAAAGGCCAGAACAAATGGAGCCTAGCCATGTTCATTTCACGGCCATCTTAATGGACATTTTGATCCTGGGTCCACCAGTCTGAAAGGCCAGCTGTCCTTGTCTATGGATGTGTATATCAGGTCTTCACACTAGGTAGAGCGGGGGCTATTAAACACACATCAACTTTATTTCTGTTCTCTTGCTTTTTCTTCTTCTCATGCTCTTAAACTCAGGCCTTTTTGCTGTGAGTCACTAGTCTAAGAAGCACACATTGTTTAGGCATCCTCCACCAACCCTGCCCTTGAACAAAAAGGAAAATTACTGGCTGCACACAAATCATCTAGTACTTAGGTTGAGTAATAAGCATCAGGCATTGGAAGAGGTTTTAAATTTGCTTTTTTGAGGAAGGAAAGGGGGAGTGGATTTTGGCATCACAGCATATATATTAAGGAATAATCAGGACATCTGATACATTTTAATACATAGCTGGGGCCTTATGTTGTAGATGAAGCTTGCTGTTTTTAGCAAGTTCCTGGGTTTCACATTCATTTCTGTATGCATCGAGTAGCTCCATACATTTCGTAACATGATCTCTTTATTTGTATGCAAAAAAAAAAATACTGTATTAATAAAGAGCAGCATTTTTGTAACAAAAAGACCTGTTGGAGCTATTTGGTGCTTGAATGTGACTGTCCTTTTTACTTTTGCTAAGCCTTATTTAAATTTTGTATACCATGAAATATGTAGAATTTGTCCAATCATTTTAGTGCTGAGGGGTTTCTTTCGTTTGTTTTTTGTTTCAGTTTTCCTGGTGGTTTGTTTTATATTACAAGATGGCACTTGCTGACATAAGTACTAAGGCACTAAGATAAAATACACACAGATAAGTATTTATAAGATGCTTGAGATCCATAGCAGGAATTTTTGTTTTGTTTTATTAGAGAAAAATAATTACCAATGATTACTAACCCAGCACCCAAACCTCCTTGGGGATGTCTTAGTATCCCCAGGCTATAAAATTGTTCATCTAAGCACAGTATCATCTTAGAGCCCTGTGGATTGTATAAATCATTTAGCAAGGCTGTAAACTTCCCCCCAAAACAAAGGTGTAACTTCACTTACTGCTTGCTTGTCATTCATTGTAAAATGATTTGGCAATGGCAAAAAAAAAAAAAAAAAAAGTAGACAAAGTCTCCTCCTTGCCCCTGTTTTTTTTCCCCATGTAGTTTTAGCCACTTCTCATCACTATGTTGTGAAGTTTTACAAGAAACAAATACTTACGAGAACTTAAATGAGTTTCAAAAGTGGTCTCAACATTTATAATTCGTATCTGTGTTTGGCAGTTGTCATAACACAATGCTTCTGCACTCAGACATCAAGACAGGTCTATCGGGGAGGCAGTTTGTGGTTTACAGCCTTTGCTATTTAACTGTTCAGTTTCCTTTAAAGCACAACTAGGTGCTCGTTTACAAATGATATTTTTATGTATATTTTGTAGAGTGTATTATCATTTTTGCCAAATATGTTTTTGCATTTTGGATGAGTAAAGAGTACTTGAGGTTGCTTCATGTAATACCTGTCCGTTGTTGTAAACCTCTCCAATCAGCTGATAGAAATTCTCCTGTGTTCTCTTTGGTCAGTCTCCTGTGATCGTAAGATGTGCTCCTCGGTAGTACTCCCAGC
>CM053501.1:68119447-68263051 GCA_028627145.1 Eidolon dupreanum | reverse complement strand
GAAGAAAAATGAATCACTGCAATCCCACCAGCCCTTTGTCGTTCTTTAATTAATTAATTATTATTATTTTTCTTTTTCAAAAAAAATGAAATAATAACATGATGTTTGGTAACCTGCTGTTTTGCTTAGGATTAAATCACAAATATATTTCAATGTGTATAGGTATATTTTGGCAATATTATTCATAATGGCTGAGTGGCATTTCATTTTATGGATGTGCCATGTTGTTTTCTTTCTTCTGCATGCACACAATAGAGAAACTCAGGTGCAGGTGAATGCAGTCATCCTACTCAGCTCTTGGTACATCAACCTTGGCTTATCCTAAATTTCGTTTAATTTAGTCCCACACTCTCTCCTATCTCCCTCTCCCACTCAGTAGGCAACCATGTTAATGGTTTATCTTTCTGTGGTCTTACAAAATATAGATATCATTGCTTTGTATGCATGTATTTTTAATTTATAAAAATGATCATGTTAATATATTATTTTAGGTTTTCTTTTTTTTTCTATCCAGCCCTATATGTTGGCCCAATGCATGGAGGGCAAGGAGAGGCAGACCAGTCCAGATCATTATATAGCAGTTTTGTAAGCAAGGAAACTTATAAACAAGGCTTGACTACGGCAGCCGCAAGAAAGTAGATCTCATCTGCCTGCCAAAATCTTCAAAGTTCATATGGAGGCCTTAATGGGGTTCAGTCACTTATACCATCAAAATGATCTCAACAAAACCTTAGTCTTGAGAGCCTTCCTTCCTGAAAATGGTTCCCACTGTGGGAATGTGTACATTCTGAGGACAGGGGAAGGGTATGAAAAGCCTCTGATTGCAGGGTCCGGCTGCGGGTCAACAGGCAGTTGTGAACTCCCAACGACCTCCAACACTGTATGTTTTAGATTTAATTACATGGCTATAGCTGTATCTAATTCATTGCTTCTAACTAGTGTAT
This sequence comes from Eidolon dupreanum, assembly GCA_028627145.1. Lineage (NCBI taxonomy): Eukaryota > Metazoa > Chordata > Mammalia > Chiroptera > Pteropodidae > Eidolon > Eidolon dupreanum. The sequence goes on along the minus strand of CM053501.1, from coordinate 68,262,107 downwards.
TGTACCTTGTGGTGGGTGTCTTACACATTTTACCTATCCATTTTCCTATTAGTGAACACTCAAATTGGAACTTCCTCCTCCAGAAATAATGCTGCATGGAATATAATTTTGGAAATGTAAAATTTTCTTTAGATATATACCCAGAACAGAATTTGTGTGTCACATATTAATTTGACTAATTATTGCTACATGGTCCCAGTCTACACCCATAAGCAGTGCATGCAGTTTTTATAACCACTTCCCACCTACACTATTATCCAGATTTCTCTTTTTGCAAGGCTAATAGATATAAAACTTTACTCATTTTAACTTGTATTTCTCTATTTCATAATAGAATCAACATGCTTATAATGTTGTTATCCACCGAAGAACATGGACTGTCTCCCCATTTGTTCAGATCATATCCTAATTTATTTAATCGTTTATCTATTGTTGGATATGTAGGTTGTTTCCAAGGATAGGAGAAAGTGAAAAAGAGAGGCCAAAGCTCTTTAGAAAGCCCGTGAACCAACAGGAAGGGAGAAGGAGGAGATGTATGGATGCTCCAGTGGTCCCCTCTCCTCCGCTTACCTTTGCAGGATCTAGTGTGTCTTGAACAATCAAATGCTTAAAGGATATTAACTAAAGATGTGGAGCAGGAGGGACAAAAGGATACTCAATGAAGTTCACTGTTTAATCTTTTATGAGCAATGATGGCTCTTAAAAATAATCTGTAGGTATAGATTTTTTCCTTTTTGAGGACCCACAATATCTAATATATTATTTCAAAATCTAAGTAGCAGAGATGGAATGGGAATGCATGGGGTAGATGTGTGAGCAGGGTATTTAGGAGTGGAGCCTTGTGGGCTGACAGTGATGGCAGAAGGGACTAATAAACTGCCTGCCCAGAATGTCTCACCCTTGAGTTTCAAAGCTCCTTAGACCTCTTTCCCATTTTGTTAGAACATTTCCTCTTACAGAATGTGGAGCACTTCTTTAGCTCATTTGATTAATGGAGCATAACACGTGCTTCTGCTATTTTTTGATAAGATTAGGGAAAGATTTTACATGAAATCATTTAGCTGAGAGTCCAGGATGAATCCCAGTCTAACAGAATCCCAGAATTGAGGGTGGGACACAGGATCTGTTTTGTAAAGAAACCCCAGATGATTCAAGTGATAAACCAGTATCTGGGAGCCACACTGGGCTGACCTAATTCTCTGGCTAATTTGCCCTATGTTGGACATTCTAACTCTTAACATATCAGGCACTTGATTCTAGCTGAATACCTAGCACCACAAGTTGTGACTTGCTTATAACTAATCACATCTTCTCTTGCTGTAATTCAAGTTAATTTTCTCTTCAGCATTCAGAGCAGATAGAAAACAGTGTCAGCCACCCCTCTTGTATCTAATACTAATATATAAAAACATTAAAAAAAATTTATTCCATACTTTTATAGACTTAAAAAATGAAAATGACACTTATTGAGGAATTAGACAAGTAGGAATGATATGACAGTTTCCTGTCTTGAAATTTTATATATAATGCTTGTGTTGGGTTTTGTGCTGTGTTCAGTTAAGAGTGATGACTGCCGGCACAGGAGAAGGGTATAATTTGTTCCCAGATTGTGGGAGTTTCAGCTCACGCAGAGAGTTCTCTGTGATGGAGGCCAGTCAGTTTTTTATGGACTTCAATGCTATTTCCTTCAGTACACTTTGAAATTCAGGATCAGCTCACTGAGCTACAACATGCAATAATAACACATTTTTAGGAGTGGCTTGTCATAGCAGCAACAACATGTGATATATAAAACGAATAAATACACCGTGTCTACTGATTCTATCCTAGTAACCAGGATAAAGCAATTAAATTGACAGCAGTCACCAAAATCTCTCTTTCTGACTTTGTAAGGTGAGTTTTACTGGTGCTTAAAACAGAGGAGTTGTCACAGTTAGATCAGTGTGCAGTTATGGAGTAGCAAGTTGCATTGCATGGAAGGAGTGCATGCCTGGTAAATGAAAGCAAGATGGGTAGTTACATTTTGCTAGGGCTTGGGACCCTATAGTCTTAAATGTGATGCGATCCACATCGGAAATATTCTACAGAATGCTTTGGTTTTTCCAAGTTATACATTAAATATTATGGAGGACAGTGTGTCTATGAAGTGGTAGATCAACAATTAATATTTACTGTCTATAACCTAAATCCTTAAGGAGGAAAGAGCTTAAATTTGCTAGATTACATAGGGAACTCAATGGATTGGTGCTGTCTTAGACTGAATTCTTAGAATGTGGACTTCCATACTCTATGATAGGAAGGAAACAAGGAAGGAAACAAGGAAAGAAGGAAGAGAAGAAACAGCAAGAAAAGAGAAACAAAGAAAGAAGAGAAGAAGGTTCTAGTGAGTATGGTTTTTGCATTTTCATGGTCATCACCAGAAATACTTCCCAAAGTTTCCAAAACTGATCATCTAATTCACTAGAAGCAAATAAACATAAGTAACACAACAACAACAACAACAAAAACATGTGTCCTGCGACATTCCTGACTGAATTCCCAAAGGTGAGTGGTTCCTGCGCAGAACAGACAGCAGGGTTGGTGTGGTCAGCAGGAAGGGTTGGCTACCTGACCTTTCTAAACCCATGCTCCCTAGAAGGTCTTTAGAAGGAGGGACCTTCCCTGTAGCAACAGTTAGATAGACACTGGGAGGACCCTGTCCTGCACACTTAGAGAGTCTGACCAAGGTAGCCATGCTCACTTCTGCAGTAGGTCCCTTCTGAGCCCAAAACTCAATGCTAAAAGGCCTTGGTGGCTGCCAGACTCAAGACCAGTACCAACCCAGCAGTGTCTTGGATTAGCCTTCTCAGAAGGATGCCCCACCACCGTAGGCCCAGGGAAGAAATAAAGGTGGCTCAGGGGCTGTGTCTAAATGTCCTCGTATTTTCAGGCACACTTTTTTCTCCTTTAGCACACTTAACAAAGTAGAAAATCTCAAACACTTTTCTCTGCTTCCAGAAAGTGAAGGGAAACGAGATAATGTGCCAGCTAATAGGCTCTCGGTAAACTGTGGCCTGGGAGTTAGCTGGGAATACCCACTTCTCACCAGTCCTCAGGTGAGTGAGGCACTCGCCTTGGGCATGAAATTTAAAGGGGCACCAAAAACTCAATAATGAAGATAAATAACATTTTAATGCAACATTAAAAAATAAAAACTAATACAAAACATCAACAGTGAACAAAACGTCAAAATTTTAAACAAAGGCAGGACTGGTATAACTAATTTTTCCTTTTGCCTCAGGCTCTAATGTGGTTCAGCATAGCACTGTTATGGATTCTGTCTTTGTTTACAATTTTGATGTTTTATTTATTATCGATTTTTTTTGCATTAACTTAAAGTTTTAAAAATATTATATTAAATTTTTTGTCTTGACTACTGAGATTTTCGGTTCCCCCTTAAATTTTGCATTGAAGGGCTTCACTCACCCTACCCTTGCTCTGGCCTTGTGCCCTTAACCAGGCCTTGTGGGAAAATTTGGCCTCATACTTAGTACAAAATATCCCCTAAGACTAGCAGAGCATTTGCAGTGAAGGTTTATGACTTCCCTTCACCATTCCCTTGTCTTTTCTGCTTTTTCTGGGCATTCAGAGGCAAAGAGGAGTTGGCTCCCAAGCTTCCACTCAGTTATGTCCCACTATTACACCCTTAACTTAAGGGCTAATAAATCTCGATTGGATATAAAAGTTAATTGTTTTTACTATGACATCTAATCAGAATTTCGTAACTATAAGTAACCATCTCTAGCCTAAACTTGGTTATAGAACTTAATCAAGGCCCCATAAATGTAGCACCTGAGAGCTCTCTCGTCCACCAATCCTGAGTTCAGAAGGTCAAGCCGTGCAGGAGTGTGACCCGTTGGGCCTTGGGAAGACCTAAGTCACCATACTGCCTGCTTCCCTGTCCTCTTCCTCTATCTGCATTCAATGGTCTTTCCCCTCTCTGTTGCAGGTACTACCTTTGCTGACACCCACAGCCTCAACAGAAACTACTTCTCACTAGGCCAGCTTATTGTGTTCCTGACAGACAGCTGGTATGCAGAGATGCTTTCTTTCACTAGATTTCATTGTAAATGTGCCATCTCAATTGCTGTCCTAGGTGAATAGGCATTTGAGAGCTGGCCTGGGAACCAAATTATCATTCATCTCATAGTTCCTATGGGAAAGAAGCTTCAAAGGACCAGACATCCAAATGAGAAGAGCAGTTGAACCATAGCCCACCTGTAAATTAGGCTTTGTAACATAAGAACGAGAATACCAAGTTGGCAGAAGGAGCTTCCCTGGTTCTCAGGTAAGGGTGGCCAATGCAGCAAAAATCCAAAACTTTGGGGGAGAGTGGTCCTGGTGGATGGTGTCTTTATTTTATTTTTGTAGCTATTGTACCCCAGTGGCATTGGAGAGACCTCAGAAATCTAAGGATTAAGGAGATTAATGGAGTCAATTTAACAGCAAGATTTATTTCTCAACCACTTATTTAAATTCATTATTTTCCTTTTTCATGTAAAACAAACATTAAGACTTTATCCCCAGTAAGTTTACCAAAGGACCACATTACTGGGAACTCAGATCCAAGTATGATGCTCGAATTACAGGAGAGAGAGTTGAGAGCTGGGTTCCTCAGCAAGAGGGTGTTGATGGTCTCCTTTCAAGGTCAGGGTGGAAGGTGCTTCAGAGGACTTCTGTGAGTGTAAGGGAGACGACCTTCTCATCTGGCCTTTCCCTGTCCAGGGTCCTCCCTCAACTTCCACCTGCCCTCCGTGTGAGGAAAGGGCTTTGCATCTCTCGTAGCTGTCTCTGGCCCTCTGGCATTATTCAGTTACTTTCTAGGGAGTTTCATTAATTCTAGGGTTCAGAAAAGCACAGTAAATCCTTGCTCAGTTCCAGAAACTAACCTGTAAAGTTGGTCACTGACAGACAATGGTTTCTCTACTTAAGGCAATTTTGCTAAATACATTTATTTGCCATCTCTAGAGACCATTAGCACTAAATGTGCTGGTATTTCCACCTAAAAAAGAATTTAACTACAAAAATAAGCAGAATGATGAACACTAGCAAAAATACAAGAAAAAAAATGCCCACAGCTGTAATCCCACAGTAGAGTTTGACCTCAGACAGCTTAACTCCTTTTAAAGATGGGGGGTTTGCACACACTGTCTCCTCCAAGCCCTCAAGTTTTTGCAGGTTTTCTTTGTACCATGTTATGAAATAGAAATTTGAGCAAGTGCAATCCAGAGGATTGTGACTTAAATTAATGGTACTCTGCTGGGACAAGATAGGGAGGAGATGGGGTGGGATAATGCTAATGCTATTGGCGGCTAGATTGAGGTAGATCCCCTTAAGATGGCTAAGAGCATCAATGCTGTTTCCAGTCAGGCTGTTGTGGCTCAAGTCTATGTGACTCATTTTCCCAAGGCTGTGGAATGCTTGCTGGTCTATACTGAGGAGTTCACAGGAGGATAAAATCAGAGTTTCCAAACTGCCTACTGTCTGAAGTAGGTTGGTTTTTGAGATGCTCCCATCTTGAAAGGAATTTCCCTGTAAATTCAGATGCCGGAGATCCAGCAGGCCTTCTAGAAGGTACTGATTACTGGTGTCAAGGTGGCAGTGAGAGAGATTCAGGGTCTGCAGGAGACGGAGATCTTGGAAAGGAGTTTGTGGAGCACTGACACGCAGGTGTGTAAATGCCAAATCCAGGAGTTCTAGCTTAGGACATTCTTTGAACGCCTGACTCTGGAGACCGATAGGCATATTGTAGCTCAGGTTTAGGTACTGCAAGTGGGCAAGGTTTCTGAGTGCCAGGTTGCAGCAGTCAGAAGCCTCTATCTCACTATGGCTTAAATCAAGTCTCCGAAGATTTTCTAATTTTTCCAAACACCCAGCACCGAGGTCAAGTTTTTTCAAATTGCCTTTGATATAGAGGTCTGTAAGGGATGGGAAACTGGCAGCATTGATTTGACACAATTGGTCAAAATTATTTGTACTGAGAACTAATTTTTTGAGAGAGTTCATGCCCTCAATCCCAGAAGGTAACTCTTCCAAATGAGCTGCCGTCAGATCTAATTCCCGGAGACGTGTGAAGCACCGAAATGTGGTAGATGACAGGTTCGAGAAATGGTTCTTCTGCAGGTTGATGCTCTCAACAGACATTTCACAAAGTCCCTCAAGCATGGCTGGGGTAATGTCTTGGTTTTCAGTGTCCTCATATGCCCCCAGCCAGAGAGATTGAGTAGTAGAGTTCTGTAGACCTTTTATTATAACAGACAAGTCAAAAGTCCCACCAAAGTTCAAACTTTGGAAGACTTTCGAATGGAAAGCCCCAGTCTCAATGCTTTTAATATCATTGCCATTGAAGTTAAGGCTTAGGTTGGTGGCCTGCTCCAGAGCATTCATGTCTTTATTGGAAAGGTAATGTATAGCATTATTCTGAAAATCTAGAACTTTCAGATTCTGTGCTGAGAAGCTCTCCGGGAGCTTAATGGAAGAAATATGGTTGCTTCCTAGATACAAACTTTCCAAGTTTTCCAGATTGTGCACTGGAATAAACTCGAGATTGGATATTCCTGTTTGAATTAAGAAAAGATGCTTCAGTGACTTTGGCCCATTAAGTGATGTTTCTGCCATGAATATCAGGGGATTTCCAGTCAACACAATTGTGTTCAGTTGATGATGGCTTTTAAAAGTGTCTTCATGTATCCAGTTAATCTGGCACCTTAAAAGATAATAATTAGAAAAAAGAAAAAACTCTGTCACAGTGACCTGCATGAACAAAATCATCTTTTGTGCATAGTAAAAATGGTGTGCATTATTGTTTGAAGTAAAACATAAAAAATCTTCTTCATTAACCATAGATACCTGTTGACTTAATGATTAGCCTCAGTTCTGAATATTCTGATTTAGATTCTTTTTTCCCAGATGTCTTGCCCCTTTAGATTGAACTCTCAGAGATCTGTGTTTGGAATCTAGGGAATAATTAAGTGGCTTGATTGTAGGAAAAATGCAAACCATTATTTACTATTTTAAGTAATAAAGTATGTCATAAATAATGCATGATATATAACATGACATGTTATGCATAAATCTATGCCATTCTGAAAAAGTGACAACTTCTCTCAACCTCTGTTTTTTCATTTATTAAATATAAGAATCATGACTACTTTGTAGAATGGTTGTGAATCAAATGATGTATATGAAAATGCAACACAGGTGGCCCAGAGTTATTTGGGGACTCTGGACTGGGAGTCAGGAGAGCAGAGTCACAGTTTCCTTACTATGTAAGCTTACAAAATCTCCCTGAGCCCCCATTTTGTCATCAAACACGAGTGGATGATCACTCCTTCCTCACCGTGGTGGTTATACAGATGAAATTGTATTATGGATATGAATGCTCTCCCACTGTACAGAAGCCGAAGTTGAACAACCAAAGAAACAGAGCTGCTGCAAGGGGTATGGAGACCGTCCACATGCTGAGCCCTTTCTCTCTCATCCACACAGACATGCTACCTTCCTCTTTTGCTTGTTTCACTTATTTCCTTGTGATTCTCCTGCCCTTTGTTTCACAAACTCTGGTTCAGCATATGGAATCCTGATTCTGCCTCTAAAACCAAATAATGGAACTCTTTTCCCAATGTGTAGCGGAAAAAAAGTTAGTGGATTGTGTGTGTTTCTCCTATACATTTTTCTTAAAATGTTACCACCCAATAATGTAGTATAACGTGGCATCTGATTTAGTATAAGATCTATTTTTGGTTTATTATCTCTATCCTTTAGAATTTCTTAAAAAGCATGACTGACCCAATCTAAACACACAGGCTAAGCAGATAATCCCTGTGTCCCTCAAAAGGTCCTGGAAACAATTGGAATGCAAGTTGTATTATTACTTAAGTAAAATACCAACCTCACACAAGGAACTCAGATACATACCTGGTTAAATCCAAAAAGATAAGATATATTAGTCTACTGAAAGTTGTAGTTTGAATTGTGGGCAAGAAATTAAAGGCAAATTCCAAAAATTCTGTTGTGTTTGGTAGACTGTCAGGAATTTCTCTGAGACCTAAGTTTTCACAGTTATACATTTTGGTGGCTTCTTTCTGATGAGAGAAATAATGTAAATTAATATCAGACTTCATAATTTGATTGACTAGCAAAATTACATCTATATGTTATCTTTTGAACAACAATTCCAGTTCTAGGAGTCTTTACCAAACACATACTTGCAAAAACACAAAATGACTTATGCATAAAGTTATCTGTTTTAGCATTTCTTATATTAGCAAAAGATTGACAATAACCAGATTAACCATCAATATAGGATTAGTTTAACAAAATATGGTACATTCACAAACCGGAAACTTTAGCAGCTAAAAATGAAATGGGTAATATCTCTACACACTGATATGAGATGATATCCAGGTATATTGTGCAGTAATAAAAGCAAGGTGCCAAGTGTACATATATAGTGTACATAGTAAACGGTATATAGTATGCAGTATATTATACGCTACCTTTTCATTTAGAAAGTATGTGTATATTTTTTTATATTTGCAAAAAGAAACCATAGGGAAAAAAAAACCCAGACTGGTTTTCTTGAAGTGGAGGGAAAGAACCAAATAGAGGAACAGGAATAGAAACAAGATTTCTCTGAATATACTTTGTTTTGTAATTTTGATTTTAGATGCATGGAAATGTTTTAATTTCATTTGAGAGCAAATCACCTCTAGATTAGAATCAACAAAATTAGACAGACATTATCTATTTTCTGATGTAATGCAATATTAAGTACACAGTATCAACTGTGAGGTATTCTTGCTCTCTACCACCCCCTCCCCCACAAAAAAAATGAAAGCTTGAATCCAGTCAAGACTTTAAGCCTAACTTCCAGTCTACAAATTATGTGGGAGATTTAAGTTAAGCAGTGTCACAAGGTAGCAATCAGCCAAATGCAGAAGGTGGGGCATTCTATAGAACAACTGGCTTTGTTTTATCAACATGTGAATGATGTGGGTGGAAGTGGAGAGGCAGGAGAATGGGAAGAGAGAGGAGAGTGCTCTTGTAAAAACAAAGAGATATAAAAATATACTGAGGGACATTACCAACATATAAAAGAATAGCCCTTGTTTAGATTTGGGTCCAAATGAAGTGTTTAGGAAAGACATTTTATAGACCATCAAGATACTTTGAATTAGGATGAGCTATTAGAAGATAATAAAGAATTATACATTTTGTTAATGATAGGAGATGTGTTCTTATTTTTTTTTGAGATACATTTTGAAGTATTGAGGGGTAAAATGACACAATGTTTGAGATTTGCTTTAAAATATTCTGGCAAAAAGGGAGGAGAGGAGTGGATAGAAAAAATTAGTAGGCAAAATGTTGATTGTTGTTGACTATTGACTAATATATACATGGAAGCTCCTTATAACTAAAAACATTTGTATATGTTTAAAATTTTTTCTTAATACATTTAAATGAACTAGTAGTATGGCACAGATCTTAGGTCATGAGAACGTGCATCCTTGATGTGTGAGTCAATTTGTGATCTCTGGAACTTCAGGCTGCTGATACTAGACCCTAGTATTTGGGTACTTCCTGCATGTAAGTTCAAAGGACTATCTGATCCTGTGTCCCAAGAGTCAAGTATTCAGAAGTCTGCCAGTCACTACTTGTTAGATGCCTTAAATCAAGTTGTAAATTTTGGACTAACTAGGTAAAAATGAGAAGGAGTTGATTAGAAGTCTATAGAATTGTGGGGTCGTAATTTATCTGGATGATGCCTTAGGATGAAGTGTCATGAGGCAGGTAGGAAGGTCTGATGGAGTCTATTTTGTATAGGGAGACTCCTAGGAAAGAAAGATATAATCTACAAGGAAAGTGCACTTGGAAGCCACACTCCATGTGTTTTCATTTAAACTTTCAGACCCTGCCTTTCCCCTGCCGACCCGGTATTCTCACTAGAGGCCCCATTGAGACTTCCCTGGTCTGGGAAAGACTTGCACCATCAAACTCTAGATCAGCAGCTTACCTCATAAACTTTCCTTATACTGAGTTGCAAACAGTCCTGCTTAGCTGGAAGAAGAATACACACATCCTCCTTCTTTCTGAAGCGTGATGTTTTGGAGATGTCACTGTGTTAATTGCTTTTTGCTTTACTCGTTCCAACTTCTGCTTAGTGCTGCACTCTTATAGTTAGAGTGAGCATCCTCTTCTACAGGAAATCACTTATTTTCTTCTATATTGTGACAATATTATGAATGTCACTGATGAAAATGCCAACATTTATATTTCTTTGTAATTCATTTTTTGTTTTATAGAGCTGAAGTCCTCCAGGCACTGCCATTAATCCACCTAATATCCTTGAAATGCACACTTCTCATTTAAAACTAAAATTTAGCTGACTAGTGGGAAAAACATATGTTGCTAGACCCCTTTTTGGTGCCCATGAACATGGATGACCCAGAGAGATGTATGTACAGCTACTGCCCCAAGACCTGTTAAGGTTCAGATTAGCTATGAGGGGACATTTTTCTTTTCTGGTCTTGATTGGCATAATTGATGTCACATACACTTGGAGAAAGGGGCATTTTCTCAGTCTGGCTTGCTTTATTCTGGCCTTATAGGAAAAGGCTTCATGTTGGTAATTCCCTCCTCCTGAATATATAAGTACCTGTGACACCTAAATTATTCCTCTTTTGTGCTTTACTAAGTACTTTACTGCATTAATGTGATTCAAAAAGTTGAGAATCTAGCAGGAGCTCTACTGGGCTAGTGGCCTGAGGGGACTCCTAGCAAAAGGAAAGGCAGGTGGACGAAGCAACTCAGTTTGAACCCAGTGAGAAACAGAGCCAGCGTATTTAACACTGCTGAGGAGTACTGAGAAGCCACCCCGAGCCCATGTCATAACATTCATTTCTAGTTGGGGAATATGGCAGTGAACTCTCTGCCCTTGATTCCTGGGAGAAAGAGGCAAATGACAAGAACCATAGCTCATAAGAGAATTTAAAAAGCAAGCACATTTCAGAGAACGTGCTGGGCTCCACATACTTATGGCCTCTCTCTTTGGCTTTTACATTCACACTCCTATACAATCAAAATGACCATTTCAGATATTATGGACTGTGATGCCCAAACTCCTCATGCTCTGTAATCATTTAAGCAGCACTAAATTGTTTTAAGTCTGTTGTATTTTTTAAGGCAGGAAGGATACACGCACACACACACACACACACACACACACACACTGCTATTCTCATTCTTTTTTTTAAGAGTAAATTGCAGATGCCATGACCCTTCACCCCAAAATCTCTTAAGAAAAAAGATATTCTCTTATACAACAATAATCTCATTACCAAAAATTCAAAATATTTAACATTGATGCAATATTATTATCCAACAGACAGTCTATATTCAAATTTTACCAATTGTCCCCATATTGTCTATTAGAGTAATTTTTGTTTTTCCAATCCAGGATCATACATTGCATTTCTTTTTCGTGTCTCTTTATTCTTTAATCTTGAGAATTCCTCAGCTTTTCATTCTCTCATGGCATTGATTTTATATATATATATATATATATATGTCTACAGGCTCATAGTTGACAGGATGTTCCTCATTTGGGTTTTTTTTTTTAATCTGTCCTCATGATTTGATTCAGTTTATACATTTTTGTCAGACACGCCACATCAGTGAGGTTTTATCTTTTTGGGTCAGGATTCATATCAAAACTTTTCAAGACCGGGTTCTGATAGCATACATAGCATAGGATTTCGGGACAGCAGAATGAATATGTAACAGAGAAGACAGGAACAGGATGCAGAAAAGGAATAGTGTGACCATAGCCATTTTGTCCAGAGCTAGGCTGGCTGCCAGAGCTACGTGTTCAGTTGCTTTTTCAGGCCTATATCCACTACCACTTTTGCAGCCCTTGTGGTTTCTCTGGACTCTGCATGACCATTTCCTATAAACCCAGCCTTCATTCTCCAGACTTCTGTTTGGAGTTACTTTCCAAAGTCACCTTCTCACTCTTCTGCTTTGGCTGGCTTTATGGCAGACAGCACCCTTCTGGATATGAACTCCTGCAGCCAGTAGGACTGCGCCAGGCTACAGGGTACTCAGGATAACTGCCCCTTGCCCACACCCATTCTAAGTCATGGGGTGTTTACTCAGGAACTGTGCCGTGGGACCTGCACCAACCTCTTGTCTCTATCTTCATGTCAGAGCTGTGCCTTTTACTCAGAGCAGGACTCCCAAATGTTACATGTGTGTTTGCAATCCCTTTTCCCTGCAGGTATTCATTTGCATTTTTCCAATCAGAATCTTATTTTGCTTCTTTGTGCTGTATCTCTAACTCCCTGCCATCCCACTGTATTTTCTCTTCTCAGAAATGTTGAAATTATTTTCTAATTTAGAACCATTTGAGTTTCACTCGGGTGTCGATTCCCACCTTTTCAGATGTCTCATCTGCACTTGGCACATGCAGCAGCCAGCTCACCCATACACAAGAAGTCTGGGACTCCGAACCCTGGCTACCCCCACTTAATCACTCCACTATCCAGAGATAGCAATTTGACTGAGCCAAATCCCAGTGTAATAATTACTCTCTGCAAGTAAAACAAAGCATTCCCAAGAGGGCATAGTCCTAAAACTTTGCTGTCAGTCTGATTCCTCCAGGCAAAGTGCATTCCAATTATGTGCAGTTCATTTACTGTTTGTCTCCAGTCAGATTGCTTGGGTTCAAATCCCAGCGCTCAACCACCAAGCTGTGTTCTCTGTTTCCTTTTTTCCCCAACTGTAGATGGAGGACAATAAGCCTTCCTTGCAGGCCAGCTTTGAGGATTAATTGGGTAATGTATGTGAAGCACTCCCAAGAGGAGTCAGCATTTCACTGGATCATCCCAGCATCATATCATTATCTAGAGCTATTGGGAAGCCCTCATATCCATGAACTTGGAGCTCTAAAAAAATGAGCTCTACTAAGCACCCATTCCCTCCTCCCATACCTAGGACTGAAAGACTATCTCCTTACATGGTTTTGAGGGGACAAGATAGCCAAAATGAGACCATGAAATGATTATCATGCCTACACTCCCAAGTAACTATTCAAAAGCACATCCAAAATGGTACCAGAATCTAAATCACAGAACACTGAATTCCAGCTATGCTTTTCATGTTTGTCAGCCTTCAAAGACTTGGTCATGGGTCTAATTTTGTTGCTTATGACACTTGCACATATGCGCACGTGCACACACACACACGCACACACACACACACACAGATATGCAAATGACCAACGAAAGTATGAAAATGTATTCAGTTTAATTATTCATTAGGACAATAAAAATTAAATCCCAGTGAAATAACACTGCCTATCCATCAGAATGGGTTTTTAAAACAAATAATAGCAAATATTAGTGAGGCTGTAGAGCCATCAGAGCTCATATACATTGATGGTGAGCATAAATGTGTGCCAACACTTTGGATACTATTTGGCAATGTCTGCTAAAGCAAAACATGAGTATACCCTGTGACCAAATGCATTCACTCCCTGGTATACACCTAATAAAAATTTGCGCATTTGCTTCCTGAAGACATAGATAAGAATCCCAAAGCAGCAGCATTCATAATAGCCAAAAAATTAAAAACAATGCAAATATTCATTAAGTAGAATGAATAAATAAATGATGCCACACTAATACAACCGAATATCATGCAGTGACGAAAATGAACAAACAATTGTTTCACACAACATCATTAAGAAATCTCATATATTTAAGATTGAGCAAAAGAAGCCAGACACAAAAGAATACACACTGCATGGTCTCACGTATGTAAAATTCAAAAAGAGGCAAGGGGACTAGTGACTGGGAAGAGGTGTGAGGGGGGCTTCTGAGGTGCTGAGAACTTTGTTTCTCCATCTGTGTGCTGGTCATATGATGTGTTCACTTAGTGAATATTCACTGAACTGTACATGCAGGATTGGCAGACTTTTCTGCATATGTGTTTTACTTTAATTAAAATTTTACTAAACTCAACGCAAAACAAAACCTTGTTTTCAGAATAGGGTCTGATAAGCTAATGGTGGTCACATGAACCACCATCATAGTATGTGGTTAGTTATGCTTAAGCTGGAGGGGAAGAACTAAAGAGGAAAGGAAAGCAAGAGGGAGGGGCGGGCAAACTGGGTTGACTTGTACTTGAAAAAGGGCCAAACCCTTAAGTCAAAGAAAGCTTCCTCTCCCACCACTCTTATTTTTTTTCCCACTTGCCTGTAGCCTACAAGTTTCTTACCATCTGGAACAAGCTCTCATTCATCTTTGTTATCTCCCACAACTTCCCCACTACTCAGGTAGAGTGAGGGTTCAATACTCAGCCTTAGAATCCTGCTGCCAGAACTCGTACATGATAGGGGAGGTCAGGGAAAATACAGATCCAATGTTATTTGAATAGGTCCCAGGGCATTTAAAATCAAAGTCCTTTCATAGGGAGAGTTGCAGGGAGGTGGTTGTATTAGAAGGTTCCAATAGAAACTTATCTAAAAAGGAAAACTCTCACCGCAGCACAGTGCCAGGCCTAGAGGTCCTGGGACCCTCAGCACCACTCTTGCCACCTGAATATCACAGGAGGTCTAGAACAGGCAACAAAAGAATGAGGATGCTCTCCCTGCCTCTTCATCCTTCCCCGGTCAAGGCAGTAATCATCTGCAGTAAAAGAAACTAGTAGCTCTTGGACCTGGTGGCCTCAGTAGGAAGCTAGACTGATTCATTGTTTTCATGGGCTTTCCAAATCTCCCAGGACTTGTTTGTGGTCTTCAGAAGGGCTGATGGGGCTTTGCAGGAATATAGGGATTTAAGAGTTGAACTGGTATGCTTAAGAGTGTGGCATTTAAAAAAGCCTGCTTCTCAATGAGCTGGAATAAAATGGTGATATTATCCTCTCTGAGAATGTTGTCAGAAGTGAATGGCATGCCTACGTGATTACTGAGAAAGTGGTATCTCCACTCCTACCCTCTTATGATGCCACCCGCATGTTTGTGTGATACTGACCTTCTAACCTGAATGATGAAGAGACAGCCTTCTGGGCTGTTAAAAACATCTTACTCGCCCCTTCTGTTATGGGCTAAATTGTGTTCCCTCAAATTCGTATGCTGAAATTTTAACCTGAGTACCTCAGAATGTGACTTTACTTGAAAATAGGATCTTCGAAGAGGTCATTAGATGAAAATGAGATCCTTAGAGTAGGCCCTAGTCCAATATAACTAGTGTTTTTATAAAAAGAATAAATTCGGAGATAGACAAGTACAGAAAGAAGATGATGTAAAGATACAGGGTGAAAATGGCCATCAACCAGCCAAGGAGAAAGGTCTCAGAAGAAACCAACCCTGCCAACACCTTGATCTTAGACTTCTAGCCTCCAGAATCAGGAGAAAGTAAGTTTGTATTGTTTAAGCTACCCAGTCTGAAGGACACTGTTATGGCAGCCCAAAGAAAGTTATCTACCTTTCCAGGCTTAATTTCTCCTGGGCATTGTGCCTCTTCTTGGTCTGAGCCCATCCTGACTCCATTCTAACACCGGATGAACAAGGTTCTGCTTCTTTCTGCTTCAAGGCCTCTTCTAGTCCTGGCTGGGATTCTTGCTGTCGCCTGGCAGATCTTTGCCCTGCTCTCTCTTATCATTCTTTTGTGGCTCTCAAGCACCACCTTTCTGCATCTTGCTTCTTCTGCCTCCACTTCTGCTTTCAGCCTCAACCTAGGAAAGCAGCCCACTGAGCCACCAAGATGATCCATCTTGCCTCCAGCCCTTGTCCAACAGGCCATGTGATGTTAGACACTTGCTGGGGTCAGAGGAAGTCAGAGAAAGATTGAAGCATTTTAGAAGATGGCAAGAGACTGACACCCTCTCCTATCTCTCTTACTACTCCAAGACTTCCCACAGGTTGATAAATATTGCTATGGTCCAAAACAGAAGGTGCAATTTGGCTCTGTTCTTGGATGTCACTCCTGTGGGCTAGAAAAACAGATGGGTGGCTGTCCAACTCAAGGAGAATGAATGCCAGACTCATTCAGAATGATCTTTATTTGCTCTAAAACCTGGCACAGGTCGTCTTTACTAATCCCCACTCTGAGAGCCAGGAAACGAAAGGACTATTTGGGGTAGTGGCCATGTGTTAGGATGTTGGACAAATAGCTCCTTCATGTGCTGGAAGCAGGTTTGCAGGTCTGCTCTTTGCACTGGAACCCTGCTGATATTTTATGTCCCAATTAGGATTATTCGGGGAGAATTGTTTATAGAAAAGGAAAACTTTCATTTCTTCCTACTAAGGATCTATAAGTTCATCCCCTAGATGAATTCTGTTGCTCCTTTTTCACAATAAAACAAAACGAAACCAAATGCCTTCTACACATCTTGTTGCTCTTTCAGAGATAGTGGATATTACGATGCCAAGGCTCAGATAGGACTGCAGATGGAATCTCAAATTTCCAGGCAGTTTAATCCAGAGAAAGACAAAAAAATTGGACTCACCTCCATGCACATCTGATCCGAGGAGGTGATGACTTTACAGCTAGCAGAAAACAATGTCGCCAGTAGGAAGGCGCTGACAAGGGGAGCCATCATGGGGTCGATGCCACCCCAGCTTGCTGGGCTTATCAAATGCTTGCAGCTGAGAAATCTAATCAAGTTATGATGGCCTCAGTAATTCAGCAGCTAGAGGTGTTCAGAAGGGAGGTCTCAGAATAAGAAATCCTCTTGACTGCACAGCATTTCATGACTCTGTGCTGCAAAAAGGGGAAGTTTCTTTTCATACCACCCTCTCCTTGCCAAAAATAGCTGAAGACCCAGCCCCAGAATGGCCCAATGCATTTCCTGGCAACACAAATCAGTTGTGCAGCCCTCTTGGACTGGTCACACAGATCCTGTGTGATGTTTTCTATTGACTTCAGGCTAACTTCAAGAGTCTGGACAATTTCAGTGGCTTCCGGTCCCTTTCCTCAAGAGATGTTGTGGAAGCAGAAAGCTGTCCTCTCAAAGGACATCACTTTGTTAGCTGTCCCAGGTTAGTGACTGGGAGAGGTGCTAGGGCATGCTGGGAAAGCAGGGCACTCAGTGCGGGCCGATGGAGGGACTGAGCCAGTGGTGGTGCCTGCTAGAGCTGGGGACTGAAACAAAAGGAAACTATCAAGTTAGCTGCTCCTTGTACCTCTGCTGCTACATTGGACACCTCATCAGTACTCACCTCTGGTCTTTGAACAGAAGGACATATCTGTTCATTGACCTGATGATTAAGGCCTGCTAAAACAGCTGAGTAGAATCCCCTTTTGTTTCCTCCCAATCTGACTTGGAGAAATAGAGGACATTACCTTATGGAGAACCTCTGGCTAAGAGAGCAGACTTTGAGCCTTGGCTCTATTTCTCCTTAGAAATAGCTTTGAAGCAGGATTGCAATTACCCTCATTATGATGCAAGATATGGTAATGATTAGAGAAAGTGAAAGTTCAAGCATTCCTCACAGGGCTGAATTTAGCTACCTCAAAAAGTGTCCGTTCTCTAACCCTCTGGCATATAGGAGATACTTAGCATTATTGTTTTCCCATTCCATTTCCAAGAGCCCAATTGTTAGCACTGGGGTCACAATGACTTGAGATACTGCTACTAATACTACCACTACTGTATTTCTATCATTAATACAATAATTATAGTAGCTACCATTAACTATGTTTCAGACAATGGGCAAGTTGTTTTTTTTTCTTGTGTATCTCATCACACATTCTATTAAAGAGGTGCTATTATTTATCCCATTTTATAGATGTAAAAACTGACATTTAGAAAAATGAAATGAATTCTCCAAGGCCACACAACTAGAGAGTAGTGGATTAGGGCTTCAGATCCCGACAGTTTCACTGTAGAGACTGTGTATTATTCTCCATAGCTTAAGAATAAATTTTTCCTCAAGGACCTGAAGAGCGATGGGGTGCAGAAAGTTCTTCACTGGAGATTTCAGAGCACATGCCAAAGAGCAGAGGGGGTCGGAGAAGTGATGCACGTAGTGCTGTGCTGGGGCTATTACAAACATTTAGTCTTTTATGGTCACACGTAAAATGCCATCTTTATCAACGAAAGCACATCCGAAGATGCTTTGGCGAAACACAGTCTGTGCAAACCCAGACCTACGTCAGATCTCCTTGCTTGAAAGAAGGCTTGCATTATGGTAAAACGAGGAGAGTCTGGACTGGAAGGAGGTCCAGACCCATCGCTTATCAACTAGCAAACTCGGGCAAGTCATTCCACCTCTCTGAGTCTATTTCCCATCTGAATAATAGAACAGGGATTTCAATTCCTGTTCTTGCTGACATCACAGTAATTACATGGATCAAATGGGATCATTTATGTAAAAATGCATTTTTAAACCTTAAAGTCCTACATAAATATGAGGAATATGAGGCAAAGACTTCTCTAAGTAACCAATTCCAATGTCATGTAAATATCACTCTCAGAAAATTGTCTCTTGCCCCTCAAAACATTGAAAAAACATATTACTTTTCTTCTTAAGAAAAGGTGCAATGACTCAGTTAAGGTTTTGTCATTTTCTGAGGCCACATTATTTGCATATGATTTGCATGTGTTTGCATAATGAATTCAAAAGATTCACTGCAAGTGTATAAGAGTAAAAGAAAATAAATGAATATGAGTGACCTTCTGCCACAGCATTCAAATCAAATATTCAGGGTGTAATACCCTGAAATAGGAAATAGATTAAAATTTAAACTATTGCAAACAGATGGGAAGATAGGTTTTAGAGTTTGGAGGCAAAAATGAAACCTTTATTGGGTCCCAGGTTGTAAAGAATCACATACTCTTAAAGGTCACCCCACCCTAATGATTTTCATGCATGAATCCTTTCCTCCACAGCCCTTACTCCACACTTTTTAATGGACAAAAACATACACAGAACCTACCAGGCTTTTGTAAAATACCTCAAGTGACAGAAAGCTTACTATTCTCCCAACAAATTATTTTGGCAGATTTTGACTGTTTAAATGATTTTATCTTATTCTGAACCACTGAAGTCATTCCTGCAACTTTCCCACAATCGTCCTTGTTACCTTCATCAACGGAACAAGTTCAAGCCCTTTTTGTACTTGCCAGTCTTTCATGTGTTTGAAAATAGTCATGTCTCTGAATAATCCTCTTTCTAGGTTAAAAATCCCTAGCTCAACCAATTGTATTTCAGTTAATGCATTAAAGTCTCTAACAGTTTGTTTATCTCAATATTTTCCAAATCTCCCAAGACAAGTACTGATGAATCCTGGTTCTAACTTTGCCATTAACTAGTTGTGTGTGCTTGGGAAAGTTTTTCTGTCTTAATTTCCTCATCTGTAAAATGATGGAGTTGGACTAGACTATCTATAAAATACTTTTTTCATCCAAAATCCCATTACTCACTCTTATTTCAAAACAATGATTTCCATTTTACTTATGTAAGTCATTGGCTGGAGCCGATAAAATGAAGTTACATTTGTTTCTGTTGACGATTTCTCTTTCTTTCCTACACCAGTTGATCTTAAACCTTCTTGGCAAACATAAAAAATAGAGAGAAAGGTTTGGCTGGAGTAATGGACATCATGACCGCTGCAATCCTAATTCATTCACAGTGCCCTTAAGGGATGGAATTGCAGTCGCCCATTCTAAGAACGGTTCTTGCAGAGGGAACGGAGAAGATGAGATAAGGCATCAGAAACTCATTTTTAAATTGTGACCAGTAAACCTATTAGCAGAGAAACAACAGATTTGTGGACCAAGACATGTCATAAAGTTCAGGTACCCTTATATCACATATTTACACACACATCCCAAACCATTTGTTTCTTTTTTTTTAGTAGTTGTTCTTTTATTTCACCAGGTTTCCATGTAGTTCTTACCTTGAGTCAGCTGCCACCCATGGTTGACTCCAAAGAATTGTTCATTTTCATGTCTGGGAGGCCTGTGCACTCACCACCCTTTATTTCTAGGTGATTATAGTCTGGAGAGTGATGTGAGGTCCTAAGAAACCTTGGTTAGCTCTTCAAACCCTTTCTTCGCTACAACCCAAGGGTTATTTCTTTCAAGGGTGTACAAAACAAAATATCCTTTTTTGATCCAATGTTAGCAAAGAACTAGATGTTTCATTTTCATTTTAGCTTATGGGCACCAGATGGTGTTAAACTGTCCTTTTTTAATTGTTCCCTTCTGTAGATTTAGTTTTTGTTCTGCTTTTGGGTCATGACTGCTTTCCCCTCTGCCCTCAGATAAATCTATTTGCATATAAAATTCTACTTAAACTTGACTGTTCTAATGCATTAAATGGTCAATTTTACTCCAAATAATTTTCCAAATTATTACAACACAAGGTTCAGAGGCATAAAGGCCAGAAGTAAAGCCATCTCAGTGTCATCCTGACCTCTCCCTGAGGGGTTCTTGCTGTTCTGCCTCATGGGCGTATCAAAACAGAGCCCTCAAGCCTCTTGTCACCTGGAAGGGGGACATGGCTTTCTCATGTCCTGCTTGAGTTCAAGCTCCATTTTATTGATGGCTTTCACAGTGCTGCCCTTGATCCTGCTGCTCCAGAACAGGCTATTTCTCTGCCCTGTTGTTGATGGCACTGCCACCACCACCAACAAAGCAGACACAGTATCTTCGTGTGACATAACCAGCTCTCCTCCATCAAAAAAAAAAAAAAAAGAAAAGAAAAAAGAAAAAGAAAGAAATCACGCCAGGCCTTTTCACATCTCAGAACCCAAGCTTTCTTGGATTCTGTACTCGTGGGGAGGGGGTGTTGTTCTTTGCCCAATCCAGGGACAGTCTGCATTTTCTGCCCCAGGATTCATCTCTTTCCCAGATGACTGATATTGAAAATATCCACTCCCTGGGACCTGTATTATAACAGTTTAAAAACTGTCTGATGCTGGGACATTTCTCTAAATCTAGGTTTCACTATTATCTGTGGTCACCTGGTTGTACATACATATATGGTTCTAGAAATAAATGTAACATGTTAGATTATTTTAAAAACTTTAACTTACAGCAAACATAAGGTCAGCACCACTCACTAACTTCTCTTTCAAACAGTGCAGTTTATAATGTCAGAATGTTAACGTCTTCTTTAGTGTTTTTCACTCAAGCTTTAAATGCATATGATATGAACAGTCAGGAGGATATGAGGACTAGGCCATAGGACTGGGAATTGGGATTCTGATGCTCTCAACTCTGAAATAAAATTGTCCTAAGAGTAGTATATTAACATCGGACATTTAAAACTAAAAAGAAAGCTTTAAAATAATCTAATCTTAACCCCCCCCCCTTTTTTTACTTAAAGAATGTAAAAGAATAACATTTGTCTAACATTCCCAAGAGCTGAGATTATTCATAATATTATCAAGCCATTTACTTTTAGGCCTTCTAGAACATTTTTCACATCCTATCTCTCGTCAGGCTGTTTAAATTCCCATAACCCTTTAAAGTGAAGCATGAGAGGAAAGGATTTTTTGAACTAGCAAAAGGTTAGGGGGCGACTTCTGTAAATGATAATACGGTGTCCTTTCTTCATTCTGGTGAACCTCAGAACATCCCATTGGGATGACAAGAAGCATTTGTGGGTGGTGGGATGGCGATGGTTTGAGGAGAGCTTGTTGGTTCCTCTTCTCCACATGGAGCACTGTCCTCCTGGCATAAGTGGGCTTAGTAGCAGACAGGCCTTCAATAGCTTTTACTGTGTCCATCTTCAGACACAGCTACCTGTGTAACCTTAGACAAGTCATTAGCCTCTCAGAGTCTCAACTTCTAGAAAAGAGAAATACTGTCTTTTCTGAGCACTCGAGAGTGCTCGTGGGGAGGGGGTGTTGTTCTTTGCCCAATTCAGGGACAGTCTGCAAAGAAGGGTAACCCATAAAAAATTGTGATGAATAACTTATTATTTCTACTATAAAGCACATGCCAGTGATCAGTCTGGTTCTTTGCCCTTATTTGGGTTTGTGCTTTTAAGGAGCAGCTTCTCAAAAGGCGAAGTAAAACTAGAGACAAAAATAAATAGATGACTTAAGAAAATGTATGCAGGGAACCCTTACCAGGTGCCAGGCACTCTTGCAAGCCCTTGGCATGTATTATCTCATAAAATCTTCAGAACAACTTGTTGAAGTAGGTCCTAGTCTTATTCCAAATGTAAAGGTGAATAAGCTGAGGCCAGACTGGCTCAGCAATATGCAAAGGTCACAAGCCAGAAAGCAGAGAATGCAGTACTCCTCATGGGATCTGACTGATCCCAGACTCACAATCTTGCCTCTCACCACATCGCCTCTCCAGAAACTCCTTTGCTTGTAGTGGAAAGAATCCCAGAACCCCAGCTACAGGGCAGGAAATATGTATGGCACGGATGTCTCAGGCACTCAGTTTCCCAGTTTGCCATCCTCTGCAGGGATTCTTCCTGGCATTTATTTGGCAACCATATTTTCATTGGATGGAGAGGGTATTTGGAAGAGATGTCAGCCCTAGAAATTTAATCAGCTGGACTGAAAGCAATCAAGATGCCATCTGGACAGACTCTGACTTCCTGCCCAGAAGATAAAGACATCTGGACTTAGTAAATGCCAAGGACATGCTGACTTGGTCCCCAGGCCTGTGGGCCACTCCTTACTTCGCACGGATGCATTTTTTAAATTGTGCAGAATCTATAGCTCTGAGCTACTGCTGGAGCTACTGAGTACCTAATTCTGTTGGCCTCCAAAGGCTTCCCTGCTCACAACCAGTGAGTACTGTGAGCCATGGTGACTTCCCAGTGCTAAGGAGATGAATTGACTGCAAAGGCCACTGTAAATAGTTTTCTTTAATGATGGAGCAGGAGGTGGCTGCCCCAGGCCCAATTTATCGTTGTAATTAGGGCACATCATGACTGCTGATTGTTAAGTAGGGCTGAGAGAAAATATTTGCACATACAAAGAAATAAGTTAAGGTGGCTCACCAGGTTTGCAGAGCCAATCTATGCTTACTGCTGCTCCTTCCTTTTGTGAAGGAAGCTCTTCCCAGTCACATGAGCTCTTGAGCAATGGGCCAGAGCTTAGGTGCCCTGGGTAGAGGATCAAGGGGCTTGAAGAAGAGCTGAGGGACTAGAAATAAAAGATTAAGATTCTGCACAGAGGGCTTTTATTGTGGCAAAACTTGCCTATATTTTCTGTACACATTTCTAGAGATGGCTTGAATCTCACACACCAGCTTCTATTTTAAAGCAGAGCTTGAGTCCCTCCAATAAATTCCCTAAACCACTGAATTTGACAGGGTTGGAACCAAAATCTCTCCCCTTTTACTCCTCAGAGAGAGGCACTATTTACCCCAAGAAGATTCCTGAAATCTCAGTTCCCACAAATGGCACGAATAAAGCCTGTGCCAAATACTTCTCTCTTAGCTCCTGCATAGATGAAACATAATTACAGTTTTTGGGTATGGGGTAAGGTTTGTAGATCTAAGGCAATTTAAATATGAGAGTTTTCTTTATTTTGAAATTATAAAAAATATTGCATTTACAAGTATTTACTGAGTTACTATTGTTTCTGACTTAAAACAAAACCAACCCAATAGTAGGAATATGTCAGTTTAGGCAGAGATAGATGGAGAATTGATCAAAACTTTGCAATCATTCTCACCTCTATCTCAGGAAAAGACCTCTTTATTATTCTTTTGCTTTGCCTTTCTCATAGGTTGCATTTATTCTCTTGCCTGTCCCCCATTTCACTTCTATTACATTTCCTTTTTGAAAATCTTTTTCTTGTAAGATCTGTTTTGTTAGTGTTCCATTCTTGCTTCAGTTGTGTCTCTAACTCCCGCTTCCCCTCAGATTTTTTTGTATTCCTTTTTATCTTTGAACCTCACTTTTAGCTATGGATTTTCACCATCTTACCACTCCATTTGTCCCTTACTTGTCTGAACGTTTTTTTCATCATGTTTCTTGGTCTCTGGAAGGCCTCAGCAACACCCATTTGTTTTCTCCCCTTAGAGCTTTTGTTTTGTAGACTCCCAGTCTTCTGAGGTTTCCCAGATTCCAGATCTGGTCAGCAGCCAACATGGTTGGAGAGGAAAGTTGTCTCAGGTGTCAGCTCTGAGCTTGCTCCACTTCTGGGCTTGGGACCCAGGGGTCAGTTAAGCCTAGCCAATGGGATGTGCCTGGTTGCATGTAAGTCAGGGAGTAGTGGGCCCTGAACACTCAGGATGCAACACACCCCTAGAACCCTAACATTGACTAACACAGTAGGAAGTTTGCATCCAAGGTAAATTGATCTAGCTTTTGGCCTTTTTATTTCCCCAAATGAGATGCAAATATATGAAACCTGTAGGGAGAAACAAACAAACAGACAAACAAACAAAACAGGAAGCCAAGAACTGGCATGTCTTGAGATCTTCAACAAGGGAGAGAAAAGCCATTTTGCATTTCTAAATAAATATATATTGTGATAAGACCATCCATAAATACATATTAAGGTAAGAGCAAAAGTCTTTATATGGAGACTCAATCAACTGTGGCCAAGTGTGGGAAAACTGTGAGATTGTAGCTTCAATTCTAGCATAGTCTTCCTCTTTGGAACATAATTCGTTCCTGTTACAGTATATTATTAACAAACAATAAAAAAAGAAGAAATAAAAAGAGGAAATTCTAAGACCCCCTTTCATTTTCTAAATATAGTTTAATTTCTTTTAAGCAAGTATGCCGTAACAATTTAAATTTGTAGAACTAATAAAATACAATGATTTATTTTATTAAAGGCTAAGTTTATTTATGACTGAACTGCATTGTAGAATTCTTTTAAACTGTAATCAAATCTGCACTTTTTGATGACCCTATTTGTCAAAATTGAACTACACCTATAATCTGCTGTGTAAAGTGAAGCTGACTTGTAGCTTTGAAACATGTGCACATTAATATTCAGGAGCTAATAAGAAACAAATGACAAAAAAAAAATTTGCCCCTTGTGAGTCAGTAACATCAAAACCAGACTCTGAGTCAGTTGTCCTAGTGTACTACGTTGTGGTTTTCTGAAAAATGTCCCCCAGTCCCCTGCCACCAGCCTGGGTGGAGCAGTGCAGTTTTATAGTGTCTGGAAAGATCAGCTACGAGGTCAAAATGGTGTGCTACTATAGGGAATGACTGAACTACCACCACAAAGACGGTGACAGGTTGGCACGACACATGCTGGCCTTGGCTTCAGGCTCTGTTTTTCTGCAGGGGATGGAGTGGGAAGCTGGAGTGGCCCATTTCCAATCCGTAATTCTACCAGGAAAATAGCCTGACCATGGGTCAGAGTTCTGAAGTAAATGTGCCTTTTTCTTTTTTTCTTTCTTTCTTTTTTTTTAGTTGTTACATTTTTCTTTATACTATCATTTGCAAAATTGAGATTGGAAGTCTTTTTTTTTTTAAATTACAATTTAGAATGCCAACTATTTACCATCTTCATAAAAAGTTGAAAAAAAAAGTTAGCTTTTTTTCCTTGAGAAAATAATAATAACAATACCTAGCACACAGTGCTTACTATGACCAGGTACTGTTTTAAGTATTTTATAGATATTAAATCATATAATCTTATGACTACACTCTGGGTAGTCATTTCTGGGTAGGGAGATACAGGAAGCTAAATAAATTGTTCAAGTTCATTCGGCTATGTGGATGAGATACAATTTGAACCTAGGGAGTCTGGTACATAGGTAAAATAGACAGAAGGTAACAGGTAAACCTGAAGAAGGGAAAGGGCCATCAGAATGGTCAGAGCCTCAAAGTCAAGAGCAGGACAAGGTTGGGAGAATGCCAGCCCACCGTTTTGTGACCTCCAGCTCGGCCTCATTCCCTAGGCTCTTTCTTGTCCTACACTCACCATTCTCCTGTTGCCTCATTAAACAAAAGTCCTGTTGCCTAGGCTAACTCGATACATATCTTCTGAGCAAATTGTCCAATAGAAACGTGATGGGAGCTACGTATGTAATATAAGATTTTCTTGTAGCCCACTGTTATGGACTGAATGTGTCCCTTCAAAATTCATATGTTGAAGCCCAAATCCCCAATTTGATAGTATTTGGATGTGGAACCTTTGAGAAGAAATTAGCTCATGAGGGTAGAGCCCTTGTGATGCATTTTGCACTTTGATAAGAAGAGACACAAGAGAAATTGTCTCTCTCTCCACCAAGTGAGGATACAGTAAGAAGGTAGTCATCTCCAAACCAGGAAGAGGGCCCTTGCCAGGCACCTAGTCTACCAGCACCTTGATTTTTAGACTTCCTGGCTTCCAGAACTATGAGAAATGTTTGTTGTCTAAACTACCCAGTTGATGGTATTCTGTTATAGCTGCCTGAGCAAGCTAAGATATCCACATTAAAAATATAAAAAGAAGCAGGTAAAATTAATTTTAATAACATATTTTATTTAGCCCAAAATACTATAATTTCAAGCAATGCAGAAATCAATATAATCAATGTAAAATATTAATGAGATATTTATCTTCTATCTTTCATACTGTGTACTTTACACTTGTACATCTCAGTGTGACACTACATTTTCATTGTAAGTATTTGATCTGTATTTAGATTTCATAAAAATCACAGTTGAAAAGTAGATCAATATACCCAAGTTGTTCTAAGCACTCTTAAATTTTTTTCAATAATTAAATATAGTACAGTTTTTATATTTAAATGAATTAAATAAATTAAATTAAATATTTAGGTTCTCAGTTGCTTTAGCCACATTTCAAGTATGGCTAGTGGCTCCCTTTTTAGAGTGTTGTTCTAGAGGCTAGAGATAAATGAAACTAAATAACCCAGGGCCAGTTGGTTCACATTAAACAGTGACCTAAAATTATCATTTATTTACTATTCTTCTCCATGCTGATCACGATGACACAGGAAACTGCAAGGAAACCAGGAAGTTTGGGATTTTGGCACTAGTGGTATCAGATCATTTTCTACGTGTTCAGCTACTGGCAGTTATTTTGCAAATGTTAGCCCTGCCACCTAGTGACCACTTTATGAATGTCACATCGAGATTACTTTGTAGAAAATCCTCTGTTGACTTCAGCATTGCTACCCTTCCTGAGAGCGATGAGACCTTCCCCTGCTCATTGACCCCATGTGGCACTATGCTGCTGCTATGTCATTACTGTTTTAGGGTTGCTTTAGCTATGCCTGCAGAATAAGAGCTGAGTTGTCATCTCTGATTTCCCCACAACAGTAAGGTGCTTGGAGTCTAAAGAACATGCCTCAAGAGCATCCTACATGCCAAGTACTGTGATGGGAGGAGGTTTTTGTCTCCACAAGAGTGAGAGTCCCTGCTATCCCTTGTGCTTGATTCTATTACAGTTTCTGAATCCTCTCTTCACTTATATGACTTCCTCTTCTATTGAATTGTGGAACCTGTGAGGACGATGTCTTGCTTATATTTTACCCCTATGGCCTAGTTTGTTGCCTATCTGACAAATGTCATTTGGACGAATGGATGGTTGTAAGCTATAAACTCACAGCCTTTTCCAGCACCCTTACCACATTCCCCAGCGGGGGCATCTTTCCTTTTCCACTCTCAGTATGAGCTATGTCATCTTTTCTTCCTTTTCTTCAGCTCTCAGTCTTCCCCTTATTCCATTATATGCCCAACACATGCTGAGAACATGACCTTGTCTTGAATTTTGAAAATTCAAAGTTGAAGCTGGGAACCCCCAAACTAACACCCACCAAACTTCCAAACCTGTCTGCGCCTGCGCCTGCACCTGACCCCCCCGCCCCACCTTGGACCATGCCTTCCAGATTTGCTCTGAAACCCATGGACCACTCACTGAAATCACCTGGGAAGCTTTAACAATGACTGATGTCTGCGTTCCAACTCAGAAAACCTGATGTCATTGGTCTCAGGAGCAGGTTGGGCATAGAGATTTAAAAATTTTCCCCTTTTAGCCTTCTCAGTCTTCACCAGGTAACCCCACCCTCACCTGCATTTCCAATAGTTTCCACTCCATTAGGTCATTTTCCAAGTCATGTGCAATGATCTAGACTCTCCTATCTGAAAATAAAAATGAATAAGCCTCCTTGGATTCAGTATCCCCTGTTATTATCTGCTCTCTTTATATACTTTCTAACTTAAACAAACATCAAGAATAAGTTGCCCATACAGGCTGTCTCTGCTTCTGGATCAACCATTCACTCCTAAATCTATTCCAGACTCAGTTCTGCTTCAGAGCTGATCACACTATCATTCAAAAGCACTCACCTCCCTTGGCCTCCAAGACCCCATGCTCTCTCCCCTATTCATTTCTGAGGCTACCTTTCTACTGACCCCTCAACGCTGAGAGTTCCCCAGGATGTGGTGCTCAGCCATCTTTCTCTTTCATTCCACTTTTTATGCTTTCCAGTTCCTGGGACCTCAGGTTACACCTGCTCACACCATTTTACCAGTCCCACACCTGTACATCTAAATCGCTGCCTCTCTATTAGCTTTGTGACAGGCATCTCAGATTTTATGTTCCAAACTGAATCTTAATGCCTCCTATGCTTAGATACTCCTCCTACACTGGGTTCATATTGTGTTGGTTTCCTGTGGCTTCTATAACAAATTAAAAAAAAAAAAAAACAGATTGGCTTAAAACAGCATGCATTTAATACATTCATAGTCCTGGAGGCCAGAAATCTAAAATCAGTTCCCCTTAGCTGAAATCAGTGTGTCAGCAGGACCACACTTCCTGCGGAGGCTTCAGGGGGTGAATCTGTTCCTTGACTATTCCCGTTTTCAGTGGCTGTCAGCATTCCTTGATGTATTAGTGAAGGTTTTCCAGAGAAACAAAACCAATATTGTGTGTGTGTGTGTGTGTGTGTGTGTTGTGTGTGTGTGTGTGTGTGTGTGTGTGTGTGTGTGTGTGTGTGTGTGTTTATAGTTTTAAGAACTGGCGTATGCAACTATGGAGGGTAAGAAGTCACAGGATCTATAGCTGGCAAGTTAGAGACTCAGAAAGGCCAACGATATAAATTCCAGTCTAAGGGCAGAAGATAGAGATCCTACTTCAAGCAGTCAGGCAGGAGAAGTTCCCTCTTTTTTTTTTTTTTCTTATAGGAGAAGTTCTCTCTCATTTAGCCTTTTTGTTCTGTTCATAACTTTAACTGATTGGATAAGCCCAACTCATGTGGAGAAAGTAATGTTTTTCTCAGTCTACCAATTCGAATATAAATTTCATCCAGAAACACCCTCACAGACACAGCCAGAATGATGTTTGATCAAATATCTGTGCACCCCATGTGCCTCCTATCTTCAAATCTCTCTGTTCCAGCTTCACCTTGCCTCTGTGTGTGTGTGTGTGTGTGTGTGTGTGTGTGTGTGTGTCTTTTAATCGCCCTCTGCTTTTCTCTTGTAAGGATACATGTGATTGCACTTAGGGCCCACCCAGATAATCCATCCAAAATAATCTCTGGATCCTTAAATTAATCACACCTGCAAATACTCATTTTCCAGATAAGGTAGCAGCTACAGATTATAAGTATTAGGACATAGATAGCTTTTGGGGATCATTATTCAGCCTACTACCTAAATCATACAACTTTAATCCACCCAGTTTCTTAAACCAGAAATTTGGGACTCACCTTTGTCTTAAAATCCTTCCAACCCCATTGACTCCATTGACAATTTCTTTATTTTCTATCTTCTAGATAACCTTGAATCTTAGCTCTTTTCAATAGCTCTGTCATCAACCTAACCTAAAACATAATGTCTTTCCTGGACTATTTTAATAGTATACTCATGTCAATTGTAATTACTTTCTTATTTGTGTGGTTAATTGTTGAGTGTCTGTCTCTAGTCATTAAATTGTGAGCTCCATAATGGCAGGATCATATATGTTTTGTTCACCATATTATTTTAGACCACAGCATAGTGCTTGGTATAGAGTAGGTGCTCAAAAAATATTTACCACTTGTATGAATGAATAGATGATACATTTCCTACTGTGGAAGAGTTCTAATCTGGGGAAGGAAACATTTAATAGCTTTTGACCCAAAATTATTTTATTCACTCATTTAAACTCTTTGTATTGATAGCCATCTATATACCAGACATGGAGGCTCAAAGAATCTACCAATTAACAAATTATGTAAACTCTTTGCTCTCATGGAACTTTTGCATTTTAGTGAGGGAAAAGACAGAAAGTTTAATAAATATATAATAAATGCATTCTACATATATGTGTTTATATGTAATATTAGAAAGTGATAAATGATATGAAAAAGAACAGAGCAGTTAAAAGGGGATTTGTATATACTTATAATTTTAGATGGGGTAGAACTTTCTGAGAAGCTATTTGAGGAAAGGAGGTGAGGGCATGAGTCATGAATACATCAGGGGAAAGAGCTCTACAGGCCAAAGGAACTGCATTTGAGGAGGTCCCTGAGGCAGGAGTGGTCCTGGGCAGTTCAAGTAGGATGAGAAGGCTTGAATGAGTGAGTGAGGCTGAGAGAGATTAGGGCTAAGTGGCCATGGGGCCAGACTTTAGGATCTTGAAATTAGTAGAAGGACTTTGGTTTTCCTTCTGTGTAAGATGTGGAGCCTTTAGAGGGTTTCCAGCAGAGAAGGGACAATTCTGACTTACGTTTTAGAAGTATCCCTCTGGTTGCTGTGTGGACTGTAGGGGAGTAAGGGTGAAAACAAGAACCCTGGGGAAGTTATTTCAGTAATCGAGGTAAGAGATGATGGTGGCTTGGACCAGGGTGATAAATAGTGACAGAAGTGGTGAGAAATGAACAGAATTTGGATATATTTTGAAAGTAGGTCCAATAGGATATCATAGGATATCATGATAGATGTAGTGTGTGTGTTTGTGTG
The DNA here is from genome assembly GCA_028627145.1 of Eidolon dupreanum. Taxonomy (NCBI): domain Eukaryota; kingdom Metazoa; phylum Chordata; class Mammalia; order Chiroptera; family Pteropodidae; genus Eidolon; species Eidolon dupreanum. The sequence continues at coordinate 68,231,227 of CM053501.1, read as the reverse complement.
TGAGTGTGTGTGTGTGTGTGTGTGTGTGTGAGACAGAGAGAGAGAGAGACAGAGAGAGATAGAGAGAGAGATGGAGAGACAGAGAGAGAGAGAGAGAGAGAGAGATGGAGAGGCAGAGAGAGACAGACAGACAGACAGAGACAGAGACAGCAGAGATAGAGACAGAGACAGGGAGAGAAAGTAATATCAAGAATGATGGCAAAATTTTTGCCCTGAACAACTGGAAGCTAGACTAAATTCAGAGTTTTGTCTGGAACTGCTACCCCAAACATCTTAATTCTCTAAAGTCACTGGAACGCTTCAACAAACCTGAACTTTCCAGACAGCTGCACAGAGCTGTCATCCATTCTTCCCTGGAGAATGTCTGATCCCTAAACTTAAGCCCCACTCCTCGCTCACATCTGTGCAGGGGGACTTGGTCAATTCTCCTTCGGTACAATGCTCATCCTGCAGCCCACATTCTATGTGTGACACACAGCCACAGTTCATCCTTGGCTTCCCTTTCCAGGTTGGTCTGAGCCTTGATACACTCTGTGGGGCGCCCCTTTGACCCCAGCATTTTGTTCACGCTCAGAATCTAGAGGTTGGCCTGATTATAATTTTGTTCATAAAACTTCTCCTCATTCTGATCCAGAACAGTTGAGGTCATTCAGTAGCTCCTGGATCTCTGTTAGCCCAGGTGGCCTGGCCAAGCGCCACTTTAGGTAACTGTGCTCTGTTTACTCAACTTCCTCCTGGATTTTGAATATTGACAGGGGCTTTGGGCTAGTCTGTATGACAGGCTCAGTGAAAAGACCATTCTGTTAAGAAGCTGCAGCTGTTATGAAAGAAAGCTCATCTTCCATGTATGTGCAGTTATGCGGGTGCGTGTATCGGGTGCCCTAGGGCTTTGGGAAATATTTTGGAGAGCCAGTGGCAAGAACAGTTGTCTGTGACAGGCCCTGTTTTGACCCAGTCTCTCACCCCCCATAAGCCTCTCAGCAAGTAACAGGAAGGGGTCAAGCATCTCATGTTTCTTCTCGTGATGAGACTCAGGAATGCCACTGTTTCTCCTAATTTTCAGTTGCCTGGTGGACCCTGTGTGTGTGCATCTGTGTCAGCGAGCCCGTAAACTCATGTATTCTTGGAAAGAAAAGTCTCTGGGGAGAATGAATTCAAATATCTTTACTCTCAACTAATTTGTTCAGAAACAGTCAATGTTTATTTAAGTCACCAGCTTCCTTCTCAAATGCAGTCACAAACTGTCCCAAATTCCACAGACCTCTCCCAAACTCAACATCCAAAAAGCTCTGACCCTGCCCTGATCCTGACCTCCCCCATCTCCACCCCCCAAGTGGTTGTCTGTCTGAGGAGGCACATTCTGGGTAAGATGGCTGTCAGCAGGGAAAAGTGAAAGGCTCAGCAGGTAGGCAAACAGACAACAGGAAGTGCTGCAGGCCTCCTGATTAAGGAACTGAAAATGACAAAACAGGGGATGTGTTCTTCAGAGCCTTCAGAAGGATGCAGTCATCCCAACTGAAAACTGCTTATTTGTGAGGGGGAACAGAGACTTCACTGGTCATCCCATGAAGCCACTCGAACACACAGCCTTTCCCTCATCCTGATCACCTTCTTAATTTACACCTCTTGTGAGTTCTGCTCTAACTAGAGGACTCAGAGAGGTTTGGGACAGGAACCAAATGTAAGGGACTCCACATTATTCGTGACCTAGTGCAGAGATGAGCCAGCGTAGGCAAAACTGTTTGGGGTGCTGATTCAACGAAGCTCATTAAAGCTGGGAGAATTTATCTTTTGTTATCATGTAATCAAATTAAAGTGCAAGAAGGTGCTTTTTTTTTTTTCAGTTTTCTGTAAGTTTTTTCCAGTTTTCTGCAGCCAAATCCTTTATGAAGTCTTTACTCTTCCATCTATTGTTTAGACTTGGCAGGATCAGAGGGAGGTAGGAGTGACTTCATTTAGGGGAACATGAGCTCTGATGGTGGCAGTTTTTCCTTCAAATGCCATATAAGAGTATGAAGTGACAGCCAAGTCTGCAGGGAATCAATCTCTGGGAACATGAATCGGAAGAAACACCTCTGAGCTCTTGTCCAGTGGAACCATAGAACTTTCCTGTGTGTTCTTGGGGTCTAATTGGTACAAACTCTTGAATGCTGGGATGTCTTCTGATGTACTCTGCATGAAGAGTCATTTATTTAGCATTAACCATGGGCCAGACAACACTGTTCTAAGGGATTTGCCATGTATTAATTTAGATTTATAAGCTACTGACTATTATCAAGAACAAAAACCAAGTAGCGCAAGAATGTACATAGTGGCTTTTTGTTCCAATAAAAATAAATCATATTTTATATATATTTGTAAAGGAGTAAAAACATCTAGAAGGGTACCCAAAAATGGCATAGTGGTTGTATTTTGAGAGAATGAGAGAATTATGGTGTGGCAGGGAGACTTTTCCATTCAGTACACTTTTGTTCTTTTAAAATTATTTTTAACCATGTGGGATATATTCCTGTCTCAATTTCAACAAACACTTATTTTTAAGGAGAACAAAAGGAAGATTTAATAGTCCAAGGCAACTTTGTGGATCGAATGTTTTGGAATCCTGGAGGAGGACCAGTCCAAGGTAATAAAGTTCATAGAGTATCAGGGGGCAGGAGGGAGGGGGATCTTCAAGGAGAACTGGTGACTAAGCAATAGCTCAAATCTCAAATTGGAAGGGGAACTAGAAGTAGCAGTTAAAGTTCACTTGACATAAACCAGTGTCAAGTTAAATTGAGGAATGTGAAATTGTACCTATAACTTGCCCACGATGTATATGTCATTCTAATCCCAAGATTACCTAAACTTGAAAGACAAGTAGACCTCACTTTCTCATCCTATTGGATTCAACCCTTGCTGGTGAAAACCTGACATGATTATCATTATTATTATAGGCTGACAGGAGACCAGCCCAGTCATATGGTCCCCAGATATATAGAGGAAAGTCACTGTACTAGGGTTGCGAAGAGTCCAAGAAAAATCTGCCACTCCAAAGAATCCACTGTCTTACAGAAATGACACGTGCACCAAGAACTCCAATGGAGGCTCCCCTGTGGAAAGTCCCACCAGAGGAATAGAGAATTATGGGGTTGCAGAGAAGAGAAGGATGACATTAGTCAGGAAGCAGTTGGGACATTAGAAAAGGGCTTTGCTTGCCATTTAGGATTTTGTTAGAGGGAAGAGAAGATATTTCATTCAAGAGACTGGCTTAAGCAAAGAAAGGGAGATGTGTTTAGGGAATAGGTAAGTTAAGTTGGTTGAAATGCAGGGTATTTGAAAGGGAGTAAAAGATGAACAGGCTGAAAAGATTGGGGATGATCAAGCTGGCAGAGGGTCTTGAGATCCATTCTCTGTAAGCAGTGGGAGCCAGTTAACAGTTCTGAGCACAAAGAGGGCCAGGACTTGAGCTCTTTAGGAAGATGGCTCTGGCAGCAGAATGGAAGTGAAGAAATGAAGGACCAAGCCTGGGGGATGGATTTGCAGGCAGGCTCTGTGATTTATCTTGCAGCTGAGAGCTAATGAGAGTCAAGGAGAAAGAAAGAAGAGGTGGAGACATACACAAGAGATTTTCAAAAGGCACAGAAGTGAAGTGATGACAGATTAGGTGCTGGGAGAGAGGGAAAAATTGGTGTTTTGAGGCTCGTTGACTAAGAGGAAAGAAATGGAATAAGTGAGTGTGGTGTCAACAGTGCTAAGGAAAAGGATGAGTCAGCATAGGTCTTTTTGGATGGTTCTTTTACCTAATACATAGAGTTTGAGACTGGAGTTGAAGAGAAAACAGATTTTGGGGAAAGCAAGCTTTGTAGTGGGAATAATTGGAGCCCAGATATTAGATGATTTTTGCAATTAGATATTTTTGAAAGAGAAAAAAAGAATGATTAAGTAAGATAAGCCTAAGAAAGAGGAAACAAGGCAGAACAATGCAGAGAGGGTGGAGTCCTAGAATTTTAGTTATGGCAGTTTAACACAGGAGTTTATTAAAAAAAAAGAGAGAAAAAATAACAACAAAAATCATAAACAGAAGGTTGAGAAAAATGAGTTGAGAAAAGCCATCGTTTATGGCAGCTAAGAGGTTGCTGATGACTTTTAAAAAAACTGTTTTTGGAGATTGTTGGGTCAAGGAGGCCAAAGGTTTAAAGTATAGTTTGCAAATCAAAGGCCATATGCTGAATACAACCAGAGAGCTATTTATTTAATCCTCAGAATTTAGAAAGTCAAATTAATTGCTAACATTTAAAATTCTTAGATTTCATATAAGAACCCCAAATTCCAAACCTAAGCGATTGATCTGGCTACCCAGGGCCCTTATTACTCTTGGGCTAGGTGACCGCTGAAGCCCCAGCATCGAGGGTGTGGGGGTTGGGAGTGTGGGAGGTGGGGGTTGCCTCAGCTGCACCCAGCCTCCTTCTCACATTTTGGCTGCCTGTTTGCATTGTTGGTTAAGGCATGTAGAGGTGGTGAGGAAATATGGGTCATTTACTCTTTCATGGAGACTACTCCTTCAAAAATTTGGAGATGATATGTAGAAGTGAAAGAAGATGATAAATCAGGGTGCTAGTGAGGAGAGAATGGGTATGTTCACGTGACGGAGACTTCAGCTCCGTTTGGTGTTGTCCAAGAGGAAGAATAGGAGAATGAAGAGGTAAAGGAGGATACTATTAATAAAACCAAAATTATATCTGGAATTGAGGACAAAACAAGTTCAGAAAGGAAGGGAACCTCTGCTTTCGAAACAGGAGACAGAAGCAACAGACAGAAATGGCAAGTGGGGGATGGGGGCAACTTTACCATAGAGAGGAGGGAATGCAAGAAAAGCTGGGATTTATGGTATGTGTGGGTATGTTGATGAAATAGGGCCGAGGTCAAGGTGGGATTGGCACATGTGGGTAGGATTCTGGGAGCAGGGCAGTAATTTGGTAGCCTTCAAGTGTATATTTTAAAAATATTTGTCCACTAGTCATTTTTTGATGGCAAGGAGAAGCTGATTTCTCTTTTAAAAATTGCATACTTATGTTGATATTTAAAAATTAGAGTTTATTACACACACATTATAGCTTAACATTCAAACTGAGTTAAAATTGTCTTTTGTTTCACATATTTCTGTAGTAGTAGGTACCCCTATTTACTAAGTATTCAGAAAAACTACATGAAAAGTAGTTAAGTTTTGTTCAAAAGGTATTTAAAAGTTTCTTTTTCTGACTTCCATGATAGCAAAGCATATTTTATTTTTCTTTAGTTCTTGCTTTCTCTTTTTTTTGAGATTTTTTTTTCTGAACTTAGAGAAGTGCTTCAAATTGAGATGATAATGAGAATCACTTTATTTATGGGTAAATAATACTATACCCTTCATTCTGCACTTTCTGCATTTCATTGGTCCCTCTGTGAAGACCTTGGCTGTTCTGTGAGCTGATCTCATGATCTGTAACTCTGTCTGTGGGCCATCCAACTTACTGGAGCGTACCACAGGGAAAAGGCAGTGCCATACAAGATGCTTTTAAATATACAGATTTGTGGGAGGCAAGAGTGAGCTTATGTTTGGCCAGCTTGTAAAGAGTTTCGTATGGAAAGCAGAGTTCACTGACCACATGTTGTAGATTTATTCTCATGTTGGTTTAGTACATCTTCATGAAAACTGGTACCTGCAGAAGGTGCTTGGATGGTCCACTCCTCCATGTGGATTGGGTAGGGTTTAAGCTGTGATTTGGAATGAGTTTGCTGTTATTATTATGTAAAATGTGCAAGTAGGTCTATTCAAAGCAAAAAAAAGGACCACTACACCCCAGAAAGAGACACGCAGAATAGTGGCAGAAAGACAAAAGGGAAGATCAGAATAATTTTTTAAAGAGGCCAGCAGTACAAGCATTGAAATGATGGCTCCTATGGGCTCATGGTGGGGAAGTGAGTCCAGAATCCAGTGAGAAGTGATGGTGGCTTGGAGGGTGAGGGGAAGACAAGGAAGTATAGAAAGCTCTAATCAGATGATTTCTCATGATTTTTAGTGAAAGACTAATTTTAGTGAAATATTTTTAAAGTAGCTTTTTAAAATATAGTCCTATAAAATGATAACTTAAAAAATGTTTCTCTATGATGTGTGAATTGCTTGAAGGGCTGTCACTATAAGCTTCATGTGACTAAAAACACCTCCTGTTTCCAAATTGTCTTTGGACTGGTATGAACATACAAATTGTAGTTAATGTGCGGCAACTTTCAAAAGAATAGATTTCTCATTTGACTGAACATGACACATCACTTTGACTTTCATTGTAGTTTTTCTACTAATCATAACTGAGCATTGGTTGCTAATATGAGCTGTGGAGTGACAACCTACTTGGATATAGTTAAGTCTTGTTACAATTATTTTGTCCACATTCATGAAGTGATAAACTTTATTATCATTACTGCCATCTCTCAACCTTTCTGAGTCTTAGTTCCTTTATTTGAAACAGTCAGTGATGAGGCGAGATTGGAGGTGGGGTGGGATGGGCTACGTGGTCTCCAAAACACTTTCCTCTTTTAAATGTCTGAGAACATGACAATAAGCTAGGATGCTACTTAGGACCAAGTCTGAATGTGCTAAAAGTTAAACTGAGGCATATTAAAATGTTTAAGAGTTTATTTAAGTAAACATGGATTCTAATTGAGCAGAGACAGGCCAGAGGTAGTTAGAGGAAAAGTTTTATAGAGAAGACTCAGAAAAAAGCAGAGGAGTTATTTAATTAGCTATAGTTTAGTGTTTGCTTTATTTGGAAAAGCCTAGTTGGCTGTTTGTAATTGGTTGTCTTCGGTTGGTTTTGATTTCTTAACCTTGAGGCATTTACGGGCTTAGGTTTTGGTTTGCTTATGTAGGCCTGCCAAGGCATTAGAGCCACCTCAGTCTAATGGCCTCCTTGTTTAATTAATTTAACAAATGGGATGAGAATAAGAAGGCAAGCAGCACAAACTTATCGGGTTAGAGTTTATATTTGTTTGGTTTATGTTAGGAGAGCTAGGCCATTTGTAGCATAACCTCATAAAACTCTTCTAAATTCCAAGAAGGCAATTTTTGTCAATTACATGTTTAAAGCTTCTTATAGCTAGAATATACATTGTTAGCCTAATATAGTAGAGCTGTTTAGAGAACACATAGAACACAGCTGTTTAGAGAACATACCTTATATAATCAATATATGGTATATTTATTCTTATTTTGTAGGATTTAAGACATGGTGCTACTTCTTTAAATGATTCTGGAGGATATGTTTTTTTTTTTCTTGTTTTCCTGTGTGTTGTGGGATGCTGCTGCTCTCCTGGATCTGGCATCGAGGACCCACAAGTGGGATGAGCCTTGTCTTAAGTAATTCTACTCTGGCTCACGTGGGAACTGAAACTCTTGCAGGGAAGTTCTTAGAGAATATCATGGGTCCCAGCTGTTGTGGTTTTACTTATCTTCCCTGTCTTTTTGAAGCAGTCAGCCTCGAACCAGTGTCCTACTATTGATCACTGTTATATCGTGGCCATCATGGGAAAACAACGGGAGAAGGAAAAACTCATTGACTCTACCTGGATATGCCCTTCCAACAGCCAGAATCCCACTTCCCAAATCAGCATATTGATCGTCTCTACAAACAGGGTATCACTCAATGCTATTCCATCAGGTACATAAAGAATTTCTTGACTAGATGTCTGCAATGTTAGTTCAATAGCCCAATTATTTTTCTGTCTCATTCTACTTGGGCAACTGTGCATTGGAACATGGCTGTACTTCCTGAAGGTGATAAAGTATAGCTGGTGAACTCTGGTTTCCTGATGTTTAGGTACCAGTCCCCTAAAATCTCATTACTAGTGGGCACATCAAAACATTTTTCCATAATATTCCATATTATCCTTTCTAATTTTTTCTTGTTGATCTTGCTAAAGCTCCAAAAAGATTTTTTTGCTTGTTTATTATTGTCTGTTGTTTGTTTTCTAGCTCATCAGTATCCGCTCTCATTTGGTTGACTAGTTGGCTAGTTTTCGTTTGTTATGTTAAAGATCTACTTCACACTGGTGGTGTTAGAGGATTACAATAGCTAATGATAACCAAGAGGAAATAATAAGCTATTTAATAGATGGTCCTGTGGACAGGGTATTGTATCATGCACTTTACATAGATAAATTCTAACCTTCCATGCCAGGTAGGAATTGGAGTTTTGGAAAGGTCATATGTCCTTACCAGGGTCATATGACTACCACAGGCTGACTACAAATTTGGGATCAGCTGGTTGCCATGCCTATGAGCACTCTACTGTAGCATGCCATCTCCTCACAGGGACTAGAGAGTTTCTTTTTGCATCAATGGATTTAATTTCTCATCTCTGGCCTTTTTCTCTCCTTCCACTCTCACTCATGTGCTCCTCATATGGAATGTTCTCTCCATTTCCTCCGTCAGAACATATCCCTCCTAATTAAAACCTCCATTAAACACAGTTTCTCTGAAAAGCTATTACTAAATAAACCTTGCTTGACTTTGATTAAACTGTCCCATTACAAGTGTTATCTGGTATCACAAGTCTCTAGATAATGCCTGAGAACATGATTTTATTCTTAAATATTCTATAATTAACTAATAAACACTTATTAACTTTAAAAGCAGAGTTAAGTTATCGTGGTTTTTAATAATTTATACTTAATTCCCAAAAGTATACCAGACACCTTAAAATAGCATATGTAAAACTGTTATAAACTTTATGTAAATTAATCCTTTCCCCATTAAAAAAAAATGAGAAAAGAATTGTTATTTTTTTCCAGGTACACACAATGAGAAAGTAGCAATTTAAAATTTGTGCCCCCTTTCTCCAATGCCCAAGCTCTTTCTACCACACCTACCTGCATCTTTATTAAGTTATTTATAATATTAATTCCCAGATACCTGTTATGTTAGTGTTTGGAGATTAGCATTAGCATTAAAATTTACTCTGATTTTTCTGGTAGAAAAGAAAAAATCTATTAAGTATCATGGAGAGAGGTTAATAAAAAATACATATTCTTACACATTTAAACATAAGTTTAAAAATGGCAAATTTGATGAGGAATTTTTCACTAAATTAAAAAGTCAGACTGCAATTAAATTAAAGATATTTAAAGTAATTCAATTCCAAAATATTTTGAAATGTTTTAAAAGTAGATAATTTAAAGCACTGACTCAAATTCCACCCCACGTCTGCCCCCTTCATGGACAGGTCTTAAATGTCAATCTAAAGATGATCTCACTCATTTATAGAAAATCTTATTGATCAAAAGGCCCCTAATATGTGTGTACAGCAAAAAATTCCCACATATCTATTCCATTTTGAATGTTGTTATCTTTTTTTAATCTTTAATTTTTAATTTTTAAAATAAATTTATTTATTTAAATTAGTTTCAAGTATACAGTACATTGGTTAGACATCTATAATGTTCATAAAATGATCCACCCTCTTCATTGTAAATTCCGTGTGAGTGGAGATCCCTCTTCTAGTTTTCTCCTATTTTTTCAGGATCAGATGCATTATATGTTAATTAGTGGCAGACAGTCAAAAGTGCTTTGATGCTATGAGGGGAGAGTCCATGGGTAAATAAGGGGAAAAATGAAGAGGATGCAGATGGCTGGCAGGGGAGAGTGATTGTGCAAGAGGGGAGCTGGCTCTGTGGCCTCACCCGCTGTCTGCTCTCAGGACTTCTTATTTAGGCTCCTGAAACCTCAGATGTGGAGATTACAGCATTTATGTCATTGCCCCTCCCCTCCACCATGGATGAGGACACCTGGTGGGGTCACAAAGCATCAGTGATCCATCAGGACTCCAGGTCACGGTGAATATTCAGGCAGATATTTGTTTTTTGAACAACCAGACAGGCTGTCTCCTGAGATCTGGCCAAAACTAGAACTTGGAAGAGGTTCAACTGGCTTTGTTTCAAACCATACAAACTAAAACAATGCTAACAGCCAGGGGAGGGAGTATCAGGACCCTGTGAGAAATGGTTACTCACCTTCAGCTTGAAGTCTGTGAGCTCTTCGTTTGTGAGTCCTTCTGCCCACCCTCACTACACAGAACCATGAATGCAGGTTCTGTTATGGGTTGAAAATTTACAAATAATGACATTAAAAGATATTGCAGCCATGTGAACATGTCACAGGTAGAAATGTCAGAAGCGTAGTCACAATATAGAAGATTCTTTGTTTGTAAAAATTAGCCTAAACTCCTTACAGAAATTCTAATGCTGCCATTTACTGGGTGTTGACCATGATGAGAATGTCAGGCACATCTAATTGTCTGGACGCAGGTGGGTGAAGAGGAAAATGTCTCTAAGAGGGAAATAAAATGAAGGTCAGAATTAGCAAGGATGTGGTCTATGCTCATTAATAATCCGGAAGTAGGTGGGCTGCTAAGGGTAGTAGCAGCCCACCGTGGCCCTTTGGACCTGACGTTTAATCCCTTGTGTGTTATAGAGTCTTTTGGGGTCAAGGCATGAAAGTTAACTTGAAACATAGCAGCCAGGCTAATTCCATGGCCTGCCTCCCTTCCTCTTTCTCTCTCTCTCTCTCTCTCTCTCTCTCTCTCTCTGTCTCTCTCTGTCTCTCTTACACACACACACACACACACACACACACACACACACACACCACACTCACATTTATATGAGGGAGGGCAAGCTAGAACATAGAATGTGGTTTAAATTTCAGAGCTTTGAATGAGAGTCTCTTTGTTATTGAAAAGCAAACAAACTGGCCATGGGGTCAGCATGCTCTGGAATGCAGAATTGTTTGTCACCAGTCAAACAGCTGCCTGATGCCTGGTTTACATAATGTTTCAGCAAACCAAAATGAGGACATTTACCATTAGCTCTAGGCCTGAGACATAAAACAAGAATGGGGAAGATCAGGGTCATTAACTCTGACCCTTAAAGGCCCTCAACAAATAGCTCTGCCCAGGGCAAAATAGCTACTTAGAACAAGTAGTCCAAATTTATTAAACACCTAGTATTTTGCCAAAGACCCTGTGGATAAGAAGATGCAAAGACCCAAGCCCCTTCAGAGAGAGAAACAAGTAATGGGGAGGTGTCATCGTTAAAGTGATTTTCATTTTAGACAAAAAGCCCTGTGTGAATATAGTAGAAGGAAGTGCTCAAGTTCACTTACTGAGACAGAAAAGGCCCCCAAAGAGGCAGCATTTGAATTGAAATTTGAAGGAAGAGTAGAGGTTTCCCAGGGCCACAAGCTGGATGTGATGGAGTAGGAGCAGAGGTTCAAGCTGAGCAGAAAGAAAAGTAAGTGCAAGGCATGAAGAGCATAGATATTCCAGAAAATACTAAAAGTAATTTAGTGTGTTCAAACATAAGGGGGAGGGGAGTGGCTTATTATGGGGTTGGGGATGTGGTAGTCAGGTCAAGAAGGATTTGTGCATAGGTCATCCTGGGTGATTATGTTTTCTTCTGTGTGGGGATGGAGACAGGTGAAATATTTTGAGCTAAGGTAATATTTTGCCATGTTTGCTTTTTATAAAGATCAATGAAGTGTCCTCAGGAGGACTGGTGAGAGGGTGGGTGACTGGAGGGGGTAAAGTGATCCTGTGAGGGAGGTGGGTGGAAAGTTTGCAGTGGATATTCTGACTGGGACACACTGAGGAGTTGTCTGGCCCAGGTGAACTATCAGAAACCTGCACAGGCATTTGTGGGGACAATGGGACAGTAGAAGTGAAATGTGTGGTCAGCCTTAACTCCGAGCAAATGCTACAGCTTAGGAATGGCTCTGGGCAGCCCCAAGGCCTCAGCTGGCTTCTCAGAGTCATTTGCAGTGCTGGGCAGTGGCTTCACCATTGGCCTGGGGCAGCAGGGACTGGACAGCCAGGCTGTGTCAGCTTCGAGGGGTGCTTCTGGTGGCCTGCTGTTTTGCCAGTGTCTGGAGTACAGAAGTGGGTCTTAATAAATATGTATTGATTGAATAGAACTTGGCACTAATACAAGAGCTGGAGATGCAGTAGTGAGCACGTCACACACAAACCCTGTCCTAGATGAGCATATATTACAGGTGATGAGATATGCAATCATCAAAAGAAATGAAATGCATAGAAAGCTAGATGTCAAAACATGCTATAAAGAAAGAATCAGGTTGGGTGTGTGGTTTGCAATTTTAAATAAAATGTTCGAGGAAGGTTCACAGAGCAAAGACCTGCAGGAGTTGCGGGGCATCCATTTGGACATGTGGGAAAAAAACACATTTTGAGATGCGGGAAGAATCAGGCTGAGATGTTGAATTGGTGTGTCGTTAGCATGACAGAGCAACAAGAAGGCCAGTGCGGCTGCTGTGAATTTTATGAGAATGGACGAGTGGGGTGAGGGCAGGGATACGTAAAGCTTGGAGACTTTGCACTCTACTCTGAGTGAGATGGAAAGTCCAGTTTCTGGTCCCTACTGTGCACCTTTTCCCTCTCCTGCTCCTTTCACTCACAACTCACTGGGGCTCTATGTGGGATATTCTGTAGATAGTTGGCCTGGACACACACAAAAGCCAACGTCATCAAAATAAGAGGTAGGAGGACTGCTCTAAAATAAAAGGGCCTAAAGAACTATTAACAAGCAAACATAATGCTTTAATTCTTCAGATAAGGAGGCAGATTGGAATGTGGACTAATATATGATATTATGGAATTATTCTTAATTTGCTTAAGTGTGTTCATTCTATTAAGGTTGTGTAAGAGAATGTCTTCATTCTGAAAAGACATGTTTAGGTGTGCAGTGTCCTGATATCGGCAGTATACTTTCAGGTAGTTCAGTGAACACCCTTATACACAGACACACACATGTACACACATACGATCAAATGAATATGCACATACATAGATAATGCCAAAATATGAACACTGGTTGCATCTAGGTGGTGGGTATGTAGAAACTGGTTGTACTAGTCTATCCACTTTCATTTTAGAAAATTTTCATATTAAAAAGTCGGAACAGATCCTTTCTGCTATGGTCTATTTCTTTTGGCTCTGCTTTTGGTTGCTGATTTTTATTCTCTTGAGATTATGTCCAGCCCCCTAGGCAGTTTATGTACTGTGGATCAGAGATGTTTGCCTCTGGAGACTTAAAGGAGACACAGAGTGTAGGGATCTGGAGGGTACTGAGACTCAAAGGATAGTGGATGCCTCACAATTTTAAGAGAAACTTCTAGGGCAGGGGAGGGCAAAGAAGAAATGCAGCCTTAGAGAGGCTAATTCCTCTCTGGAGAGCGTGCTTTTCCCTGATGTGTAGGTTCTAAATTATTTGACTGTTTACCTGCTGCGTGACTTGACAAAAGACTAATGTGATTTAGAAACTCAGCGGTCATCCAGAAAGTCTATTTTCAGTCAGGCGGTTACCAGGCACTGTCAGGGGATTGAGCTCTGATGTATTAAACCCCAAATTCAATCCAGGGGCAAATATGTCTGTGAATATTAGAAAAACTCCATTGCCCTTTGCATGGGTCACATCAATTCCTGATGGTATTTTCCATGTGGAAGCAAGAAATCATAAATCACAAAAGTTGGATTTAGTACCTTTGGATCTCCTGATGAAAATTCAGCCTGTGGTTAGGATGCGAGCATTTATATACACACACACTCAGTCAGTCACACAAGACAGAAAAATCAAAAATAACTCTGGTAAAACAACTCAGATTTCAGAGGAAAGAAGAATGTAGGTGGTAATATACATCAGACTTTCTAAAGGGAATTTGTTTGCAACCCTTTATTTGGTTTCAAAAAGTCTTTTGTTTGCTGCAAGAATTACAATAAAAGATAAAAATCATTTGAAACTAAAGGGGAAGTAGAAAAATGATCACTGTAGATTTTTGTCTATTCTCATTATAGTAATAATAATAATAGCAACAACAACAACAAGGGCTAACATTTATTGAGCACTTGTTATATGCCAGGCATAGTAAGCACTTTTCACATTTAATTGATTAAATTCTCATGACAACTCTATGGAGTAGCTACTATTACTATCTTCATTTTTAGGAAGCTGAGGTCCAGAGAAATTGAATAACTTGTATGAGATCGCAAGACCAATAATTAATGGAGAGGGTATTCAAGCTCTTAAGCTAAATAAAACTCTATCATATTTTTCTAGAGTCAAATTTTTGTTTTTTCCTCTCTCCATGGTAAGAGTTGTTCTGGTTCCTCTGGCAGATTATAGTATGCTGAAAATTCTGGTTCCATACATTCCTAGCTGGCCAGGTCTCTAAGTAGTGTCTTTAGAGGAGTGGTTCCCCAATCTATGACTCTGGACCTTAAGACACCAATGATTTACTGTAATTACTCATAATCGCTTGCTATGTGCCATGCCTTCTGCTATATATTTCACATGTTTTATTTCAGTATTAATTTTTTTTTCATGACAACAAAAAAATGGTGTTATAAAGCAGGACTAAATTATGCATATATATTTGGAATAAAAGTTTCCCAAAACAACACTTTTACTATGTGTGATACACTGTGCTATTTTTCATTTTATTTTCATTTAAAAAGAATGCTGTTTTGTGACATGTTAATGGATTTTATATCCTGATAAAAGATTTATAACCCATTGTTTAGAAAAATGCTTCTTTAGCTCATTTCAGTTTTTATAGCAATCTAATGAAGTCAGTATAATTTTAAAACCCATTTTACAGAAGAGAAAACTGAGTCAATTTGTTCAAGGTCACACAAAGAAACCAAAGTCAATGGTTTATACTTGAGATTATATTCCTATTAAAAACAGATGTTAGTTATGTTAAAAATAACTTTTTGTCCAAATCTTATATGCTTAGTGCATTCTCTGTCATCTGAATAAATACAAGGTCTTGCATGTCTGACTAGCTCTAATACATGCAGATGGGGTTGTGATTTATAAAACTTAAGTATTTCTAAATAACTCTAAATTTATGGTAGTGTTTAGTTATTAAGTATGTTTTTAATCAATAGATTTAAAAATTACAACTTCTATTGTATGGTGATCTGAGGAATTCTTTGAAACTGGAATTGCTTTTTTCCAGAAAATGGAAGCCATGCCTTCAAAAGTGTGGCTAGCAGACTTAACTGGGAAGTTGTTACTTGTATCTTTAGTTTCACCAGCCTCTAACTGAACTTTAGCATATGCATCAATTATTAGTATACAGTAAACCACAGCAGTATTAGCAGCACCTATGAGTTTGTCACCAGTAGGAATTACTGACACTCTCATATTACCTCACAGTGTGGTAGATACTTGAAAATATCATTCATGCTTATACTGTCATCAAAATTATGCTAATTATCAGAATTACCATTAGATCTTTATGGTGTGCATAGATAAAGAAATACATACAGAAATACACAGATAAAGAAATACATAGATAAAGAAATCCATACAGTATATCATAAAACTTGTTCTGTAATTATTTGGTAATTTTATTTCAATCTAATTTTACTTTATGTATTTTAATACATTACTGTTTAGAAAATAGAAATAGGAAAAGGGTCCTCAGTTCTCACCATACTGTCAAAGTCTTCCATGACTCTAAAACAGAGGGTGGCCTTGGCTACATGAAGCAGGAGAACTTGAACATAAGCTGAGAGTCTCTGGATTGCCTCTGTAGAAATGGGTTGTATTTCTAGCCAGCCAACATCAACATCCATTATTGCAGGCAATCTAGCAAAGGGATAAATAGGGTACTTGTTCATTAGATGTGTTGTGGAAACTGAGGCACAGCAAGTTCTTTGCTCCTTTAGGTCTTTCTCTTGTCTCTGTGCCTGTCCCTTCATGTTCAGTTTCACATCTTTGCCTTCTTCTTCCTCCATTGATATGACCATGTCTTTTGTCGTTGACACATAAATTCAGGTAAGGAGGCTTAAGATTACTATGTGTCGCCAAACTTTAGTTGAGAAAGTCAACTTTGCTTATTGGATGCCCATTGTTCATGGTCTTAAAAAAGACTAAATGACTGATTTTCTTCTCAACGGAGTGAGACAAACCTACATTTCTCATTTCTGGACTGTGTCCTGGCATTAGTCTTCCTGAATTATCATACCATTTTGTGGAAGTAAAGGGCCAGGAAAATGACCAGTGGTTTAAATTATTTCTAGGCCTGCATTGTAAAGTGCTGTGAACACTATATAATATACAACAGACCTACACTCTCACAAAAGTCTCTGCTTTGATGAAGCCTTGAAATGGTTTTCATTTAGTCTTGTGTTATATTTAGCCATAATGTTCTGTACATTTACAGAAAAACACAATATTGTATATTCTATGGATTGAAGTGTTTGACAGAACTGAATTATTTTAATCTTGGGATCATCAAGATACACAAGTTTAATTCACCTCTGAAATTCTTTTGAAATGATATAAACTCCCTTCCATAATGTTATCGGAGTTATCGTTCTTAAAAGCAAATTGAATAACTCTCTTCCTTTTTTACAATCTTTCCATGCCCTCTTTTATCAATAGAATAGAGTTCAAGTTGCTTAGGATGGGAGCCAGGGTTTCGTAGCCTGGGCTCTCTTAACTCTTCATGGTTGACCATTTCCCCATACATTATCTTTATTTTAACCTTTCTAGAGTCCTTGTGTTTTTCTGCACACATTTTGACTTCTCCAATTTCCATGACTCTGCATAAGTGATTAATTCTCTCATCCTGCTTTACTTCTTGAAAAATTCCTATTGGTCCTTTGAAACCTCTCAGGCATTACTCTCTTTCTGAAGATATCTTTTATATTAACCTCCAATCATTGCTCCCACCTAATACATATTAACAGGTAGTGTTGATCTGACTGAATTAAAATGGTTTGTTTACAGAGTTGTGTCCTTTAAATTGGAATTCTCCTTTACCGCAAGGTAAGTGTCTTCATTTCTTATCCCAGGTGTCTTGTATAAGGCAGATGTTCTGATATTGGTTAAAAGAATAATGTGATCATGTGAACCTGATTGATGGTGTGTTGTAAAATATAAGCATTATACATGGTTGGGTTACTTTTTGTGCCCTTCCTTATATTCTTTCAGTCTATCTTTTGATTCCAACCATTATGTGACAACTATATGCAGTTGTGACCCGTCAGCTCCTTGCCTCAGCTGTACCACACAACTCTGGCTTTTTTGACCTGGAGCTTCTCTGAGGCTGTTGGTTGTAGAGGCTAGGTCAGCAATTCAGCCCCATAGACACACTGAAAGTGAAAGTGAACTAACGGACCTGGAAAGTGACCCAGCTCCCAATAGGTCAGTGATGGGAGCTGGTGGATAAATACTCTCCCCACTTCATTTCTCAGGAAGACATGAGGGTTTATTCTGCAGGGCCACTCAAAGTATCCCAGGGGCATGGAGCTGCGATTGCCCATACCAGTGACTAGCTCAGTAAAAGGTCCTTGGATTGGCATCCCCTCCTTCCCTGTTTCAGTCTGCCTGCCTCTCTTTTCCTTTTCCTTGGAATCACTTCCCAAAATAAATGATCTTGTCTCAGATTCTGGTTTTGGAGAGAACCCAGACTAAGACAGAAGCCCTGATTTAAAACCAGCTTTACTATGTTTTATTTTTCGTTGAGAGATGTTTGGAAACTATTCACAAGGTCTCATAAAGTAGCCATTAAATAAAGATGGTATGGGATACAAACAAATAGAATAGCATCCACTGTGTTATATATAAATGTGCTGTAAAGTATGAAATGTTTTGGGAATTAGGCATTCTTCAGTTAGGAGACAGACTCAGACAATTGCTCACTTTTCTGAAAATACTTCTCTATAATTCTACAGCTGTGTCCTAGGTGGTAACTAAATAGTGATGTTTTGATCACAGTTTTACAGATGGTGAGGCCCTAGACACAGCAGTTTTCTCTGAGCAAGTGGCGAGGCCCTAGAAGACATATGTCTTTTTTATAGAAGGTCAGTGCAAGGAGCTTGAATGTGAAACCCTACATTTATACCAGAAGACTAGATGGCTTGCTCTGCTGTGAGTGTGTGTGTGTGTGTGTGCATGTGTGTGTTTCTTTTTTTAAGAACAAATTATGGTTTCCAATCTAATGATTTTAAATATTACAATCCTTGGATTACAAATAGAAAATGACCTTTTTTAAAAATGAAAAGTATTGGGCGGTAAAATTGGCATCTGAAACCCTGTGCATTACCAAATGCTCAAATTACAGAATTTTTGTATCCTTTGTAGTTAGAAGATACATTCACGGTCACTCAGAGATCCAGATGGTTTCTAACAAAGCCAAAACTAGAACCAAAGCCTTTGGTTCTCATGGTCCTTCTGGTCTACTGCACTGGCTTCTCTTGATGACCCTTCTTTTAAACCAGATATTGTCAATTTGTTTTTCTATAAAGGGTGAGATAGTAAATAATTTAGGCTTTGAGGCGATGGTTACTGTTGCAGTTACTCAATTCTGCCAAGTAGCCATAAAGGATACTTAAATAAATGAATGTGGCTCTTTTTCAATTAAGTTCTATTTCTAAACACAGGTGGGCTATGGTTTGCTGATTCCTGTTTTATACCATTGGAATCATGACAATGTCTGCTTGGTGGTCACCAAAAGGCTACTGGGTCCTAGAGAGTTAAAGCTGCCACTCGGCGTAGTGGTGAGCCGGGCCGTTGCATCATGGCCCACACATGATTGGGCTTATTTCCAGGTCTGTATATGGTCAGACTCAGAGCCAGAAGCCAAGAGAGTGAGCTTGGCACCCACAGCACTTCAATTTCCAGAAGGAATCACAAATTCCTTCCTGCGAAGATAAAGGAACAATTGTACCATGGGAGAACTTACTGGAAAGTAATGCAGGGTCACCAGGAAGGAAAAGAATTCACTCCTTGGTTGCAGTCTTCAGCCTGGTTGGGAGTCACTCAGACCTGGAAATGTCAGCTGTCTGATTTTGGCAGGCCTCCAGGGCCCTAAACTCACTGGATAGTACATTGGGTTTCGGTTATTGCTATGGCCCACTTAGAGATTCCTTTGGCTGCCAAGTCATCCCTTCCTTCTCACAGTCAGGTGATTAATTGCCACCCCCACACTATTTCACCCTCATTTGTCATTGGCTGATGCTACCCATTTGTTCCTGTTAACCAACTTTCATCCTTCACAAAACTTGACAGTTTGACTTTTGAGTCTCCTACCCCATGTTCCCATCTCTGGTCCTAGGTCCTAGCTATGAAGCCTAAGAAGACAAAAGTCTTTTCATAAAAGGTCATCATAAGGAGCTTGGGTTAAACTCTATGCTTAATAGAATGCACGATTATTCCATTATATTCATGTGTGTGCCTGTGTGTGCAAATATGTATGTGTATCTGAGCTTGACCTTGAAATCAGATCATCTTCCCCTTGGGCCTTGCTGCTTAGGTAAGATTCTTCAGCAGCCTGGGTGCTCTTGGTTTGACTCATGAGTAGATGTTCACCTGGTCATCATTCTTGAGAATTTCTCTTCATGTCTCTCTCACTTTTCATTATGTGAATTCACATCATGGTCTGTTTCAATGTTGAAAGAGTTAAGGACTTTCAAAGGCTGTTCGAAGTTGTCAATGGATTAAATGATCTAATTCTCAAAAAGGCCATGCATTACCTGATCCTGAGCATAAGCTCCTAATGAATGTCTACATCCTTAGAGTTGAAGTGATTTAGGGGAAAAATCATATGCTATTATTATTTTCCTCAAGTAG
Organism: Eidolon dupreanum; assembly: GCA_028627145.1. NCBI lineage: Eukaryota > Metazoa > Chordata > Mammalia > Chiroptera > Pteropodidae > Eidolon > Eidolon dupreanum. The sequence goes on along the minus strand of CM053501.1, from coordinate 68,211,559 downwards.
CACTCTGGGCCTTGGGGAAAGGAATGCTGGTAGTTATGAGAGAGAGCAGAAAGAAGAAAGAAGAAAGGAGCATTTGATTATTTCTTCATAAACAACCAATTATTTAGCACCTGACTATGGTTCTTGCTGCTGTGAGAAGAATATCAATGGCTTTAATATTCCATTGTTCGTGGCTTGGAAGAAGTTGCTCACTGTTCTAAGCTGCCTGGCCTTCAGACTGCCAATAGAGTAGACAATGTGGTGGTTATAAGGTGAAAACTCTAGCCCAAATGCTTTAAATTATGTTAGCGTTCCCTTTCAAACTCACTTTGGAATTCCTATCTCTCCTTTCATTTCTTCCTAATAAATCTTTAATTTATTTTTAGCTACACTTCTTTCCCCTAATGAGTGGCATATTCTTAAGAGTACGGGTCCTACTCTTGGGCTCACATCATTGCTTTTTTGTTAGTTCTTAAAAATAGCCTCCTTTGTTTTGATGCAATCCTTATCTTTTTCAGTAACACTAATGCTGAACAATGATTAATGAATGCAGATGAAAAAACGGCTCACAAATAAGAAGCAAGAAAGGTGGGAGAAGACAGTAATGGTGAATGAGTGAATTTGAAACGGCTCATTACCACAAGGTGGTGCTGTTAAAACACTTCATTTTAAAGTCCTAAAAAAAAAGGTTGCAGATAAAGAAGGAAGACACAAAATTAAAGAGCCTTTCACATAGAAAATACTTTGAATCAAAAAAGTGGAGTGTGCGTGTCTAATGCTTATTCATGTATAAGTCTGTGTATTGAGGATGTAATCATTTTAGGAAAAGTAAAAGTTATGGGTGGAGTGACAGGATTGTGTTGTTTGTTGATTGATACTCATAATTCAAATATTAAATATTTTTATATTAAATATATTTAATCCCAACTAGATCTTTCTTTGAATCTTCTGAGTGTGACATTGTAGACACGAGAATGATGGGTTAAGCTGACCACTCCTTTATCTATTTTCATTCTACATAGAGAGTTTGCACACTAGGCACATTTATTTGAAAACATTGAGTGACCCATTAGGGGAAACATGAAGCCTGCAGTGTCTTAGATGTCCCTGACTGCTTTGGGAACCTGACATGTAGAAAGTTGGTAAATTAATACTTAGAAATAATTCCTTATTTTAAAACATGTTGCCTATTATGTGCCTTTCTTGATGTCAGTACCATTGTTATTAAAAGCGAACATTTTCATATTTGTGCGTGGGGTTTCCACTTACTGAAGGACAGAGAGATGAAAAACTGATATTTTGCAAATGTGTACATTGAAGGTGGGGTGTTGATCTAGTGATACAGATAATCTTACTCTTGAAGAAAGGGCAGGAGTAAAAAATGATCTAATACAAGTGAATAAAAGTGTCCAGAACTTTACATTGAAGCTCCCTTATTTCATCTCCATAGCAACTCCCTGAATCAGATGATGTTAATATCTCCATTCTCAAGGAGAGCCTCTGGGAAGTTAAGCAACCTGCTAACTGTCACAAAGCCACTGTGTGGCAGAATCAGGAGTTGAACCCAGAAATTATTCAAGGGAGAAAAATGCAAGAAAGAAAAAGGGAAATGGTCTGGATTGCTTTGTGATTTGTATTAGATAAAGTCTGATAAAAAAAAATATGGCTTTCTGAAAGAAAAAGAGACCTGCTCTGTTTCAATGCCTGCTTCCTCCACAACCAGAGAACATCTGTATGTATAGTGACACATATACACGCACACACATACACACACATATGTTTTTTTTCTACTTCTCTTACATAATTTTGATCAACTTCTATTTTAGCATAACTATAATATTTTTTTATCATCCACAAAGAAGGAGGCCTGGGAAAATGGCTGGATTTTTGCCATAGCTAAAGAAAGCAGTGTAAGTCAATTAGGACAGTTGTAGCCATGATAGCTCCCGGATAATTCATACTGCAGAGGCATTGACCCAGCTGGGAATACAATTCATAATATAGAAATCAAGTGGTTTCTGCTTAGGGAAAAATTATGTTAATGAGAATATATAACTCCGAGGATGGTGATACATATTAGATACTCAATATGCCAGCAGAATTTGAGCCTAGAGCAATATATATGGTTTTCACTATTTTGAAGTGTCTGAGAGAACTATATATTTATTAGCTTTTCTAATGTTCTAGTAGTTTTTAGTTTATATTTAGCAGAGTTGTCTGTGTGTCCATCTGGCAAGCTATGTCGAGAGGAAGATTACGTATGGGCAGGAGATGGTGGTATGGTGGGAGTATAATGAGGGAGGTGGGCTTTGGTCATCCATCCTAGCTTATTCTGGAGCAGCAAGCTATTTCTGATACATATAGTACTTTTGTATATGTGAAATATTCAATTTTGTCATCAAGTCCCATAGTACATCAGGAATCTAAGTGGTTTATTTAGGACAAATCATATAGTCATACTTAGAATCAGATATTTTGATGATTTAAAAAAAGGTGAGACTAGCTTCCCTGTGTCCTATGGTGATCAGAATTGGATGCGACATGATGTTTGAGAAGAAAAAAAAAACATAGTTCTCAGAGATATGCATCATAAAGGAATTGAATTCCTAATTTGATATAAAAAATGGAATCTCACTCTGTGATGACAAATCTTGAACCAGCTGGAAGCTGATTAATATGAAAGTAAGAGCAGCTAAGAAGCATTGTGACAGAAGCAGAAAACCTGGGGCTTATGCTGAAGTTTCTAATTGTGTCCTCTAGTGGTTCTGAAACATTAACAGGAGTGCCATTTATTTAGCTGTTCCTTTGCTCATTTATTCACTCATATAGATTATGAAGGGGTCTCAAATGCCCACTGTAAAGACATGTGTGAGTCAGAAGGCTCGGATCAACTGACAACTGCAAGGCTTCATTGCTTATGAGAAAAGTGTGTTGTTTACATTCCAGCCCATTACTTGTGTTTTTAGGAAGATGCCTTCAGTGTCGAAAAAGTGCCACCTGCTTGTTGCAATTGCACTGTTGCCATTTGGTCCTTTTGCTAATGATTTGCTGCAGTTGAAATATGATGTGACTTGGTCTAGTTCCCAGCTCTTGGAGACTATAGGAAACATAGACAGGTACCTGCCTGATCTCCAAGGCTGTAGACATTCCCTGGCATGTGTCATGCAGTACACACAGCACTTCCTGTGTCATGCCCACATCCAGCTGTCAGACCCTCACCTGGAGGGCTTAGGGAAATACTTGGGAGAACTTTGTTTATTTGAACTTGAGCTCAAGCAATCTGTTTTAAACTTTAGGATACTAAAAGGTCTCATAAAAGAGGTTTGGAGAGTTGGCTAGCAGTTGGTTTGTTAATGACACTTAGAAGTCATATCTTATCTTAGTATTTAATCAGTTAATAAATCATTTCAATATGATATATTTTTTTTCCTCTTGAAAAGAAGTTTTCCCCTAACAGCAAAGGGTTGCCAAGATTACAGCAGAGTCTTTGGTGATTTCCTGAGGAATATATTTTGCATTTCTTTTTTTCTTTTCTTTTTTTTTATGATGTCCCATGTTTCCCCAGTATGGAGACACAACAGAGGGAAAAGGAAAACTTAGGGAAAATAACCAAATGCAGCATCAAGGATCAAACAGATCTTTGGGTCCCAAGTTCAGCACACTGTTCTGGCATTATTAATAGCCAATCAAGTAATTAATAGCTAATCAACAAGAACTTGAGACTGTGGCTCCATTTTCAAGATTCACATACACCCAAAGCTAAATATTAGAGAATAACACCCAAATTATACATTTAATACAAATTTATTTACACAAAACCTAACATATGATAATGTAATGATAAAATATAAAATGGAAGAGCTGACAGATATAGATCAGGACAAAAGGCTGATATAAACTTAACCAAAGGACTTCAAGTACATTAAATGAAGACTCATCAGCTGTTCCAATCCAGCCTTCTAGCTGGCAGCAAGCTAAGCTGAATCTGAGTGGAAAGGATCACAGACAGAAAGTAAGGACCCCGGAAGCCTTCCCTTACCAAAAAAAAAAAAAAAAAAAAATTCTTTCTGAGTGCTTAGAATTTTCATCACTCATTTCACTGCACACTAGATAATGAAAAAAATTTAATAGATTCAGTTTATCTATATATTGAATCAGCATTTATTGTTAGAGAATGGGACAGGAAGCAGGTATGTCTTGTTGGCAAAAGGGGATCAGGTTGGGAGCTTAGCAGCACAGACCCAGGTGGGTAACCCAATGGTCTTATAGCTGGAAAAGGAGACAGCAGTGAGCAGGCAAGGAGCTCTGATGACGAATGTGACCTACACTGCAGTTTTTTTTTTTTTCTCCTCACATTAGTCCTAGTGTAATAGATTACAAAATAAAAGGAAGCATAAGATTTATAATTTATAAGTGTGAGGAATATGTACACTTCTTTCTGAGAAAAGAGAGGCACCTGGCGAGGGATGCCTTCTTCTTTAAGAAGATCCAGGATGCTTTATTTGACATTAGCTATAACAAGATCATTCTAATAAGGCCAGATTAAGGCACAGGCAAGCAAAGAATTTAGGTTAGCATGATTTTATTTCATAGTGTTTTGTAAACTTTCATGGATCATATTGTGATACAAGGAACAGATTTGTGGAAACCACCTTAGCCGGCCCCTCTGGGTTGTCTTGACAATGATTCAGCTGGTATGGGAGCTCCACTCTGCCAGGGGGAGATGGTGTGCTTAAGCTCAGGTTTAAAGGGTGGCATTTCTCTGTAGCAGAGAGACCTTTGGTCTTTCATGGGCCTCAAGATTTCTGAGACTGGCTTTCCTGGACAACTCTAATAAACAGCTGACATCTAAACCCAGCCTGCCTAGCAGCAGGAATCTGCAACTCCTATCACAAAGATGCTTTTTCATGCATGTCCTTTGTAAAAGTATTGAGAAAGGGAACTTGGGTTTCTTTACCGGTAGATAAACCACATGCCTGTTTAGCAGCATACCCTGGCTACCTCTCCACAGGGACAATAGATGACCAGGCCTTCTCTACTCTTGCTGTGTCTAGCTGTGCAAGCCTTCTCTTTCTTCAATAAAGTCCTTTCCTTGAGCCATATTCTGTGATGTTGCACTTCCCTCTAAGGCCCGTGCATGACACACAGGTTACAAACCGTGAGACCCACCTTTCGAACAATTGTAAAGGCAGTAGGAGCAATAGTCTTACATAGCCCAGAGGTTTCTCAAATAACATATAGCAAAATGGCAATTTCTTCATAATTAAACATCCTCACGTTCAGTGTTAGCACTCAACCTAAAGCTAATTGACTCTTCTTAGGTACCATTGTAACCTCATAGGGTAAAAATGCTCCCTCTAACTTAAAATCTAATCTCACTCTGTTAATTCTAATGCTCCCTGTAGGTAAATAGTAAGCAGGCCATAAAATGAAGTGTTTATGGTCATTTTCATACTGAGTCCTGAGTGGTAGAATGCTATGGACAGTCTTGTCAATGCATTTACTCTCTTCAGTAGTTATTTATCCAGCCCAGATGAGATGCTCTGCTCCACTGGCTGTGTGCTGAGTGATCTTAGAAATGGTAAAATTTGGGTTCTAATATCATGAAAAAACAGTTAAGCCTTATGCAAGGGTAAAGTCATCACTCTGTTATTATTCTTTTTATTATTGTTATTGTTGTTGGAACATTGGTTAATTCAATTCTGTCCTCTCAATTGAACTTTAACCAGGATTAGTTTTTCTGACAACTAAGAACATTGCTCGCGGAGGAGGGAAAATAGGATTGAATTAGTTTTCATATTTTTTAAGCTTTGTACCTGAATATATAGCAGAAGCCTGTTGTTTTCACTTTTTTTCTTTTAACATAGTTTGTATAGATTGAAATAGGTCACAAGTCCACAAAGTCCCCTAAAACATTGCTTATAATCAAGCCTTATATCATGTGTTCACTTCACTCATGGATACTGAGAGCTGTCTACCTACCATTTTCAGTATTAACAAAGGATTTTATTAAACCTTAAACATCTAATCATTGTGAAATAGAACACTTATTTAAGTTGAAGTGGTATACAAAGATAGATAATTATAATAATAGATTTAGAATTACGAATTGTAGGAGGATTTGTTCCCTTAAGTTTATTTTTAACCCCTAGCTGCACAAAATTTTATTGATCATTTATCATAATCTTTGGTTCAAGATATGTATAGTTCAATATTTTTAATAGAATAATGAACACCCATGAACCCATTGCCCAATCCCAGAACAAAGATATCACCAAAAATAACATCTACTTGTACTACTACTCTTTATGGTAAATTAAACTGTATTGCCCCTTACTGATTGTTTCGTTATTATCATCATCATTATTATTATTTCCTTGAGCAGAACAACACTTGAAGATAAATTTTAAAAATATATTGGCTATTAAATTTTAACCCCACAGGCTATGTAAACTGCATGCCATAAAAGATTAAGCTAATACAACAAATTCTGGATACTTCTGGTCAATCAGAAAATACCATGCTCCTTTGGGAGTTCTCTATATGCAATTTCAGCTTCAACTGCATACCTAATGAGAGAAGCATACTCCTAGCAGGTATCAACATCCCTTGTTCCTGACCATTTATTTGCAGTTCTTGGCTGATTAATTTGTTCGTCCATTTATTCAGAGAACATTTCCTGAGAGCCAGGCACTGAGCTTGGTACTAGGATTTCAAATGCCAAGTGGGGGGAGGCAGTGTTGCCAAGAGTTCATTGTCATGGAAGTGATGAGGGTGAGAAAAGTTTGATGTAAAGGAGATTATTTGGGCAGGAGAAGGCTAGGGCAGTTCTCTCTACCCTGGAAGAGATAGAAAAGACCACTGGGGAGGAGATGTTTGACATGGGGATTTTCCTGATAAAGAAGAGGTGGAGGTTTAAGGCAATACTGAATAAAGTTATTCTAAGGAAGAACAGGGATGGGGATTTGAGGCTATATCTTAGCTGTTACTGCTTCCTCTTAAAGCCCACAGGCTTTGTCAAATATTTTACACCTGCCACTAGCCAGAGAATGGAAAAATACAAAATTACACTGAGACTTCAACCCTCAGCTGGGATTTATTCTGTGCAAATACTGTTGGAGTTAAATTTTATGAATGAACAGAAAGCTAAACTTGTACTGTCTCAAAATGTGCAATGGACAGATATAACGAGAAGAGAAGCACATAACTGTGAGAAGACATTGTGGTTCCAACATCTTGACTAACCCTAAAGATAAAAAAAGTGTATTATAATATCAGTAACATTACAATGCTTTCTCAGAAGCAATTGTCCTTCTGTCTGTTGTACAAGCACTCAATTCTGTGTCTTTCCGACAATGGAAATACAAAGTGCATTTGGAAAACTCGAAAACCAAACAGAATACAGTATCCCCTGAGTTTCCCCTTCATCTGTTTGCTGGAGATAATGGGCGGGGTGGGTGGTGGGGGGAACTTGCAAACAAAGATTAGGAAAGCATCATTTGGGTTTACAGTCTATATAATGATGCTGTAACAATGATTCTTTATATCTTACAGTAATTGAGTCAAATGTTTATAATAATACGATTGTGCAGCCAGAGCAGACAGCACATTTCTGAACCTGAGTCTCTCAATTAGATTCTGTGGCCTAGCCACAGGAAGCTATCAGAGGTTAAAGACTTAATTATTCTCAGTGGTGTGTCTTGAGAAAAAAAATGATCATTATGCAGTTTTCCTTAAAACTGCCTTTCCGTCTTGTAACATTTTATTTTCTCTGCTTTCTTCTGCCATTGTCATTATGGCTATTTCATTATTGCAGTTGTGATGAATTGTTGACACTGTCTTTGTTCTCACTTTCTAGAATTATCCTCTAGTTAGGAGACTCTGCCCTGGGAGACCCGAGCTCATCTGGACTGGCTTGAAAGCCATGAACAGCTCTCATACGTGGGCGCCCAGGTTAGATTCACAGACTACTGTTACTCTTCCCTCTCACAAACCTGAGTTCTTAAAATCACCCTCATCTAGGGGTAAGGAAGGCCATTCAGAAGTTTCATTTAAATTTCCTCTCAGCAGATGGGCTGCTCTCAGAAACTGTACTGAACGTTATTTTCAGATCTCAAAGGGATAACCCAGTGCTCAGGAACAAAGGAAAGACACAGCAAGGCAGCGATGGTGAGGAGCAGGGCATGGTCAAATTGACGTTCTGAAGAGTTTGAAGTGTTCTTTTCCATGCCGAGGCTTTATATTCTTGGGAGCATCAGAATGGCATTGTCTTATTTTGCTTCCTTTGGCACCGTGGGGACCCTCCGAAGGTGCAGATTTTGATGTTCTACCCTTTGCCAAGCAATGGAAAGTAATTTTTAGGATCTGAGCCCTGAGAACAGGTGACAATTTGTAATGACACCTCCAGAACACGTGGCAGGCAGGCCTGGAAACGCAAGAACCAGGATGCAATTTCTACATTCTTTTTTTATTTTTAAGGCGAATTGGATTGGGATTTTTTACCCATTTCATTTATGTCAGTTTCTTCATTGATAACAGTGTTTACCTCTTCCATTGTGTGAGACTAAGTAGGGACAAAGTGGGGCAAGGTAAACAGAGACTCTGTCCATCACCCCACTAAAGGCGAGTGGAGGGATTTATTCCTTCCTCTCCCACTCAGGACACTAGCCCACAGAGCAAAAACATTTAAAAGTCTCCCTTGAGTTACAATTGAGTCACATAAAGACTTTCATGAGCTTTACTGAGTTTCTTACAAATCCTAACTCACTGGTTCCTCATTTCAATACTACAATATAGGTAATGCTATTATGATTCCATTGTATAGACAAGAAGACTGAGCACAGAAAGATAAAATAACTTTCCTGAAGTCACCCAGCTGGTAAGATGTAGAACAGGAATTCAAACCCCACAGTCTCTGTGGAGGATATACTCTCGATCCTCACATCTGGCTGATACTGCTGCCTGGTGCTGGCTGGATCTTCTCTAGTTCTTCTTTGAAAACCATACACTGCATGTTAAAACAAAAAACAAACAAAAACAGGCTTATACAATCTCTTTAAAATTGCAGAAAACCTGTACTTGTGTGCCCACTATTTTCCAGGTAGTATTTCTAATAGAGTGAGCATTATCCTAAGTAGGCCTACTCATGATTCGAAGGGTGCCACAAACTAAGATTGCTGGCCTTTTCAGTGACCTGCCTACCCTTCCTTAGATTTAGGAAACTTGTATTCATGGGCTTAAACTGAAAAAATATTAATAAAAGATAAACAAATTGAACTGGCCTCTCAATTGTAAACTAACTCCAAAGGAAAGCATAGAAAAATCAATGGTGGTATTTTGATAGTCAAGGTCAAAGCATTCATTTCCTTTTTCAGAATAAACCACTTCTACTGTGTCAGATTTTATAGCTTTATATAATTTACGTACTCCCCTAATGTTGGAGGCTCATGGAAACTTGGCAAAATTGCTTTAGAAAACCATCATCAATTTCTTTGAATTTTGGATCCTCCTCCACGGATTATGTTTAAAGTCCCCTTTTATTATTTCAATGTTCTGTGTGACATCTGAGCAATGAGTATTTCCCCCTAATGTGGCATTAAGATTAGAGACCCAAATTGTGTTGATTTGTAGCAAAATGAATTTTTTTGTTGTTGACTTGTTCAACTATCCCTGTCTTTGACTCTATGTTCCAATTTAGGGGAGAAAATAATTTGCTGAAATGTTTATTCTTTGTGAATTTCAGAAAACAATTTGCAACAAAGAGCCATCCCAGATGGTAGCACTTCCTGTTTTGTACCTAATTTGAAAGTCTCACTTACTTTAATATTGAGGCTTTCTGGGTACTAAATTCCATAGCACCTCAGTTGTAACACAGGTAAAGATGCTAGCTGCTGAAGGAAAATAGCTTAGGAATGAGCAAATAACTAACATATCTTGAGTACCTATTGTGTATGAGGTATTATGTTAGGTTTTATACATATTTTCTCATTTAACTCTCAAACCAATTCTATAATGCAGTAACTAATCACTCCATTTTATGACAAAAAAAAGCAATATTCAAGACTTTGAGTATTTTTTCCCGAGGACTCAAATTAAATAAGGACTGAGACTGAGATATAAATGCAGGTGTGTCTGGTTGTAAAATGTGTGCTGCTTGCACCAAACAATGCTCCCTATGACTCAGAAGACCTGAGTCCATTCATTCATTCATCTCACAGGTTTTTATTGAGCATCTGTTCTATGCCAGGTACTCATCTAGTCCCTGGTGATTCAATAGTGTTCAAGACAGAAATTATGACAATTCTGAGACTTTGCCTTCAAGGTGGAGATGGGGGAGATGTATCATGAACACCCATGAATAGAAGGGAGATGATACACAGTAAACAAATATATTGAAATTTTGTGATAATTGATTTGTAAAAATAAAACAGAAGGCTGTAATAAGAAAGTGACAGGGTCTACCCTAAATTGGATGGTCAGGGAGGACCTTGTTGAACGAGTGACATGTAAGGTGAATTTTGAATGATTAGAAGGAAAAATAATCTGGAAGAAGAGCTCCCAGGCAGAGGAAGAGTTTGCAGAAAGGCCCCAAGGAAGAAATGATTGTGTGCAGAGCTGAAAGAAGGCAGGAGTGGTAGAGAAGATTGAGAAGGGAGAACAGGTAGGAGATATGGTTGGAAAGGTACCTGGGGTTCAGATCATGTAGAGCCATGTGGGCCAGAGTAAGACATTTGGATTTAAGGAGCTCCTGGGAGGTAGGGGAGTAATATAATTTGTTCATTTTTGAAATTCAAAAAATAAAGGAAGAAGTGTGGAATCAAGAGGACCAGTTAGAAAGTTATAATAATAATAGTCCAGGCAAAAGTTACTGGTATTTTGACTAGGGTGGTAGAGATAGAAAGTGAACTATTTAGGAATGCATCCTGGAGACAGAATCATCAGGACAAGCTGGTGCCTCTATATACTGAGTGTGTCACAAGTGAAATGGGTAACTTTTGAATGACAATTAGTATATTGGGCACCAAGTTTACCCATGTAAGAATAAGGACAACTTGGATTCCAGTGTATAAATCTAAGTTTTACAATAGCTAGTTGTAAAATACAACAAAGAAGATGATTTTATTCATATAATGGAAGACATTATAATATATGTGAAGAAAATCGATGCATTATTGAGAAAAAGCAAAGATAACTTGAATAAATACACATGACTTGCTTGTTCCTGGAAGGAAAATTTACTCAAATTGTAAGGCTACAGAATCTTTCCAAATTATTCTAATTGTGTAACACAGTTCTAACCATAATACAGTTTTTTTTTTTTGGTGGGGGGACTACAGAATAATTCTTAAATGCATTTGAATGAATAAACAATTAATAATAATGAAGGGAAAATTGTCCTCTGAGACATTAATATGGCTTATAAAATTGTAACAAGTAAAATAGATAACAGTGGCATAAGAATCAGGAGAAAAGTGTATGAAATGGAGCAATATTTTTAGAAATAGACATACTTAACATATAAAAATTAACATTTAAAAAGAAGTATATTTAAAGTTTTGGTAGAAAATAAATGTGTAATTATAAATGAGTTATGAATTTATAGATTATTTAAAAAATGGTATTTGGACATTTGGTTCAATAAATTGTAAGAAACAAAGTACTTCTTATACCAAGAAATGCTAGATAAATTAAACATTGAATGTAAAAAATACTTTGAGTTGCAGGAAGAAAATTTAGGTATTTTTATAAACTTGAAGTAGGGAGAGTTTCTTTTTTTAAAGATAATGTCGGTGACATAAATCAAAAACAAAAAGAAATTAAAATTCTATGCAATTAAAAACCTTAAAAATTAAAAACAAACAAAAAATTGGGAGAAATATATTTGACAAATTTTGGCAAATGATTACTGTGTAAGAACCCTGAAAGAAAAATGAGCCATGAACTCTCTACTTCAAATGAGAGTTCACAAAAGAACTAATATGATTACAAAAAAAAAAAGAAAAGAAAAAAGAAAGAAAAATGTTCTACTCCATACCAATTAGGAAAGAGCAAGTAAAAAACATCAATGAGATCTTATTTCCCCTTTCGAATTGGCAAATATGATAAAACGCTACTACCCAATGTTGGTGATCATGTGGAGAAGAGGACGCTCTTTAAAACATTCTTGATGAGAATGAAAATTCACACTTCCTAAGGCAATTCAGCAATATGTGAAAAATGTATATTTTGTTTCTAAAAATTTATCTTAAAGAAATATGTGTATAAGAAGTCAGCTATTAGGATATTTATCACAGTACTCCATTAAAGATGATGTGGTAGAAGTGTATTTATTGACATAAAAGGCCTCCAAAATGTATTTCAAATGAAAATGCAAAGCTTATATAAATGTTAAGTGTGAGCTCCACCCCCTTTTTTGTGAAATTATGGGTATATGTACAGTGTATACTTGTTGAAGAGATTTTGTCATGTTGTCTTTGAGTGAATGTGGTTATAATTGGTTTTGCTCTCCTTTTAATATATCTAAAAAAAGCTTATTATGAACATATTTTAAAGCATTGTAGTTAAGAAGAGTATGGGCTCTGGGCTCAGATGAACTTGTGCACATTTATCAAATGTCCTTTGACACTGGTTAGCTAACTAAATCTCATTCCACCTATAAAATATCCATCACAATAATACCTACCTGATAGAACGTTGCATGAAAGTAATGTACAGAAAGTGCACAGCATATTTTTTGTCACTGCTATTTCTGTTAATTTAAAAAATACTCTTTTAAAACAGAGTGATGGAATCTATAATTCAATGGGGATTAGAGAAGCATCAGCTCCTCTTCTTGGAGGGTCAAAACCAATAGATTTCATTTCTTATTTCTCACCTTTCCTAAATGTTATCTCTGGATTGCACAATGCAATATGCCACCAGCCAGGGCAAGGCAGTTAGACTTCTTGTGGGGATTATAAGTCCACCTCGATATTACTATTTCTCAGTGCAATCCCTGAGGGTCCTACATGCTCTACAGTTTCAGTTGGTCAGCTGTGAAACTACTTGATTTGGGAGGAGAAAAATAGGCTGAGAATAGAACCTGAAAAACCCCTAAGAAGTTCTCGTGTTCCCCAACTGATGGATAAGCAAGATAGAACACATTAAAGCAATAGTGAGGGCATTTAAAAATTTGGGTTGGGGCAAAAGATTTGTGGTACAAACACAGTGCATGTGACTCCTTCTAAAATATGCCCAGGAAGGGACAAGGTGCCGTCTGTGGGTTGTTTATTACCAGAAGTGTCTTTGTTTAGACCTGTGGTCACACCGTGTATATTTCAAGAAATAATATTTTCCAAAGTGATGCCTCTTAGGGTTTTGTTCAGTTACATATACAGTTATCTGGGGCTTAAGAGGAGGCAGGAGGATTAATTATGCCTTAGATGAGTGTCTAATTATTGTTGTTAAACTCTTGATTCCTCATGCTCCTTTTCTTCTCTTGCTTAATTACTTTTTCTGCCTCCTTATCTGTGAAACACATTCATCAACTGCTATCAATTTTTTTCATTCAGGAATGAATGAGTAGATTTAACAGTTGTAAGAAGTGCTTTATCCACACTTGTTTCATGTTTTTGTCATCTTTAAACTCATTGGTCCATATGAAGACTGCAGGGAGTATTGTGGTAAAAGTTACAGCACTTCTTTGCTTAGTTAAGGACTATCACCAGACTTTTAAAAAGAGCTTTTCCATCCCGTTTTTCATGCTGTAAGTTAAGAAAGTGGGTAATCTCTGGAACTGGCCAGTGGGTTTGTTTTCCTCCAGGCATTCATTTGAATCACAAAAGAAGAGCTGGATCCAATAAGACATATGCAGGCCGACAAGTGCTTATTTAACTTAATATGGAAAAATATAAAATAATGGGAAGTAGGTCAAAAATGGCAAAAAGGATTAGGGCTTAAGTAGAGACAGGCTTCCAGACAATGAAGGGAAGGGGATCTGGCAGTAATAACGTCTCTAAAGCCTGAGCCATCAGCTTCATGCCTGGCAGTAATTAGGAGGCCAAAGTAATACTGCAATGAATCAACTGAGGACAAGAATGGAAAAGAGAAAGGGTTGATAGGCTCTGTGGAGCTGGATAGCTTTACAGAGGAAGGGGAAGGCTTGTAGGAGGCAGTTTACTGAGTTAGAAGGAGACAGCAGGAAGCCTCCTCTCTTTGTGGGTGGCCAGGTGATTGACACACAGGAGAAGAGAAGAGTCAAAGTGATAAATAAAGGAGTATGGTGAGAACAACATGAGGTTTCCTATCAAGATGACCTGCTGAGAATTCAGGTGCCACCACACCTAACTTCTTTAGGTTCTCCAGTTTGCCCAATATGGGTTTGTGGCCCACTCCTCCTGGTAATTTGCATTCATCTCCTTGAAACTAGACCTTAAGAGAAAGTCAGCTATTCAGTAGGATCTTTCTTAGTTAGAACTCCTCCTTCTTCCTTAACATCCTGCCACTGAGCCTTTTTCCTTCCAGCCTCCTGCCTCCCTGGGGGGCCAAGCACTCTCAGACATGACAGCCTTTTGGATTGGGCTCTCCAAGTCTTGCCAGTCTGTTCCGTTATTTAACCAGGACACATACCAGCTGGGTTTAAGAGTGCAGCTGGAGGCCTTTCAAGGCTCATCTGAGCTTCAGCTGCAGTGTATTTTTGTGTGTGTGTTTGTCTACATTAGGGAAGCCAGTTCATGCTGGGAAGCCTAGCAGGAATCCTTTCTCTTCCAGTTGTTCTGCAGAACACCATGTGCAAGGCAGTGTCTAGTCAGCACTGTAAGGCAGTCAGGATCGGTACAGAAAAGGGGGTATGAACTGTGTAAAAAGAACCATTGGCTCAAATAGACATGCTGAGCTCTGGAATCTGAATTCAAATGGGGCTCTTCTTTGGTGTTTGAAACAAATACAATCTCCCAGGAAGATTGGAAAAGCACAGTCCACACAGCACCTTTGTTGAGTCAATTCTCAGCAGAGATAGGGTGAAACTCTGAGGCCTCTTGGGTATGTTAGGAAGTATCAAACAGTCACATTTAGCAAGATCCATATTGAGAGAGGGAAATTAACTCTCCCAGATCACCTGAGAAACCTATAACTCCCTCTACCAGGAAGGATTTAGGCATTGGCCTACAAATATCTTATTGTGAGGACAATCAGGTTGTCTGGCATGACAGTTTGATGCCCAGATACAGGACAATAGATGTTGTGATTTGGAGATTTCTTTCCTTTTTATCTTTCAGGACACTTCCCAGCCACCAAGATATATCCAGGCAAGCTCAGTGATCCCTTTGAAAACTAAAGTTAATTCGTTCAATCAGAAATAAGCATTGCTTGGGGCATGGAAAGATATGGCCATGAATGAAACAGACATTAATTCTTGCCCTCAAAGCTCATACATTCTTGTGAGCAGTCAAGAAAAACAGAAAATAAGGTGTTATTTATAGAAAATGCTAGATGGTGATAAGTGCTATGTAAAAGAAAGACAAGAGGGGTGTAGGGAGTATCAGAAAGAGAGTTGAATTTGATTGTCTTGAAATAATCCAGATGTCTGGCATAATTGAGGCTGTCTTGGCGATTATTTTGTCATAGATATTCAGTTTGTGTGAATAATAATATTCTTAGATTTGTATAGTACATCATAATTTTCAAAGCACTTTTATACCTATTATTTCTACAGACTGTGCTTCTGCCACTTTTGTATAGATAAGCAATTCTCTCCACTCAGGCACAAATTTGAACTATACTAAATTTGCATTTTACAATACATTTAGGTGACTTACTGGAGAAGTGCTCTTTTCCATTTTATAAATCAAGGTGAAGTGCATCAATCATTCCCTCCAGAGTCAGTCTTCTGACCAGTGGACTCTTAAGAAGCTTTGGAATGAGAAGTTTTTGAACACCTGAGCATGTTAGTGTTTTATTTCACTGTGTGGGATATTAGTGAGGGTAGTCCCCTTCCTTTGTCATGTAATGTAATGTGGAGCATGTAAGTGAGAGAGAGAGCCCTTGCAAATCATCACATGACATATGTAGGGTCACTCCCAGATCAGTCACTGCCATGCTCAGGCTCTGGCACCTCGTCTCTAACTTGGCTGTACATTTCTCCTTGGGTGTCCTACTTTCACATCAAAGTCATTTTGTCTAAATGAAGCACATCCTCTTCTGACTGCCCCTTCCAATCTGGCACCTCTTCTTGAGTCTTAAATCTTTGAGGACCCCCACAACCTTGACTCTTTTTACATGAGGGTACAAAGTAACTTCTTACAATACGGCAGTAAGTTAAAAACCAGTACTGTTTATATTTTTTAATTCAGCAATTACCGAACACCTATGTCCCAGGAAGCATTTAAGGCAGTGTGGATACAAAGATAAAAACAGTGCTCACTCTCAGTGGTGCCTCACTTGAGCAGCAGGCCCCACCAGCACACAATGACAATGCAGCATTTTGGTGGCCATGGACAGTTCACTATGTTTGCTATGTGGCAACTTCTTGGAGGAGCTATGTCTTGAAGGATTACTAGGTATGAGGAAGGTAGAAAGAAGCTCTTTCTAGGCAGAGAGAGAAAGATATGCAGAGACCCAGGTAAGGGAGAGATTAGGGTGAGACCAGGAAGATGGAAGAACTTCATTGTTGTTTGAGGGGGCGTATGGGGTGCAAGGTAACACATGGTGCATCTGGAGGTCTGGTCGTTAAACATTTACCAGCACACCAAGGAAGATGAGATTGAGAAAGAAGATAAAAACCAGATCATGAAAACTTTGGATGTCATGCTCAGGAGGCTGAACTTTATCCTGAAAGCCATAGAGAACCATTGACTCATATAGAAAAGTTAAATGCTCGGATCTACATCTCTGAGAAAGATAACTCAGAGAATGATTCAGGAGACAGGGCCAATTCAGAGGCAGCTACAGGTGAGAGATGCTGAGGAGTGTGGGATAGGGGCATGGACATATTGAAGAGAAGCTAAGGGCATAAAATCAACAGGACCTGTGGCCAAATTGGATATGTAAGGTGATGGAGGGGGAGAAATAAACTGGCTTGGGCATCTTCAGGGATGGCAGAAACATTCATCAAGTTAGAGGGGACAGGAAGGTAAGCAGGCCTTGGGGGATGAGATTATAAGGAGATCCATCTGAATGTGTTTTATTTCACATATGGCATTCATTGTATTTGGTTATATTTTGTTACTCATCTCTCCCCAGGTGCACTCTAATCCTTCTGAGGTCCTGGACCAACCTGGGGGTGCTCCGGCACCTTTAACTCATTACCACTCCTTGCAAGTTCACCTTGCCACACACAAGTACATGAAGCCCCAGCCTAAGCCTGCCAGCAGCTGCAGCCAGTATGGTGTGCAGAGTTGAGCATGGCAGGAAATTTGAGCCAGGACATCATTTCACCCCAAAGATGTGTTTCTCCTCTGAGGGAAGCTAAACACCCGAGATGACCCTGCCCCCTTTTGAGAAGGAGGACCACATCTCATAGTGGCGGCAGGAGGCTGGGGGTCAGTGGGGTGATGACCAGGCCCTCAGAGACACTGCTCCCTCTCTACAAAACCCCATAAATCCTTCTACAGGGAGTAATTCCCTCTGGATCAAGATATGCCTCTACATTCCTAAATTCAGTGAAGGCAAAATGTACAAGGGTTTCTGAGAAAAGTAAATGTGGTGTGAGCGTGATCCCTGGGTGTTACTATGTACAGAGAAAGGCTTTTTTTTTTTTCTTCCCCCTTTTTTTTTTCTTCCCCTGAATGGTGTTCTTTGCTCTCAAGTTAACTCATGCACTGGATTTGGTCCAAGTACATTTTGTTTCTTGATTTCCAGCCAGGCTTCTCTCAGTTGTGGCACATTCTCCTCTTCACTCCCCTCCTTCCCTGTCCCTTTCTGTCTTTTTATAATTATTTCAGCTTTTCCATGTGACTGAATTGATACTGAGGAAAACCCACTGGCTTAGGTAGGGCTTCCACCGGAGTGAGGCCAGAGGGACTCTGAGTGGCTGGCCCCTCACTCAGCAACGGCCTGGATGGCAAGGTATGTCTGAAAGCAGCTGAAGCAGAAAGCGTTTGAACTTTGCCCCCTGCCAAATGATTTCCAGATGTGTAAACTCCAGCCTCCCTCTGTTCTCTGACTGTAGCTCTGCCAACATACATCTGCAGATTTCTAGTGCACAGGAAACATGAAAGAGTATCTTTTACAACATCTGCTCTCTTTTCCCAGCTCTCCTCCTCTGTCTTCTTGGACTTTGCCCTATATTTCATCTCTCCCCTTCAACAAATTCATTAAGAAATCGCTGCACAACTCTCCTTGGCCCACAGATTCTGCTGGCTTGTCTGTCTCCCCCCCCAGCCCCCCCACCCCAAGAGCCTGTTGCTGGCTTTCTGGACCGTTGACCAAAGCCCCGCTAGAATCATTAAAGACGCGAACTGGACTTGCTGCAGGAGAAAAGACCCAAGTTTTCTCCGTTGGGCTGGTGCCAGTCCATAAGCTGCAAAGGGAGATTTTGGTCAGAAGGAGGACAGAGCAGAGCCCTGAAGATGAAAACACAGGTCTCCATGAAGACATTACCTGCCACACATCCTTGGGAGGAGGTGAGGTCTTCAGGGCACACCTCTTTCCGTGGATGTTCAGTTTCTTAGAACAAATGAGGCAAGCTTCTGTAAAATTGGAGGTATTTGAGTGCAGAATGAGTCTCTTGACTTCACCCATCCACGCCAGGAGTAAGGCACCCATCAAGCTAAGAGGATAGAACAGGACCTGTTCTTAATGTAACTCAACAGGGGAGAATAGATTCAGAGATCCTTTTAGCAAAGTAGAGCAGGAGATTTTTACTGAGACACTCACGGTCCCCAGGAAAATGATTGTGTGCAAATGTGAATAAGTTCATGACCTCCACTCTGCCCTTCATCCTTATGAACTCTAAACTCTCTCCAGCTCCGTGCCAGGGAACATGGAATGGAATCAAGTGACAAATCTGGAAGAGAAAAACAGGGTGCACTATGGAAGGGAGCATAGAGTTGAAAGGGCCTATGGGCTCAGGGGCCTGAGAAAGGAATAGGTGAGAGGTTCCCGCCCACCTGTAACCTGTGTCCTCGGTATACAGATCCAGTGGGAGGTAGTGGAGCTCCCTGGGGGTTGAGAACTGCTTCTGATTGCTTCCCCGGGGTGAGCCTAATGTGGCTTTTCAGACTCTGGGTAAGATCGTTCTGGTCTCTGAATTGAGGCATAGTACGGAGAGGACAACATTTACGTTCTGCTTTAATAGTCCCAAGAACCTCAGTCTCTGGCTCTCAGGTAAATCCCTAAGATTTGGCTGGGTTGTTACTATAGTAGCCTCCCTTTTTTGTTTGAAACAAACAAACAAATCAAAAAACATGTCAGCCTCATACTTGAAGTAGGGCTTGCTCTAGAAAAATAAGGGGAGGAGATAAACCTGGCTCTGGAATTCCTCTCCTTCCCCCCATATCTTTCTGGGCAGCTCCCCCCAAAACACTGGAATATTCATGTAGCTGCAATAGCTCCTTGCTAAAGAAGAGCAAAATCTGTAGATTCTTTCATATAAGGGTGAGTGGGTAAAGGGTAAACCTTTTCCTTCTGAATGAGAACTTGACCTTAGGTTGACAGTACAGCTTTGTCACTCTGGCAACCTCTTAAGGGTAGGATGCAAACTACCAGGCAACATTGCTGATAATAAAAATGACCCCTACCTGGTAAATTGCATCTGGACTGGGAGGAACTATAAAGAAACATAAATTCTTGCTAAGGACATCACTCTTTGGGCTTCTCTGAGTGTGGTAACTTTTATAAGGTGTGTTCTTTGGGGGGTGGATGAAAATTACATTTGGGAAGTTGTTATGGGGCATAGTATTGGCTCCTTTGGGGAGTGAGGATTTTAAGCCAGGTTAGCTCCCACAGCTGCCCCAAATGGATTTCATCCCTTCTACTTGAGCTGTCCCTGGGGAGACGTTAGTGCTGAATGGCTGATTCGAGCTGATCTAGTAATATAGGACATTCATGGAGAGAAACGCCTGGTGCTGGTGATCTGTGGTCCTGCCCTACATCCTTCTGAGTTGACTGGCTATGTCCTGTAATTACCTTGAGTGTGAATCTGTAAGGAGGCCAAGAAGCCCCTCTGATGGGTGGTATAGAGCAGGAGTCCCCAACCTCCGGGCTGCAGAACATTACTGGTCTGTGGCCTATTAGGAACTGGGCCTCACAGCAGGAGGTGAGCAGCGGGAGAGACAGTGAAGCTTCATCTGTATTTGCAGCTGCTCCCTAGAGCTAGCTAGCATCACCTCCCCAGCTCCACCTCATATCATCAGGCATTAGATTCTTATAGGAGTTCCTGTCCTTGGTGCCAAAAATGTTGGGGACCTCTGGCGTAGAGGGTATATTACTGACTTCTTATTAATGTGTTACTCCTCTCAGGTACTTACATTTTACAAAGATAGACTAGAGGGTGGAGGGTGTACTTAGGGGTCCAAAAACCTGCCCATTGTGTCTCAGATCACACTCATAGGGCACACTCTGGCTTTAGAACTTTTAGTCCCTCCTCAAATGATACCCAGGAAGAAAATAGGTATCTGATTTTGCTTTACATGTACCTATCACCCAAAGCTGTTAGTGCTATAAAAATCACAATGGCCTTCCACTTGGCCATTCTTACCATAAAGTCTCTAACTTTAAAATTCAGGGAACACATGTGAGGGGTTTCCATCTTCTAAGTTTATTCCAATTATAGACTCAGTTAATGGGGAAACAACTACTGGTTCCACTGTGAGGTGAATTTGGGCCAAAATCTCATTTATCACCTGTCCTCCATACTTTCTTTCCTAACCAGAGACAGTAATATGTGATGTTTGTGATTTCTTGGTAGTGATTTAAGGTTAAAATCCACGTGAAATGTATCTCTAAGATCTTTGTTTTCTCCCTCTCCCCATACACAATAACTCTGATAAATGGCCACCGGTCACTCTGGAGAATGATTAGGGAGATGTTTGTTGGATGTACTTGCAATGGACTTGCAGGGGTTTTCTTCAGGGAGAGACACAGCCTCCCCTTCCATCGCTGGGTTCTGGGTCTATGAAATCATTTCACTGGAATTCAAATAGAGGGCCATGATTTTTCCATCATAGCTTCTGACTAGTCTTTTGCCTTCAAGCTTTTAAGGTTTTTGTTTTGTGTTGCTTTAAATGAAAGTCAAGAAACACTCTACCACTGTCCATCTATGTTACTTCTCAGAATACTATGATCTATATCAGACATGATCACAAGTGTGAAGCTAAATAAGCACTGTCAGATTGCACCTGTGTAAAGCTGATTAAGACCTGGAGCTTTCGCTGCATCAGTAGCTAGAGTAAGAGGTGTGTGGTAAGATTTAAAATGGAACACAGATGTGTCTGGTACACTTGGGGTGGGGGCAGATTCTACGCTGACCCCAGGTGATTTCTATCTCCTGGCATTGTGTAAGTCCCACTCTCCCACCTTCTAACCAATAGCGTATGGCCATGTTGAGTAACTTGCTTCTGATCAATAGAGTAAGGTAATGTTAAAGGACATCACTTCTATGGTTAGGTTACCATAATTGTGAGTTCTGTCTTACTAGAAAATTCTCTTTTGTTGGCTTTGATGAAGCAAATTGCCATGTTAAAGAGATCCTCACGTCAAGGAACTAAGTGCGGCCTCCAGCCCACAGCCAGCAAGTAACTTTCATTCCAACAGCCCTGAGGGACAAAATCCTGCCAATAGCCAGGTAAGTGAGCTCAGAAGTGGATTCTGTCCTCACTGAAACTTGACAAGACCCCCACTCTGACTGCAGTGCTGTGAGAGACTGTGAGGCAGAGGTCCAGCTGAGCCACACCTGCATCCCTGACTCACAGAAACTGAGTTGAAAAACATGTATATTGCTTTAAGCTGCTGAGTTTTAGGGCAGTCGGTTACTAAGATGACCAACAGTCCCAGTTTGCCTGGAACTGTTCCAGTTTTAGTACAGAAAATTATGCATGTCAATAAATCCCAAAGTCCTGTACTTGTGATGCAGCAACAGATAACTAATACACTTATGCATATATTATTTCTCGCTTATACAGGTGTATCTTCAAAGTAGAGTCCTAGAAGTGGGTTTTTTGGAGTCTAAGTAGTAAATTCATCTAGAATTTTATTTCATATTTGCAAATTCTTCTTTGCAGAGGCTGAATGATTTTGTACTCCCATCTGCAACATGAGAATGCCTATTTGTGCTCTCCTAAAAGTTTGTTTCCTTTATCTATTTATTTGCCACTTAAACTAACGTAATATTTGATTGTATGTGTAAGTATAAACTGGCTCAAATTATCTTAGAATAAAGAAATATACTTAAACATTTATTAACACTTATAGGATTACAGTGCATGATTTACACTTTATTCTTCTAAACTTATTTTACTGAATTCACAAAAGAAAACAAATGAACCTAACTCAGTCTAGTCAATCTGTTATGGGTGTGGGTATGTATCTCCTTGACCTTCCCTCCCACATAACTTTGTCTCATGTAACTGGCTGACTGAACTTTCAATTTCACATTCAATCTATTGCTACATCATGAGTAGAGTTAGCCTAAATGGCATGTTTGACTTCGATATTAGACTAGGGTACCAAAGGAACATTTGATATGGTAGAAGGAAGGAAAGATGGTGGTTCGAGTGGCCCCCTTTGTGATTGCTAGCTGATTTGGCAGTGGCAGTGAACTCAAGGCAATGAGCATGGCTGGGTTAGGACGCTGATGAGCTGGATGCTCTGCCTAAACAATCAACGCCAGCAGTCAAGTGCCTATAGGCACAGTGTTGGCATTACAGTTTTTAAGATAAACAGAAACTGCAGTTTTAGGAAAATATTTAATTGTGGCTACTTAAAGCAAAACACATACAATATGTAGCCAAAAGCATATGTGGAGGCCAGCTTAGTCCTGTAGGCTACCAGTTTGAGGTTATGGGAATATGTAGAAGAAGGGAAAAATGAATCAGAATTTACTGATCACTTATGGGCCACTGTTTTTCACTTAATCCTGGGATAAAATGTATTAACGACCTAATTTTCCAAAGAGGAAACCAAAGCTCAAGGAGGTTAAGTAACTTGTCTAAGGTCATATAACAATCGTGGCAGATCCATACCTAAGTCTCAGTCACTTAAAGTTCTATTCCTTTTGCCCTACCAACCCGAGGTCAGTCCTCTCCATGGTGTGAATGATCTTTCAATTTTTCTCACAGAATATTCCTAAGCTGAAATTAAAGTGCAACTGAAGTGACTCCCCGTTCCTCTTAATTTTGTTACCCAGTGGCATAAATGAAACACATTTATGTTTACAGTTGTTTGAAAGTGTCCTTGGATTGGTTTACTGGGCAGTGCTCCATGCAGCCTCTTCCTTTCTGTGTGTACTGTGGCTTCCTTTCAATTGGAAGTTCATGCAACAAAAACTTTTCAGTTTTGATTTCTCCTGTGCTAGTTTAAACCCTCATTCAGGGAAGCATTGTGGGGGTGAGGGAAACTCAAACGAGGGTAAAATTAGATTAGGAGCCCAGTGTAGATGAACTGTCCTGCCTTATGTCCTATACCTGGCAGAGCTTGTGATCTTGTTTATTATGCCCTCTATTTACAGTCCTGAATTCTCCAAATTGCTCCCCAAGGACAGTCTGTAAGGGGGTGTGAATGGAGGATTTGTGAAGTGGTATGAATGAGGCTCTTGTGAACAGAAATGAGGCAGAGATGCTTCAGGCCCATGGGCAATCAGTCACACCAGCTGCTGATCCTCTTAGATTTTTTAACCTTCAGCAGCTCTTTTTATCATCATCATCATCACCATCACCATCACCAACATTTCTTCTTTTGCAAATCTGCTTTTAGTTACTTCAATCAGCAATTCTCCCTATTCTTTCATCTGGGACTTCTCTTCTTTTGTTAGATTTTAGAACTTGCACCTCTATACCTGTTTTGTAGATTTAATTGTATTTTCAAGAGAAAATTGTCTGAATTCTTTAGAGTTAAGATCAGTTGACCTCTATAAGATGCAAAATCATGTAGTTTAGTAGGGAAGTGTTTTGATACTCTGAGTACATTGAGTATTAATATGAGAGGATGGGAAAATTGGAAATTTGGCTGCTAAGGTAACTTTTCCCTCAATTTGTAACAAGTAACAGGGCTGGGTACCACATAGAGTGGTGTGACTTATGAGTTATATGTTTCTATTCATTTTCAGTGTAACTGAAAAAGGAAAGAGCAAAGGTTAGTGGATTAAAGTAATAGAAATCTTCTATGAGATTAGCACATTAGTTCTGAGAAAGCTAAAGCAGGGGAAAAATCAAGCTATCATTTTTAACTTTCTCTTTCTAGTTTTCAGTATCATTTTATAAAGTTAATTAGATCTTTGAATCAGGAATTGCTTTTGACTGCTACTAATAGAGACTCAAAACACCAGCAGCTTTAACAAAAGAAGGCTCCCCCACTACCTTTTTTTTTTCTTTCTTTCATGTAAAATAGAGGCAAGCAGTCTAGGAATAGTACAGTAGCTCCATGGCCCTTAGGAACCCAGGCACCTTATATCTGTTTTTATCCTGCAGCCTTAGTGTCTGCCTTCTATGTTCAAGTTCCCCGCACTGTCACGAGATTGATGTTGAAGCTCCACTCATCACGTCTGCTTTACAGATATCAGAAAGAAGGAAAGGAGATGGATAAAGGCACCTGAATCCCAGTTTAATCAACTTTTGAAAACCTTTTCCTGAAACATGCCCCAATAACTTCTGCTTAAATCTCATTGACGACCTATGTCTATAAAGGAGGTTTGACAATGTGGTTTTTCAGGTGTGAACATGTATTTTAACTTCCTTTAGATGAATACAGAGGAAAAGGTATTGTTGGGCTGTATGGAAAAAATGTATATTTAACTTTATAAGAAACTGCATTTTCCAAGGTGGCCGTACGTTTTATGCCCACTGACAATGTATGAGGGTTCTGGGGCTCTGCATCCTCACCAGCCCTTGGTAATACCAGTTTTTTGTTTGCTTACATTTTCATAGGTGGGTTGTGGTATCTCAGCATGATTTTAAGATATCTTTTCCTAATGACTAATAGTTTTGAGAGTATTTTTATGTGTTTATTTACTATCTGTATCTCTTTGATGAAATGTTTCTTCAAATCTTTTGCCCATTTTTAATTAACGTTGTTTGTATTCTTATTAAATTATGAGAGTTTTTATGTAGCCCATTATCAGATATGCGCTGTGTGCATATTTTCTCACAATATTCAACTTCTTTTTTTCATTTTCAGAATTGTCTTTTATGTAGCCGAAACTTTCAATTTTGATTAAGTCCAGTTTGAATAAGTTTCATGTTTTTTGTGTTCAGTCAAAAAAATCTTTGTCTAACTCAATGTCTCAAAGATATTCCCCATTGTTTTATTCTATGAATTTTATAGGTTTGGGGTTTTATATTCAGGTCTTTGATCTGTTTTAGAGTCAATTTTTGTCTGTGGCATGAATTATGGGTTGAGATTCATTTTTTGCATGTGTATGCATGTCCAAATTTTCCAGCATCACGTGTTGAAAATCCTTTCTCCTTTTCCCTGGCACCTTTGTCAAAAATTAATTGACTGTATATGCATGGGTCTATTTCTAGACTGTCTTCTGTACTCTTATATAAGTTTGTTTTCTCTTGTATCACACTGTCTTGATCATTGTAGCTTTATAGGAAGTCTTAAATTAGATGTGATAGTTCTTTATTGTGAAATAATAGGAACATGGACACACACACACACACACACACACACACACACACACACACACACACACATCTGTTCCCACATTCTGGCACAGAGTTTCTAAAACCCTTGTAATTGCCTAAGTAAAAAGAACACTAGGAGTATCTTTTGTTCTAACATTTGGTCTTGGACTTTGGTTCCTACCAGGCCCCTTAATTGCTGGGAGTTTCCTGGGTGATAGAAATGTCTTTTGTTATATGAAGTAACTCTGGGTGGGCTCCTAGATGGGGGCTGGTCACCAGAAAGACCAAGCCATGATTAGAAGCTTGAAATTTTCAGTCCCACTCCCATTCTTCAGAGAGGTGAAAGGGGCTAGAAATGGAATTAATTATCGATATGCTTATGTGGTGAAGTCTCCATAGAAATCCCCAAAATATGAGGTTCTGAGAGATTCTGAGTTGCTGACCATGTGCAAGTGCTGGGAGAGTGATACACTTGGAGAGGACATGGAAACTCTGCGCCCCTTCCCACATACTTTGCCTTATGGATCTCTTCCATTTGGATGTTCCTTTGTATCATATATCATGTCGTTTTATAATAAACTGGTAAACATAGGTGAATGTTTCCCTGAGTTTTGTGAGTCACTCTAGCAAATTATCGAACCCAAGGAGGGAATGTGGGGATTCTAATTTATAGTTGGTCAGCCAGGAATGCAAGTGAAAACCTGGGACTTACCACTGGCATCTGAAGTGGGAGAGGAGGGTGGTCTGAGCCCTTAACCTGTGGGATCTGATGCTGTCTCCAGGTAGATAGAATCAGAACTGAGTTAAATTGTAGGACACCTAGCTGGTTGCAGAGGATTTTCAGTATGGGGAAAACCCCACACATCTAGTGTCAAAAGTGTTTGTGAGTGTGGTGGTTATGTGAGAGAAAACCTCACAGAAGTGAGTGAGGTTTTTTAAACATCCACCTTTTTATTTTTCAAGTGTTTCAGCTATTTCATGTCTTTTGCTTTTCCACATAACTTTTAGAATCAACTTGCCATTTTCTTTAAAAAAGCCTTCTAGGATATTCATCGTGTTTGCAATGAAATTATACCTTTATTTGGAGAAAATTGACACCTTAACAATATTGAGTCTTCCAATATCTGAATATGTTTTAGTTCTCCATTGATTTAGGTCTTCTTGTAAATCTACTTAAAATTTTTTTAAATTTATAATTATTCATTTTTTGTGTATAGGAATTATATGTTTTTCAAATATTGGTCTTGCTAAATTCTATGGTTCTAGTAGCCTATTTTTAATTCTTTAGGATTTCTACATAAACAGTCATATTTTCTGTTTATAGAAGCAGTTTTATCTCTTCCATTCCAATCTGGATGCCTTTTATTTCTTTCATTGCCTTATTGCACCAGCCAGGGCTTCTAGTAAAATACTGAATAAGAATAATAATCATGGACATTCTTGCTTTGTTCCCAGCCTTAGAGAAAAAAAAAGCATTAATTCTTTCAACATTAAGGATGCTATTAGCTGTAGGTTTTCCACAGATATCCTTTATCAGTATGAGGAATTTCCTTTCAATTATTAGTTTGCTGAGAGTTTTATCATGAATGGATGTTAAATTTTATCAATTCTATTTTTGCATCTGTTGACATGATGATATGGTTTTTCTTCCTTAGTCTGCTTATAAAACTGATTTTTGAATGTTAAACCACCTTTCATTCCTGGGATAAATCCTGCTTGGTGATAGCATAGTATTCTATTCATATATTGCTAGTTCAATATGTTCATGCTTTGTTGAGGATTTTTACATCTATGTTCATGAGGGATATTGGTCTGTAGTTTTCTTGTAATATCTATATTTGATTCTGGTATCAGCATAATGCTGTTCTCCTCTCCCCCATTATTAATTCTTATTTTTGAAGTTTTCTCAAACTGACTTTTGGATTTAATTTTATTTCCCAGCCCCTTTAATTTTTAGGTATGTCACTAGGACCACCTTTATCAAGTTGACCTTACTATATATGTCTTCTTCTCTAATATGAATATTAAACATATTCCACAAATAAATATGAAAATATGAACTATCACCTATCCTCCTATCAGCCCTAATTTCCCTAAAAATGTCAGTAGCAAATGGAGGGAACAGTGTTGGGGGAAGAATGGTATTTGTGTGAGTTTAGGATTTCTGTTTTTGTTTTGCTACTACCTTTCTATTTGTCATCATTCGTTGTATGAATTCTGTGTTCTAGAAACTGTGTTTAAACGTACTTTATACACTTTGTGTCATAGTCTTTCTTACACCATCTCTATAAGGCATTTGTATTTTTCCACTAAAAGGTAAGGAAATCAAGGTTTAAAGGAATTAACTAGTTCATCCAAAATAATACTCTCAGCAGGGATTTGAAACAAGTTTGTCATCCGTTATGTCAAACTGCCTCCATCCCAGCTTCAGAGTTCTAAGACAGGGAGCAGATCCACTTGCCCCAACTGGGTTCTGACCACACTCTTCTCTCAATGCAGCAAGCCTGAAGAGACCTGGCCCAACTCCCTACAACTTCTTGCCAACCCTCAGTGGCATGGAAAAAGGTCCCAGTGTATGCAGGGTTGTAAAGGGGGTGGCAGAATCTTTTCCATTTTGTACCCGTCTCCTCTTTTAGACCCAGGAGGTGAAGCTGCCTTCTAGTAGAGGGAAATACCTGTGGGCCGGTAGAGCTTACAATTAAGAAACCTGTGAAGTACCTAGCAGAGGATCCCTACCCCCACCTGAATACATTCTTGAGGTCACATTAGGGGCAGAGAACCAGGGGCAGGAGTAGGGGAGAGGGAAGAATAAAGAAGCTAAAGCATATGCAGCTGTTCAGTGTGTAGAAAGGGGGTTAGTGTGGGAGTATGTCTCAGAGACAAGAGCATTCAGTGTGTCTCCTTCTCTCTAGCCTCTTTTACACAGAAAGTGTAGCCCAGAGGCCTAGGAGCATGAGAGCATCCTTCAGGCACTCAGATATGTCTGATATGCTTCCTTTCCACAAGGGAAATTAATGGAACCTAACAGCTAGAAAGTGTCTCCTGGGAAAAGGCCAGGATTTAGGGAAACTGGCTGTGGAGTGAGGAATCTGTTGGGGTTTGAAAACCTGAGGAGGTGGAATGCTTCAGGAGGCTGCCCCATTTCTTTGCTACCTTGTTTTTATACTTCTTTCTGAAAAGGTGATTTGATAACATTCATCCATGGGGTCTGTTTATCTCAGATTTGGAAAAGGCTAGAGAAGACATAACTTCCTGTTTCTGAGGCCCATCCTGTTGACTACCTTCAGTTGCATTTCCACAGCCCTTCCTACCTCACGCACCTGGAGGCACCTAGGGCACTGATCACTTTCACGACCTGCTTTTCCCTGCCCTGCAGTCCTCATCCTATCTTTCCTTATTACCGATGCTCTGGAAGTACTGAGGCCCCACATCCCAGTACTGACCACCTGCAGCATTCCCTCTCATCCCAATTTCATCTCTGTTACATTTCATCCCATACTTCCTAATTGCCAAGATTTTAGTTGCTGAAAATTGTTGGTGCTCAAGGTCCTAGAGTGGCCAGACCCAGCCACCTTTCTTACTTTTTCAGTGGGGGAAAATGGACTATTTCTGATCATATGAAAATGTAAAAATGAAAAAAAGCATGAATGGAAGTAAAAGTCACCCATAACATCCAACTTAAAGATAACTGCTGCTAATATTTTATTGTATTTCCTGTTTCTTTTTTTTAAATGCAGTCTACAATCAAATTTGAATCTCATTTTGTTATTAAATATTTTATCAAGTGTATTTTTCTGTCTTTATCATTTGAAGATAAATTATTAATGGCTACAGAATATTCTATCATCTGAATGCCAAATATTTGAGTCCACCACTGATGGAGATTGGATGTTATATAGGATAGATTCCTAGAGTTGGGATTTTTTTTAGAAAATTGGGATATTTCAAACACTTCTCATATTGCCAGATTCTTTTGTAGAGAGACTCTCTTAATGTATACGCATGACAGAGTTACCTGAAGAATGCACATCTAATCAGATCAGCAAATATTTGGTTCTATTCTTATCATTGCCCATTTCATAGGTAATAAAGTGCAGTTCCTTGAATCAATTTCTTAATCATCTGTGAGTGTTCATTAGTCTCAGCTCCCCCACTTACTATCTCTATAACCTTGAGTATCCAGTCCCTTTCTCTATAACAGAAACTTTAATAGTACTTTCAATAAGATGGGTATAGTCATAATAGCTCCTTTGCTTTCATTTCAAGTAACTTACGATAATTAATTAAATAAGAAATGTAAAAATATTTTATAAACTGTAAAGCAACATCCAAGAATATTGAGTCTGTCATGTGACCTATAATCTTCCAGGGGCTTGGGGGAGGAAGGGTATAAGGAATATATGAAATGTAATTCTTAGAGAATGAAAGAACTTTAAAAATTGGTGATATTTGACGTGTGGCATTATTACAGCCATCATGTGTCCAGGATTTTCTGGAATTACCCTTTCTCGCCCTGCAAATTCCATGCATCAGACATTGTGACTCAATTTTTGGTTTATAAATGTATTATTTGCAGACATATGCCTGTTTTATAGCAAAGTTCATAAACTTCATTGAGGCTAACAGGCTTCAGGATGATTTCTGTAAAGATATTAAATTTTTGGTTTTGAAAGATGCAAAAGTCTAGTTGTGTGTATGTATTTTTTCTCTTGCTTTTGATGAGCCTGAAACCATAGGGCTGTGTGTACATGCATGTGTATAGACATATATGTTTGCATAGATATTTTTAACTGGTAAAAATGCTCTCTCTCCTTTTGGGAATACTATTCATATGATCAGTTTCATTTTTCCCTCCTTTGATATACAGTTGATTTTGAAGCAACTAAATACAAAGGAGTGCCTTGTCTCAAATGTTTTCTTTCTTTTTTTAAATTTTACTTTCCAGAAACTTGATCCAGCCAAGTGAAAATCTTCAACTTAGCCAAAAATTCATTCCCAAATTGTCATTATCCTGTAGTCTAATCCCAAAAGAAATAGTTTTTGCTGAAGATTAAGATTCTATAAAAGAAAGCATTTTCATAAAGAACATATGAAAATATTGTTTCTGCAATATTTCTGAGTTGGAGAGCAAGCTTAGCCCATTGATTTCCACACAAGCAGTGATACTGAAAGAGACACAAACATTCTCAGCGATCACTACCTCAGTTTCCATCTGTGCTTTTTCTGATCCATAATCACAGGATTAATTGACTTTGATAGGGAGTATGTGCTCTGGGTATTCTCATACATAAGATTTTAAATTAGTAAATCATTAAAAACATACTTCTTGTGTGTCAACTTCTTCCTGGTCATTTCTGAAGTCACTAACAAGCAGGAAACTCCTAAGCTGTGTTTGTAAGATTCTATTGATTTCACTGTACCAACATAAACATAAAATCAAACAGGAGTTTCCAGCTGCAGGAACCCCACCAAGGTTCAAAGCCCCCCACCCCCTGGATGGGCATTCTGGAAACTGAATGTGGATTTTGGAAATTGGATGGGGAGGCTAAAGGAAAAGGATGGCTCCCCATCCCTGCTCACCCATCTCCCTTCTTTTATTCCATTTCTCTTTTAGGACTGAGGGGCCCTGCATTTTTCCCTAGGGAAAGTGAGGATCCCAGGATGGTCTGGTGTTGAAGGCCAGACACCTCCCAGCCCACCATGCAAACCTGTTTCCTCTTCCAACTCTGCCCAAGGCCAGGTGGGACCCAGATTGTCTAAATACAGAGAAAGATTTTCAACAGATTATTTACTGAGTGTGTAACTCACAGTATGTGTAACTAACAATGTCCTGGTTATGCCTAATCATTTCTGCTCGGGTGCTGAAAGTGGAGAGAACAAAGAAAAGCTTATGTTGAATCAAGATCTGGTGGTCTGTGAACACTATCATTTCCAGGTCCCGACATGCTCCTACCTTGATACTCTTTCAGGTGAACATGATGTCAAAGAAAGAAATGGGGCTGATGTGCCCCTGCCTGTGCCACAGAGGCCCTTGGTTAAATGGACTCTCAGCTGAGGTATGAGAGGAACAGAGCGAGACCTCTGGGAGGCTTTCTCAGCTACACACTCTTAGAGTTTCTGTGATAGTTGCCTACTAACCCTCTTATTGAAATCATGACCTGAGTGATCCATGGTTTTGATAGAAAAGCGTCACATTCCTTAAGAGGGGTGGAGAGTAGAAAAAAAGTTGAGAACGACTTTGCTGGTAGACTTCATATTGCTTGCTGTTGGCCTGTGATCTTGTGCTTATTTTCATGGGTAGACTAGCTTGTGCTCTGTCTGAGTCAGGTTTGACCAGAGAGGCAGAACTGGCAGAACGTGGACATTACAAGAAATTGGCTTAAATGATTGTGGAAGCTGAAATTCATAGGCAGTCTGGGAGGGAAGATCAGGAGCATGATGGAGCCCCACAGACACAGGCTGAAGGTGTTGCAGGCAGGGAGGGAGGGAAGCAATTGTAGACTCAGATGCTACTTGGAATACAGCTCAGGGAATGCCCAAGCCTTTTAAGGGCTCCCACTGATTGTCAGGCCTGCTAAGATAATCTTGCTTAAAGTCAACTGATTAAGGACTTTAATTAGACCTGCAAAACCCCTTCATAGCGGTGCCTAGATTAGTATTTGGTTGAATAAGTGGGAGATGGTGTATGTTTGCTATAAAGTGTCTGCTGCTCTCTCTTCTGTCCCTGGAGCTTAGCCTAGTCAGTTGGACATATCAAAAAACCATCCTTCTCTCCTTCTTTCCTTCCTGCCTTCCATATTTCTTAAAGAGATTCAAACTTTTTAACTTGAATATTGGAATTCAAGTATTCAAGGTGCAGATTGGATTTTTAGGATGCTTGTTGTTGGACAAATTCTTGCTGAAAACTGGAACTATGTTGCATGTGTCCTCTGTGTTGAGTGCTCCTTTGGTCTTGTTCCTCCATCCCAAGATGCTTGTTCATCTTCAGACTCAAGGCACTGGCTACTCCATGTACTAACCCCATCCCCAAATCCCTTCAGGCTGGAGCTGTGAAGCCCAGGAGCATGGTAGGCAAAGATTTATGTATTTGGAGAACCAAATACCGAGCACACAGAAAGAATGACTTTAACATGGAAATCTCCACCCTGGCCAAATATATGCTCATGGAACAGCCACAACAAACAGGGCTGTAAACAATGGCAATTGTGCTGCCTTCACAGTACACACAGATGCAGCAGCTCTGCAGACACATTTTAACAAAGGGATGACTGGAACTCATTGTTGGGAAACAATCTCACATTGTCTTCCATCAGTCAGTCCCCCAAATGGGGCAACATTCTCCCAGCTCTGCACAGCACCAAATGCTGGGGTATGAAGCCTGGTGGGGCAGTCAGTAGATAAACGCCAACTACCCCAAGATCCAGACCTGCTTGGCGCTCAATTATAAAAGCAGAGCATTATAAAAACAGGGTAGCATTACAACTGCCAATCCAAGCAATTTTCATCTTGGAAGGTCCTTTTATCAATAGTCAAGTCTAGAGGTCTGCCCTGGGGTATGTGTGGAGTGTCTGAAAGATGACTCAGCCCAGTGCCACACACTGGGAGACCATTTACCTCTTTGCCCTCCTCAGTGTTTAGCTGATGTAATTACATGTTTGTGTGATTACAGTCTGTTATTTACCATGAGATAATAGAGGGGCCCAAGCAGGAGCTGAAAATGTACAGATCATTTACTTTAATGGCTGTACAACTGTGGAAATGATCAGAGGGGTCAGAACCCCGTGACAGAGTAGTTTCTCTCAGGCCTCAGCATCTAAGAGCAGCATGGCCTCCGGGGCTCTCTGCCTTGTTAAAGGAAGCTTTAACGGGGGAAAACAAGCTTCTTTCCTCCTGGTCCCAGAAAGAGGCACCAGGAATGTTCCCTTTATTTTTTTCTTGTGTGATCTTAGAGATGGGCAACTTTTTTGGAAAGAGTCAGGTAGAAATTATCTTAGGCTTTGTGGGCCTTAAGGTCTCCATTGCAACTATTTAACTCTGCCCTTGGCAGCGCAAAACGCAGCCACAGAGAACATAGACATGAACGAGTGGCACTGTGTTCCAATCAGACTTTACTTATTGACACTGAGAGATTTTGAATTTCATGTAATTTTTGCATGTGGTAACATTCTTTTGATTTAAAAATGTACAAAACACTCTGAGCTTACACGCCACATTAAAACAGGTTGTAGGGTATTGAATCTTGTCTTAGAGTATCTTGAGATGCCACCTAAAATTTGGAAGAAGTACCTTTGGAACTCCTCCTGGCTTTAAGAGCTTTACTTTTTTTGTTTGTTTGTTTGTTTTTGTTGTTTTGTTTGTTTTATTATTAGTTTGAAGTATGCAATACATTGGTTAGACATTTATATAGTTTATAAAATGATCTCCCTAACTGTTCTTTCTCTCCTGTGGCTCTCCCCCTTTTGGTTAGAAACACTAGAATTGGCCTAGGGTAGCTCAAACTTAGTTTTCTCATGAGCTCTCCATCCTCGTTTCCCTAGCAGCCCAATGTAGGAATGACCTAATGATGGAAAAGTCCTCAAAAAGCCATAATTTAATTTAAAACATTGAATTATTTCAACTTCCATTTTTCTATCTTCATCATGTTTTGGAACATTTTATTCCTTCTTAGCCACCTGTACTGAGAGTCTTATTGATTTTGAGAATTGTAGTAGTGTCAGTGAGATAAGCTTATTGCTTAGATTTTGAAGTGTGAAAATTCACTGCATGTCAACATGCTGATGGGGCCATTTGGAGTTCTGCTGGTGCTATTTCAGCCTAGCCGAATGCTCAACAGAGTCCACTTAAAAGCTTTGTCTTGTCCATTTCTTTGCTCTTGTCTCTGCATAGAAAAAAGCCTTTCTCAGATGTCTTTTTATTTTTACTGTGATATCTAGCTTTTTGAAATGGACGAATACTTTTGAACATCTACACATCAGACATGATTCTATACTTGAAAATATAATAAGCTCTTTGAGAATTTAATCACAACTTGTAATTTTTGTTTTCTTTAGGTCCGAACAACCTTTAACAAGTTTTTAACTTTGCCACCTCTTCTTGGAGGATTTCAGGTCCCACAACCTCAAATAAAAGACCAATATGGAGGGATAAGAAAAAGTAAGAGCAGGTCACAAAGGACCCCTTTTGCCTTTGTCTGCACCAATTCTGTCCTTACACAGGAGCTGACAACAGTTTCTCATCTTTTTGTCACAGGATAGGACTACACCAACACTGACCCAGCCTTGATTTTCTTTGGCAAAGAAAAGCAGAAGGCAATGGTTTTGTCATTTCTAATTCACTGAGGTTTTAAAAAGATTTTGGCTATAGTGCATAGTCAATTAGAAAATCCTAGTGTCATTCTTCACTCAAATGACACGTGGCCTCTGAAAATGCATGAAAGCTTTATCAGCCACATGCAAAACTTCAGCAGTCAAGGCCCTGTCCCTCAGCCTGCCATTTGCAGACTCATGCAAGGGCACGGGACTGAGCTGAGTTTCCACAGGCCAGAGAGCAGCCAGTGGGCTGGAGAGAGTCCAGCCCTAGCTGTTAATGATTGTTACCTGTTCGGGGTCATTCTCAACAAGGGAAGCAGCTTAGGGCTGGGAAATGTGCTTGAGTACAACACACTTTTTTCCAGCCCAGAGGAAGAGCATATTGGTGGGGCTCAGGATTTTATAACAGTGACTAAGAATTTGCTCTTCTTCAATTTAATTTTACCTATGTATATGGCATGATGCTTCCTAACAACAATTGCCTGCTACAGAGGGACTTGGTAGCATAGGAATTGCAACCCTAGGCTCACATTCCTGTTCTTTCTCACCACATGTTGTCCTTACCTGCAAGAGTTAGTCATTATGTTTTTGCCTTGGCCCCATCTCCAACATGTGTACATGCACACACACACAAATACAAACACGATTTTGTACTATCCATGCAAGACCAAGGGGAAGGCATGGTGCTCATCTACAAATTGCACAAAACATGACTACACCTAGACATGTAGGTGACAGAAAAGGCAACCTTTGATACTAAGAAGATTGAGTATACTTTCAGAACCTCTAGCCCCAGGTAGTTTTTCCTCTCATTTTCTGGTCAAATACTAATGAAGGTGGATTGCATCTCTCTTTCCTATCCCACTTCCCATACAGAAATAGAAGCATTCATTTTGTGTAAGATACAAAAAGCATTCATTTACTATATAGAATATGGATTGAATGATTACTACATGCCAGCCACTGAGCTAAAGATAAAGGATAAGGCGATGAGAAAAAATTGATATTCTACTAGCTAGATGTGCCACTAATTAGCTGTACGATCTTAGGCAGGTCACTAAACTTCTCTGGGATTGGACTGAATCTCTAATACTGGCTTTTTTTCTGATAGTCTAAAAATTCAATGGAAATAAGGGAGGGTAAGGAAAGGATAGCTTAGGTGTCAGAGATGTCTGAAAGGATTTCTGTTTGGTGGCAATACTATCCAGAGGGAAGAATAAGAAAACAGTAAATAAGGCAACATCCACCTGACACAAGGGGAAAGCAGCCCCACTCGAAGTGGAAGTCTCATTCAAAAAGGGGTCATTTGCCTTTTCAAAATAAAGAGCTTTTCTCAGCCATAACAAAAGATGAAATACTGTCATTTGTGACAACATAGATAGATCTTGAGACTATTGTGCTAAGCGAAATTAGTCAGATGGAAAAAGTCAAGAACCATATGATTTCACTCATGTGGAATATAAAACTGAAAGCAATAAATGAATAAGACAAACACACATAGACAACAGTTTAGTGGTTATCAGAAGGAAGGGGCGAGGGGGAGGTAGAAAAGAGTAAAGGGGGTCAAATTTATGGTGACAAGGAGATTTGACTTTGGGGGGTGAACACACCATGCAGTATATAGAAGATATATTACAGAGTCTTACACTTGAACCTATATAATTTTATTAACTAATGTCACTTCAAAAAATTTAAAAACATTAAAAAGTAAAAAACAAAAAAGGAGCTTTTCTGCTGTGTAGGTTGTTTACAGAGGGAGGAGAAGGAAAGAGTTCCCATCTTGCTGCCCTGCTCTTCTGCCCCTTCAGTGAACAGACCAAGGTATCTAAGTTCCTTTAGCAAGTGGATACTCCTTGAATTCTAAGCTTTTTGAATGTAAGTGGAGTGAGGAGGAAAGGCAAAAGTCTTGAAGCCACTGAGAGCAGCCCTGTGTCACACTCTTTAATATCTTAGTAAGTCTGTTTTCTCATTTTTACAAAGGGGGCTGATAGCATTCTTCATGTTTGGGTAATGATTTATGCTTTTCAAAGTAACCTCGCATGCCTGTTTATTTCGTTCCACCAGAGAGGTAGGTGGAAAGGAAGGCTATTTGCCTCAGTCTTTTGATGATGGGCTGTCTTATAAACAGCTTATGTATGAGAAGGTTTTGTACTAGGACTCTAGTCTGTCTATCGTGACTTTTGAACTGATGTTTTAGGAGCTCTTCAACCTTGGGTTTCATTGTACTGACAGTAGTTAGAAAGATGGTCATTATAAATATCATTAGTCATACTTGGTGCAAGATTCCAACCCTATACATAATGTGAGCTAGACGTGTCATTCTTTCTCACTACTGGCACAAAAAGCTCTTGGAAGCATTAAAGGTTACCAAGGCAGGCATATGGGTGGGGGTTCTAGACGCATTGAGCTAGTACTTTCCAGGTGGTTTGCTTTGTAGATAAAGCACCAAGTGCTAAGTTATTGATTCTTCTATCTAGTTGTCTCTAACTTTTCAGGATGAACTTAAGAATGAAACAGCAATTTCTTTATTCTCCACTCCAATAGAATTTTGAAGGTTTCTTGCTGTATTGTGCATTGAAAGCTCTCATTAGCAATGCAAGTACTTCAGAAGGCAGTGAGTGACTCATACAAGGTCCAGAAATAGTACTGAGGAAAATTGCTTTTATGTAATTTTTTTTCTCAGAATGTCATGCTGTGAATACTTATCATCTCGGCAGAAACATGTGGAAAAGATGGCATCTTCTTGGGCCTGCAGGGATGCTTTGCCTTCCAGAGTCATGTCATGCCTCCCAGGCCTCCAGGAACCACTGGCAACTTGAGGGCAGCTATTAAAACAGAACAGGGGAGTGAACAAGTGGAAGGAAGCCTGAGAAGTGACTTCTTTCTTCAATTTCGATAGTGTAGCATTTAGCACATATGCCCCCAAGAGATGACACTTGGTTTATTTTTTGCTTTGCTTTGC
Source organism: Eidolon dupreanum (assembly GCA_028627145.1). Taxonomy (NCBI): domain Eukaryota; kingdom Metazoa; phylum Chordata; class Mammalia; order Chiroptera; family Pteropodidae; genus Eidolon; species Eidolon dupreanum. Next base: position 68,173,553 of record CM053501.1, on the reverse strand, counting down.
TTCCAAATACAGACTCTTAATTTTTTTAAATTGCAGTGAAATATACATAATATCCTTTTAACCATTTTAAGTGTACTGTTTAATGATAAGTACATTCATAATATTGTTCAACCATAACCCAATCCATCTATTTCATCTTAACAAACTGACACCCTATACCCATTACACAATAACTCCCCATTCCTCCTTCCCCCCAGCCCCTGGCAACCACCATTTTACTTTGTCTCTATCAATCTGACTATTCTAGGTAGCTCACATAAGTGTGACAGTACAATATTTGTCCTTTTTTGAATGGCTTATTGCATTTGGCATATTGTCTTGAAGTTTCACCAATGTTGTGGCATATGTCAAAACTTCCTTCCTTTTTATGACTGAATAATATTCCATTGTATATGTATACAACATTTTGTTTCTTCTTCTGTTGATGGGAAATTGGATTGCTTCTACCTTGTGACTATTCTAAAGAATACTGCTATGAAAATGGGTGTATGGCTATCTGTTCTAGTTTCTGCTTTCAATTCTTTTGGGTATATATCCAGAAGTGGAATTGCCAAAAATTTTTAAAAATGAAAATGGAAAGTCCTTAGGGAAATAGGTCATATATTTGATACTGTGTCAACACATTGGAAGAGAAGAGGCAGAGGCAGATGATCCAGGACTTTGCACCTGGTGGGACACCCAGCAGTGTGGGGAAGTTGAGAGAGGCAGGCTTGATCTTAAAGGAGATCAAGCTATTGGTGAGTGGAGGATTAGACTTTGAAGTACCCCTTGGTGTAGCCACTGTAGAGGAAGCACCAGAAAGCCAAGCCAGAGACAGCACTCTAGGAGCCATTCTCATGCACACCACCAGGCATCCATGCAGAAGAACTGCACAAGCTCTTCTTCCCTTTGCTGCTGGTGAGGTCCTGCCACAGACAGCTCTGCCCCTTACCCAGTGATGGTCCAGCACCTGGCTGTCTGCTGGTTCTCCCATGTGAGAAATGGGGATGATCCCATACTGTTTGGGCTTAAAGTTGCTCTAGGGTAGTAAAGAGATGAGCACATTCCTGTAGCTTCCTGGATTCAGTTGGCCCTTGGGGGCCAAATCAGACTCTGGAGTTTAACATATGACTCCTAAGGAGCCCTGTGTGTACCTAGTGTTAAGCCTTTGGGTAAGAGAGCAGATGAAGTAGGCACAAGCTTGGAATTCATAACAAAGTTTAGAATGGTTACCCTTCATGGCCTGTAATGATCTGATCTGGTACCAGTACTTCCCTTCCTTTGGACAGGCTCAGCCAGTGCCCCCAAGGACCTGCATTCTTGTTCCAGGCTGCCTCTCCCATTAGGCAATGACTAAAGCACCCGAGATAATGGCCAATCTTGGAAAGATCAGCATTTTACATACTTGGTTAAAAAAAATTTATGCAACTAGTGTTCTACTTTTTCCTAGAATCTTTGCTTCTCTAAGGACTAATTCTTGGTCTTGCAAAGTGAAGGAAGCAAGGGATCCAAAAAATATTGGTCCACAGTAACTTTAAATTAGCACCCCCAGCCAAGTGATAAAGATATATTGCATGCTCCGAAGTTCTATGAGAGCCCACCCAAATCCTTGCTTCATAGTCTAAAGGGGTCCTCCAAAATATAATAGCTTACGCTTCAGGCCTGGATTTCAAGAAGATTCTTTAGTCAGTGGTGGGGGTAGGAGGTTGGCCCCATGACAACTTGGAAAGTTTGCTGTTGATTTGGAAAGGATAAGCAGCCCATGTTCTGAATAGAGGGAGAAAAGGGGACAGAGTTCTCAGCTGAATGCTAATGAGAATAAGATGAAACTGCTTCAAAAAGATGTCCAGCCAGCAGTAGACAAGTACACTTGTGCATGTTGTGGACGGTTCAAGCACAGTCACATCCAGAAGCGAGTTGACAGGGATAAATGGGATGCTGACTTTAAGAGTAGCCAGGCATCTCTCATCAGAATGTTCTTTACCCAGAATTAAAAAAAAAAATTAATCTGTATATAAAAACAAGGATGCTCTTGTTTAATTGTCTAGATATCTTACTTTTTGCTCTGTGGCCCCTTTAGAGTTGAGTGGCAGCAGAGATACTGATTTTATGTGAATTATGGGAATGAGAAATAAACAAAAATGATAAAAATTCATTTTAATGATTCACAAGCAGTGGAAAACTATTTTAGAAAACAAGGGGAATGGATCTAGCTTTGGCTCTTCCGCAACGCTGGCTATTCAAAACTAGAGATTATGTTAGCCATTGGGCCTTGTTTTCTCAATTTATAATGGAGTAGGATTGGGTGGGAGGCAGCTGGGTTAGATGTCTTTTGCTCATGACTCAGCTTCAGGGATCTCGTGAACCTTCCAAAATAATTTGCAGTGTGTTATAGATTTGTGAAAATGGACATTTTTTTTTTTTCCTGGAGAGAAGCCTCATTGCTTTTGTCATATTACCAAAAATGGTCCAGGGCTCCCCAAATGTTAAGAACTCCTGAACTGGATCCTCTCTTTAAATATGCTGTTGCACATCAGTGATTCTAAGATTATTCTGGTTTATTCTGAGAGGGGGCTTGATGATGTTTTCCCTAAATCTGTTATGTTTTCATTGTAACATGAGAGCAGCTGCAGGTAGTGCTCTGGTCCACTCTTGTTTCCTGAGCTTGTCTGGGCTCTCTGGGGAAAATTAATTAAGAATTAGAAAATATGAGTCTTTAGCCCCTTTAATCATCCTGGTTCCTGATTGTGCCTGTTCATCCCATCCCTGCAGGGGGCTCTGACAGCCCCAGTGTGAAGCCCAAGCAGGTTTCTGCTCTACAGGCTTTTCTGCGGGGTCTCTTCTTTGCTCCAACCCTTCACTCAAATATGCCTATTCAACATCCCCTTCCTCAAATAATTGACTATAATTGAAAAGCTAAATGGGGAGTGATCTTTGGGCAGGTGAAACTCTTAATACTCCCAGGATACCCTCTGTCTCTGGTAAAGAAACAGCTACTGCTAAATTTTTAACCTCTGAACGTGCATAAAGAGGTGGAGATGGAGGAATGTGTTCTTTTTGAAAGGGAGAGTTTCTGGGTAGATTTTCATCATGGGTGAACTTGCTGGAACACCCACAAAAGTGGCACATCAGACCATTCTGCCCACGAACATTAAAAAAAAAAATCAAATGATCTTCTGTTCAGCATACACAAAATTCACTGTTTCAAAAACACTTTCAATGTTTTTTTATTCTCTTAGATTTCTTGTTCCAAGGATTTTACCCTGCTACTGAATATTCTGTACTATGTCTTCTCAGAGTGTGACTTTCTCAGTGCAATGGCATGATCCAGGAATGGTCACTGAGGGAGCATGGGCTTCCTAATAGGAGTAGGGGTTTGAGGATGTTAGGGTAGGGAGGTAGTGTTGCCTATATTTTACTAACTGCTGTTCATCAGACATTATTAACAACTTTGCTTTCCTTGAATTGTGGGAAAACGGTTTCCCTGAACTGGCACCTAGGATTGTCCAATTCTAAGGCACAGGGCGATGTGAGCTGGCAAAGAAGTTGCTAGGGCACTGCTGTTAAAGGTTAGCTTGTATCTGCTTTGGACCACTTGCTAAAGCATCAGTTCGGGGTGCAATAACAAGACCTTCCTATGTTTCTTAGAAACTCTGATTTTGTTTTTAGAGGATAAAAAATTCAATTTAAGCCAACTGGTATTCTGAAAACCATGAAATTTTTTTATTCCTTCCTTCCTTCCTTCCTTCCTTCCTTCCTTCCTTCCTTCCTTCCTTCCTTCCTTCCTTCCTTCCTTCCCTCCTTCTCTCCCTCCCTCCCTCCCTCCCTCTTTCTTTCTTTCTTTCTTTCTTTCTTTCTTTCTTTCTTTCTTTCTTTCTTTCTTTCTTTCTTTCTTTCTTTCTTTCTTTCTTTCTTTCTTTCAGTTCTCCTCCATTTAAGACATATCAAATACACAGTTTTTTTACAGGGAACTGTTTTGTGGATGCAAATTTATGGATTCCATTTTATACTTCTTACCCTTAACATTTCAGGTGTGTATCAACATGAATGCCTGGGACCCTACACGTCAGATCACTATTTATATGCAGGAGGCACTTCAGTGATTTTTTGTTGTTGTTGTTGTTGTTGTTGTTTCTCTTGAAACTTCCAGGGTTGTATTTTTTTTCTATTGTTTTTTTTTTTTTAATTAAAATTATTGAGGTGACATTGGTTAAAAAAAATCAAATAGGTTTCAAATGTACAATTCGAAAATACATGTATGTATATCGCATTGTGTGTTCACCACTCAAAGTTAAACTTCCTTCTACCACCAAATATTTGACCCCCTCTTACTCCTCACTATCTCCGCCCTTCCCCCTGGTAGCCACAAATCCACTGTCCACTTCCATGAGTCTCTGATTGTTTGTCAATTCTGTTTGTTATCTTTAGCTTTATATCCCATATATTAGTGAAATCCTATGGTTCTCGGCATTTTTTGTATGACTTATTTCTCTTAGCATGATAATTTCAAGATCCATCCATGTTGTCACAAATTGCAGGATTTCATCTCTTCTTATGCTGAGTAATACTCCATTGTGTATATGTGCCATATCTCCTTTATCCAGTCATCTATCAATGGACACTCCGGTTGTTTCCATGTCTCAGCCACTGCGCATTTCAGTAATTTTTGAAAGCTGGGACAAGTGGTCATTTTCCTTTCACTTAGTGCTTCCCTTTTACCAGCTTTAGTATTTTCTGTAGAATATGTTAAGAAAGGAAATGTATATAAACATTTTTATTCACATCACATATTATCAAAGTCCTCTTGTGGGATGAGATTTAACTCCTGAACAGAAGCCCTTTGATAGTTAAAAATTTGGTGTTCAGCAGTTATTGCTTTTTGAGAACTCCAAGTACACTAGCATTGCAGTTTTTGAAACAATCATCTCTTTTCTCTGATGTCTCATCTCGCTTGGCTCCCACAGAGGCATGATACAGGCCCTCTGTTTCTGCTTCAGTAGAACAACTGACATTTATGGCTCAGTTGGAAGTAGAGAGGTGGGTTGACTAATTCGGGCTTTTTTATTTTTTCATCTGAAAATGTGATATGGGTTTGTTATATGTTTGTTTAATCTTAATTCAGTCTTCTCTATAAAAATCCTGATGGGAGAAAAAAAGCAAAAGTTCAACATATGTGTTGAACTTGGAATAAGAAACTTTAATCCTTGGAAAAACAGTATATTTTTTCAACTAATCACAATCTATTCAGACAGTGGCAGGAGCATTTTATTTCCTATTTTAATATTCAGTTCACACAATCATGCATTAAAGCAACTTTCGAATGCATATTTTCCCTAAATTTTCTTTAAGCATGTATTTATTTTATTTGACAGAAACCCTAGTGGAGTATATAAATCAGATGTTTTCCATTTACAGAAGGAGCACCTGATGGTCAGAGCCTGAGCAGGTTTGCTGGTGACCAGCTGTTTGCTTGCACTCTCAGCACCAGTATATTTTTTAATTGCAGAAAACAAATAAAAGGCTCCATTTATTGAGCACTTAAGTGCTGGGCCCTGTGCTATGTGCTTTAGGTTCATTAGCTAATTTATTACATAATCTTATGAGGTATGTCTTCTTAGTAGCCCAATACTTTATTGAAGAGAAAACCGAGGATCACACAGAGAGAAATTAGCAAAACTGTGGTGTCTGACAATATACCATTACTATGTTATATCACTTTGACCTAAATTCAGTTGTGCCCCTCCTACCACTTCAGATATGAATAAATAAGTTTGCCTTGAAACTCACTACCATTCAAAAATGTGAGAAAAATATAATAGCATCTTGCAAGTTTCTGGGGAAGTATCTTCTTTATAGGAGAGGTGGTTCATCTTAGTGATTAGGCGCATGACCTCTGGAAGACATAGTAACCCATCTGTGCCTCACCAACCTCACCTATAACATGGAGATAGGAATGATTTCTACTTCACAGGGTTGCCGTGAGCATTAATCTAGTTCATCCATGCCAGCACACAGCTATGCTCGGTACTCCGCCCTAATGATTGCCGTGGATGCTGCTTCTGGGCCTCAGCTCCTGCTTCTGCTACATAAATTCAGTTTATGGAGGGCCTCATTCTTGGGTACTGGGTCCCACCCCTATGCCAACCCCTACATAGAACACAGTCCTTTTAATTTCCATAAAACTACCTCGATGTATCCGGTCTCTGTGTGTGTTTAGTAGGTTTTACCAAGAGTTTGAAAGAATCAGAGGTGAATTACCTCTTTATTTCTCAGAAAAGCATATAATCTCAGTTGTAAATTGGATGTGCTTTTTCTTCAAAGTCCATGTTATTCATGTCATAGCTGTTGTTACCTTGTCTTCTCTTAACCTCTGTCCATACAGCCTCAACATCCTACTCTACTACAGTGTTTTCAAAAAGAAACAGTTGCCTAAAGAGAATCTGGGAGCTGGCTGTTAATTTTTTTTTTTTTTTAACTCTGACACTGATATCAATAAAAGGAAACCTATTTTGTTGCTGGTCCTCATTTTCTCTCCTTTCATTCCTCCCTCCCTCCCTTCATCCCTTCTTCTGGAGACTGAGCGTGGAACCCCTGGGGACCGGTTATCTGAGAGCAAGTTGTCCCCTTCTGCGGGACATGCTTAGTTTGGCCCTCCCTCAGGTTGCATCTCTCATCCTGGCTCTGTGGCAGGACAGCTGATGCATCTCTAGACTGCCTCCTTCCCCTCAAGGTAGGAGTTCATTCCTTTGGGAAAAGAAAGCAGGGAACAAGCAAAAGATGTCACGTGGTTAGAGAAGAGGAGAGCTTGGGCAAAAAGGGAGGTAATGATAAAGCTAGGATGACCCAGTAGAAGTATGATTAACATGTTATGTGTGTGAGAGTGTGAGCGTAAATTCTTATGTAATTATTTCTCTCATTAGATAATGCATATAAAATAATTTTGGTTTGGAATTTGGAAAATATGGAAAAACCCAAAAGAGATAAATAATAATAGCCATAATTTCACCATTCAGAGAAATCTCTTCTAAAATATTGTTACATTTCTTTCCAGTTTTCTTGTCGTTACTACACACATACATATATAACATATATTTTTGATCAGAAGTGACCATACACCTGCTCATTATCGTTAACTATATTTAGGCCGAAATAGAATAAATATGCTTTTCCCTGACACAGGAAACTTACTCATCGGCCTTCTCTGATTCTTCCAATATTCTCAGAGGCTATGCTCCTTTCTAGTGAGCTCGCCCTTTAGTTTAGTCTGCTCAGTTTTATCATGTGCATCTCAGCATTTGCATTTCTGCTTACTTTCTTTCAGAATGTTTTCTTGACCCCAAAGTTAAGTCTGGATAACCTCAATTCTCTGTACCTCAGCTGTCTCTATCTGGAGAGCTTCACAGACAGGAGTGCCCATTTGCAAAAGTTATTACACATGAATGAGCTGCAGGAGACACCTATTGTTCCTTCACAAGTGCCTGTGAAATGGATCATTTCAACATTCAAAAGCAAAGCAGTATAACAATAGGCTTGGAGGTATAAGCCTGTGTTCAGATCCATTTCTTTAGACACAGTTCTATCATCTTCACAATAGAATATTAAAAGTGAACACTTGAGCCAGGATTATTGTAAGGATTCAATGGGACAACTTGGGGAATGTGCACATGATATAGAGAGTATTCAATTTATGAATATTAGTTCACCAACTGTGAGACTGTAGAACAAAATAATATTCAGTGTTCAAGTGATGTTTTTTCTCAGTGTGAGCCATACAAGATAGAACTTTATTGCAAAGAATAATTGACATGGAGGGTGAAATGAAATGAAAGAAATGGAGCAATACAATAGCAGCAGTAGCTACTTGAGTGCTTCCTACCTTTCAAGCACTTCACAGGATTTCATTTAATTTTCACTGCAGTCCTATGAAAGGGATACCACCACTTTGTCAATTAGAATATTTGAAATCCTCAAAGCAAACTGGCTTAAATGAGGAAAAAAATTATTCTCACTCCCAATAGGAAATCTAGAATTAGAGCAATCTGCAGACTTGCTTGGTTTGGGAATCCAAAGTGTTAGGTGCAACCCTCATCTCTTCTCATCTGCCATCCTGCATTGGCTTCACTCTTTAGCTAGAAGCAAGATGGTGGAAGGAGTTCCAGACATCATGGCCAAATGTAGCAAAGTCCAGAGTGAGATCATCTCTTTGTGTGTGTCTCTCTTAGAAGTGAGAAAAATTTCTCCTAATGTCTGCAGCATATTTTCCTTTATATTTTAGTGTTCAGAATTTTGTCTGTTTCTGAACCAATCATTTGAAAATCAGATATAATTACTCTTACATTATTCAGGTCCACTCCTGGAGTTAAAAATGGGATTAGCTGCCCTGAGGCTCATGCGTAGATGAGAGGGTGTGGCTACCTATCAAAACTGAGGTCCTGTTAAGAAAGATGATTAGATGTGGGATTGGCACCCAATAGCATCCAATTAAAGGATCATCCCTAATTTTCAGATGAGGAAACTGACAGTCAAAAAGTTTAAGTAAAGTGTCTAATGTCCTGCGGCTAGTAAAGGGCAGCGACAAAATTATAATCCCTGTTTTATCTAACACCAATGATTACACATCTCTAAGACAGGTAAATAGATAGCAGTCCTGTATCTTTTGCAAATATTCACCATGAGACTGCATTTGAAGCAAGATCCTTTTAGGAGATTGTAAAAGTTTATGGACCAACTGGAGCCTAACACTTAGCAATATGGAATGCAGAGAATGCCTCATGGAGCCAGCGTGACCTGGCACAGAGCCAGAATTGGGGTGGCACCTCTAGCAAAACAGTAGGGGTGAAAAGGCTAATCCTTCAACAGTGACAAGTTCTGCAAAGAACATGTGGAGTCATGTGCAAGCTGTCGAAAAGATAGCGAGACAGAAAGTGGTGTCCTTGTCATACGTCAGTGATATTTTCAATGCCAGCTCCAGGTTCTATATTCTTCACAGATGTTTACTTAGCTGTTCATTGTGAGATCAAATAGAGGTAAGCACTCTTGTCATCAGTATACATAATGAAAAGGAGAATTTGAGGAGTCAGAGTTTAGCCTGAGGCCCCAAAGTTAGAACCTGAATCCTTTCTCGACTAGATGCTTTAGCTTCATTCCTATCTCTCCCTCAGCTCCGTCACCTGCACCCAGCTTCGTATGCCCATGGATTCCATCCTCGACTTTCTCCTCACTTTATGTGCTCTCCTTGACCCTGTCTTCAAATGTAGCCTGAAGGCCAGTGATGTTTAGGTCTATGTTTCAGACTCCCATCTTTTCCTTAAACTCCAAGACTTGGTCCGCAATACCTATGGGCAGCCTTATCTAATTACTTCAGAGGCTCCTTAGTATGTGAAAAACTCCCACGAAAACCCAAATAAGAACATTTGTTTCTATTCCATTGTCTTTCAAATAGGGTATCACCAACAGCCGATACTGTACTATGGAGTCTTCTGATAATTTTGTCTCCTAACTTCTAATTGATGTCTAAATATTTACTCTGTTTACAAATGAGGAAATTGAAGCACAGAGAGGTTAAGTAACTTGCTCCAGATCACACCTCTCAATAAGTGATGGAGCAGAGAGAGGACCCAGGCTGTCCTGTTCCAGAGCCAATGATCTTAACCACTAATGGGCTCTGGAACCACTACGGCCTCATTTTCATCTTACAGTCACAGTTAATCATTTGTTTTTACAAAAGATATTATCCCTCAATTAAAATCATGAGTGTTCAGGAGCAAATCTAAATATGTTTGAATTTTCTGCTTATGGCATCTGCTAGCTGGGACTCAACACATTCATCCACTGATGCTTGATCAAGAAATTTCATCTCATACTAATCTAAATTAAAATTAAATAATTACTCCTTCCAAAGAAAGGTAACAAGAGATGTGAGTCATTAATTCTAAAATATTTCCCTATTGTGCACTTCAGATTTTTTTCTCTTTACCCTCTTAAGAACACACACATTCTCATCTTTTTTACCCCGATAAATAACAATCTTGCTGCAGACTAGAAATACACCCACTTGGATCTTGAGGAAGAAAGTAAACTGAATACACCCCCAGTCAGCAGCCATTAAAGGAGGAGGGCTTTAATTGTTCTGCTAGAATTTGAACCTATGGTTCCAGGGAGTCTGAGCATTTCCAACCCTCAGGATGAAAATCACTAAACTTTCTGCTCTGTGTGTGTATGGGGGTAAGGAGTGGAGGCAGAGAGGAAAAAGAATAAAATCAAATCCATTTTCAGCATCAGGGTTAGCCATCATTCTGCTTACACTTTGGAGGGAAGAAAAAGGACCCTGTCACTCCAAATATAGCATAAGTTGCCCTCTAGGTATGTTCTATTCTTCCACTTCTGTCTCTGTCTCACTCTCCCCTCCTTTCCTGTCTCTTTCCCCTCTCTCCCTCCTTTCTTCCTCTCTTCTTCCTTCCTTCCCTCTTTTTGTATGGAGTTAGCCCACTGTTTGTTCCTTCTCAATGCTATTGAACAGTTTGCTGTTCCTCTATTTATTCTGAGATCCTTTTTGCTTTGGTGTGATCTTTCCTCACCTAGAAAGCCCACTCCCTCACCTTGGCATCTGCTTGTTTTCTCTCCACACTACCCACTTAGGCTGCAGAATTCAGCATGAAAATATGTGCTAAGCAGTGGCCTGGGGGCAGGCTCCTTCTGTGAATGGGGAAATCCTATTTTCCCGGGCCAGGCCTCCATGGCTCCCTGTCTGTGCAGGTTGATCATGCTGTATCTTGTTGTGGCTTTGCCCTTTTTGCCTCTAATCAAGTATCCCTGCTTAACATAGGTGACACTATGTGAGAGCTTCTCCTGAGAAGTAGAAGACATTGGGATGGAAGAAGTCATTAATTTGTAGGGCTGGACCAGTCCTAGGACTGGTTAGTTCAGGTCATGTTATCTGATCTGATAAGCCCTATGGAACACTTAGAAGAGAGATTGGCACAGTTAGGCACTAACCAAAGAGCTTTCTTTCCTTTGTTTTCATTGCTCCCTAACTTATTTTTCTCCACAAACACTTAAGACTTGCTCGTTTCCCTGGCGGAAGAATTATTTTGGGGTGGCCCAGGGAGGGAGATAGATTTTAAACTGTGTCGGCTCAAACTCATCAGAATCCACTTGGTGACGCAAGATTCTTCACTGGCAAGTTATCATTTTACTATGCATTATGATTGATTTTGAGGTATTTAAGATTCATTCTTTGTGCAAAGCAGAGAGGGACAGGGAACAAACAAAGTGTGTGTGTGCTCGTGCGCGCACGCATACACACACACACACACACACACGCGCACGCCCCTTTGATGATTTGACTGTTCTTTGGAGTGAGAAGGGGAAGGGACGCCACGTTTTTGAATTCCCAGCCCAGTGGACACGTGTTCCTCACGTGCTGAGTCGCACCAGCCTTCCCTACCTGGTTGAGGCCTGTTGTGAAATTCTGAGGGGCGGAGGCCTTCCCAGTGCTGTCCTCAAGAGAGAGAGAGATCTCTCTCTCTCCTGCAGCAGGTTAACTCTCTAAGGTCAGAAAATGGAACTTCCCTGGGCAAGTGAAACAGGCAGTGATTCATTTCCTGTCATTAACAGGGTGAAAAAGATGTCATTCACAGGATTTTTTTAAGCTGGAAAAGTACATTATGCTAAATACTCAATTTCCTGATGGATGGCATCAGCCCTCCTCATTTCCTTTGAGCAGCAGTGCTGCTTTTGGATATTTCTAGATTCTGGAGGCTGTTGGAGCATATGCCGAATGGCCCAGATGCTTCATGTGCAATAAGGGGAGAGAGAGATTATACTAATTCATCCTGGATTAAAATAGTGACATCTGCTTTCTCTTGAGTGATGTACTGATATTTAATCCTCAAGTTGCTATAGAACCTTTCTAAATATTTAGGCATTGGATTTCAAGTTAAAACTTTTATGTTCGGGCTCACCTGGGTATAAATCAACTAAAACATAAACAAAGCAACCCAGAACCCAACTTCCCACTTAAAATTATAGTGTGTCTTATTTGTAGATAATTCCATCTTGGAAGACAAATCTTTCACCTAGAATAATGAGTTTGCAGCAAATATTCTATTTAGTGCACTTTTTGATATTGTAGGATTATATAATCATATGTTTGAATTTATGGAATGCTCCTTTTCAGGGAGCTCCAAGAATTTAATCTCTTTTCCTATTTGTTTGCAGAATGTTCTCAAGAGAAACTAAATTGCTCTTCTTACAGGTGCCAAAAGGCCTAGAGTCACAGAGAAGTTAAATGATTTGTATAGGGTCACACAGCTAGAATTAGGATCTGGTGAAAAACATGCATGCTCACTTGCTGTTTAGTGCTTCCAGCACTCGACATAAAGTTCTCAATTGATACTACATTTTAAGTGACTACTAATCTTTGTGTATGGGGCACCTAAAAAATACTTCCCAGGCTGTAAACTGGAGTTCAGCCTTGTCTATGCCTGGAGCTTCCACATGATTCATCTCAGTTTACCACCAGAAGGACTTTATGAGGTTGGTTTTGCTACCGCAAATGAGAAAATTGAGACTTAGGGTCACATAGCTGGCAGAGACAGTGATGGAGTTTGAACTCCAATCTGCCTGACTCCACTATATCAGCTGCCTGTGGAACATATAAAAGCAAACATATCTGGACATGAAACAGATATAGCAGGCAGTGGGTTCATGACATCTGGGGAGTCAGTGTTCTAAGAGAAACTGAACAGTAAACATTTCAGATAAAATTTGATTTGCTAGTTCCTGGTTACAATAAATTTGTTGGTATATGTTTCCTTCTGGCTAACATTCATATTTTAAAAGGAAGTGATGGTTGTTGCAAACACAGTTTGGCTGAGTGGGAAAAGGAAAGGAGCAGTAAGGAAAGCAAGTTGGTTGACAATGACCTCCCCACAGTGTGGCCTCGGTGGCTCTGCTTGTCTTTGGAGAGATCTGATTTTGGGTAAGGACACTGGGCAGAAAGAGAGAAGAGGCACGAAAGACAAGCATTAATAAGCTGTAATTAGTCTTGAAGAGCCCCAGTGATCTACCTCAGGCTGAAAGATAGCAAATACCCTCTAAATGCCAAAATTCCAGAGAGGAAAATGAAAACCCAAGAGAGAGGAGAGAAGAGCTTCCGAAAGGTCAAGCAGGGGCAAGAAGAGAATTATTTCTAGCTCAGTCTCTCTTTGCTGATCTTGGAAAACTCCAGCTTGGTAATCAAAATACCATCCTGGTATCAGCATCATTAAGAACTTCTTAGAAATCAAATTGTTTAGGCTTACGGAATCAGAAATGCTCAGGTGGGGCCCAGCAGTGCAAGTTTCAGCAGGCTCTCTAGGTTTTAGCATCTAATCTTTGAGAAGCACTGTTCTAATACCTTCAGAGATATCTAGATGATCTCTGGTAACAGTGAGAGAGAAGCTTGTCCAGGTAACATTTTTCATTTATTAATGTGATTAATAGCCATGTGTCATACTAGGCTCTAAGTTCAGATTGTGTGCTAGAGGTGGCTAGATGCTTACCAATCTTGTTTACTCTTCTAGCCACACAGGAAGACTATATTTCTCAGCTTCCCTTGCAGTTATATATTGGTCATATGACTGGGTTCTGGCCATTGTATTCTCATGGAAGTGAGATAATCCCTGTCAGAGGCTGGTTTCTGATAGGTATACTGCCAGTCTGTATAGGGCCGTAAGAAACAAAGTTTCATTGTATTAAGCAACTAAGATTTTGGGGTCAATTCTCACAGCAGCTTCTATTTATCTGGTTAATACAGAATGTAAGAAAAAAGAGGACAAGGACTATTCCAGTTTTTGCTCACAATTATATCCAGGGGTGACATTCAAAATGTTAACAGATGCCTTTATACTGGGACCAGTCAATCCTTAGGAATACAGACTGCAGTGCTGAGTAGAGTCCTGGAGATCCTTTGCATTACCAGGTATTAAACCTTTAGTTGAGAAATTTGGGGCAACTCCAGGAGTTTCAGAGAGAGGGGACATTGGCAGTATGAAAGAACTTTACTATTTTAACAATTCACCCAGCCATATGATGGAGTGCCATTTATATCACTAATACTTAGCACAATCCTGACACAAATAGGTGTCCAATATCTGTTTTTTGAATTGAAACCAGATTATTTGAATACATGTAGTTAGAGTCCTGACTGGGCAGTGAGGGTGCAAATGCATACATCTGTTGGGAGTCCCTCCTGGTGTAAATAGTTTGTGGAGTCTAGAGATATCTATGTGGGCTCTTTTTGAACTATTCTTGACCTTTAAATAATACAGGTTTTGAACTGCATAGGTCCACATACACACAGATTTTTATCAGGAAATACAGTTGTCTCTTTGCATCCAAGAATTCAACCAAGCATGACTGAAAACACTATTTTCCCATTCTCGACCTTGGGTTTGAGGTTGCTTGAATCTTCTAATGCAAAGGACCAACCGTAGAGTCAAAAGTTATACATGTGTTTTCAACTGTGGGAGGGGGGTTAGCATCTCTAACTCCTGAATTGTTCATGGGTCAGTTGTACTTCTTTACCCTAAAAGATGGATGAGGGCCTCTTATTGGAATGGTGAGTCCTTAACCTTTGTTGGGTTTCTGAATCCTTTTGGTGCTTAATTAAATTTACAAGTTCTCTTCCTAAAGGAATGTACACATGCCCATAAATACAAGAATGTGGATGATATTTTAGGGGTTCATGTATCCTTTCAGCTCCACATCCAGGAATGAAGAGTAAAAAAAGGAAAGCAATTCCTGGAAGTGGCTAAGTATGGGCTAGCACCTATTTGTCTTTGAGCAAAGAATATGTATACCTCATAACAACAGGACTGGGTAGGTTTCTGCAGTATCTGTAACTTTCATGCTATTTTATTTTTCTCAGTTTTTCTCTTCTTGCCTGTAGGAAATAGCAGCATAAACTCTTAAAAAACAAAAAAGAGGTCTACAGTTATATACAGAAATGGGTATTAGCATTAATGTCATAATTTGTAAATTGAGTTTGACTTATACACTAGAGCAGTATATAAAAATCTGCATGTTATGTCTGTGTACTTCCTTTTCTGTCTCAGTTTCCTCTTAGAGAAACAAGAGGTTCTTCACGCTGCCAGAGCCTGTTTATTTTAACACCCACCATAGGGAGACCCGCCTTCCTGTTCCCCTACTGGATATAAAAACTGTTGGATGGTGAATCCTACAGATCTAAAGGGAGGAATTTCTAGTGGGTGGGAGGTTGAATGATTCACTTCCTGCCATTAGTGCAGTGAGAAAAATCTCATTCATACATGTTCTCTCACTTGTAGCAACTTTAGTTTTAGTTGGTTTTAATTACTGGATCATTCCAGACTCTGACGAGTCTTTGGCACAGTCTGAAGGGATATGAAGACACTTGTTATTCCACAGTGGCCTGACACTAAGATAGGTAGGGGCCACTCCATGGACCAGAGATAGTCATCCTTGAGGCAGAGGTCAAGGTGATACTAGACAAAATGAAGTGGTGGTTTTTTAAAGTAGTGTGAACTCAAAAATAACTTCCATTAAGGTTAAAACGTGTCTGTCTAGCCCTGTTGCTGTCAAATAAACCCCCGTTTTCTCAAGTCTGTGAATTGAATATTTTGGGGAAAGGGCTTTAGAGATCCTCTGCAATTAGCAAATGAATGTGAAGTCCTGAAAGATGAAGGAATTTGATTGAGGTCAGTAGTAGCTTTATGGGGGCTTGCAATGCTTCTGCTTGTTTGGAACAAGTTCTTGTGGAGAGGTGTAATGAGAATAGAGCCAAAGTTGGCCAAGAAAAGAATGGGTATGGGGCTGGGATGCCTCTGTGAGAATTTGTGCTTAATTCTCTGGGCCACAAAATATTACTCAAAATCTCCTGAGTATGAGAATGAAGGAACCAATGCCAGGATTTGTCCAGGAGATAAGCCAGGAAAGGACAGACTAGGCACATTCGGTGGGTGTGCTGAAACAAATTACCTTCTTAGTGATTTTGCCTTGAGCCTTCAATGAGTTTGCTGCTCACACACATAGCAGTTCACATCCTTATGCCTGGAGCAACCTCAAACACATGTGATTGGCTGGCCAGCCTTGAGGCACGGGTAGATCAGGGAAGGAGGACATGTTGCCAAAAATGAGAGAGGTAAAGTAGAGGTCAGAAGTGAGATTATAAACAAAACTGGAACTAGAGAGAATATCAAAGGCCATAGACTCGGGATCAGTCAAGAGCTGAGGATTCCATGGAATTTGGTGGTCCTTAGAGTGTAGCTCACTAATGCCAGAGCAGGAGGCAGAGACCTCCAGTAACCAGAGAGAACAAACATGTGTTGGGCCTGTGTGATAGGGGCTGTACCTTATGCTCATTGACTCATCACAAGTCTATAGCCTCCCATATCCATATAACTGAGTGTCAGGAGGGTTTAGATATTGACATCAAATCATCTTGACTCTGCCAATGCTGGAGTGAGGAGTCAGTCCTGGATTTATTTAGTTTTCTTCCTAGTATAAGAAGAACTGGTGACTGGTCTTTCCTAGGGTATAAGCCTACCTAGGTAATAAATGGAGACCCCACCAGTCCCAAAGGAGTCCATGACTGTGAAAGCTGGGGATTGTGTCTGCCTTCTTTTCACATAACATGGCTGATGAAAATCTGATAACCAGACTGTGTGGCACTGAGGCCTGTGCTGGGCTTACGGCTGGGCCACCTTCTCCCTCACTGAGATCCCTACCATTCTGCAAGGAGAGGTTCCTTTGTTTCTCAGGAGCAAAGAAGGAGAGAGCAGAAAATAGGTAGGACATAGATCATGAGAGCATCCTTTTCTGCAGGAACACCTTTTTGTGTTTTTCTATAGATCACTTAGAAGGACTACTAAGTACATGAGTTCCAGAGTCAGAGTGTCTGAATTTTCATCCTGCCTCTATTACTAACTGGCCACATGACCTTTGCAAGTTATTTACTTTCCTTGAACCTCAGGGTCTTCAATTCTAATGTGTGAAAAATAATATGCCCCATCATGCATTTATTTTTAGGATTAAATGAGATAATATAGAAGAGGAATAGATTAGTGCTGTCATAGAGTAAGGTCTTAGAAGTGTTAGCTGCAACCATAATGGTGATAATTACCTTATAGTCAATACCAGTAACCCACTACTACCCATTTTCACATTAGCAAAGAATTATTTCTCATATAAACCTGGAAAGGTAGCACTGAATAGGGATACTTTGGTGGAGTTTGAGCTAATAGAATTTTGGCAGGCTGCCTGGAGGAGTGAGGGTGTACCACTCTTGAAAATTTACTTCTAAGTTGGTAAAACTAATGCTCTTGCATGACTCAATGGAAGAAGTGAGCTGCAAAGTAGATGATGAGGGGGAATTTCCTCCCCGGTTGTGACTGGTGGAACCATAGATCAAGTGCCAGTGGTGGAGGTGGTAAGGGGTGAGGTGGAAGGAGGGGATAGTGGAAGAGATCACCATTGGCTAGAAGCCGAACCAGAACCTCAAATCAAACAGGAGACAGCTCATGAATCAGCACTAAAAGTCCCTCGTAAAGACCATGTGTGCGGCCCCATGAAAATGTTTATCCTTCAGATGTGACATTTTAATACGATTAAAACTAGCCTTAACAAAGTTGAGCCAGATGGAGGAAGGGGGTGCAGGTGGTCTGTGAACTCCTGCAGATTCTTTGCGAGGTGAAGAAAACATATAGAAATTCTCTCAAAAGCCTCAGCAGGCCAATAATTGCAGATTTTGTGTAGTTCTAATGAGAAAGCATTTTGGTTTGGCAAACACGTCAGTGCCGTGTGTCCCCAAAGCCCAACAGTATTTACCTGCTTGGCTTTTGAACTCTGAGAAGTGGCACAGCAATCTGCAGTAATCACAGGAGATTTCAGATCGGCAACGGGTTTATACCAGAAACATCTTAGCATGGGGCTTAAGAAAACCCCACACTCTAATTATGTGCAGAAAAAGGTCACTGGGTGGAATTTCTTTAAGAAGGATTTCAGTGTTTCATACAGAGAAGCCAGCAGGCTGAGGCCATTTTGACATCCTGCTGTAAAGCCAGCTTTTTTGCACAATTTCCATGAAAAAGTGGTGAAGAATTCTGTAACCATTAAGTTTATGTGATTTTGGAATATTTTCCCTTCTAGTGGGGTGGGGGATGGTGGTAAAGGGGATGCTAAGAGAATGATATATGTGGGAAAAGTGGGAAGATTTTGAAGATTTAAAAATAACCAACAAATTTTGGGGGTTCATGTGACTGGAACTCTAAGTGTGTTTTTTTTTTTTTTTTTTTTTTTTTGAAGTGCTGGGTCCTTGGACTGAATTTTTAAACTCATCATGGTCTTTGAGAACAGAGCACTAAATTCTGTCATGGACATTTATGCTGGGGAAAAAGAGAACAGAAGATAATTCTATTCCTCAGTATTCACACTGTGGGTTAAAGAGGGTGAGTTCTCATTTGAGAGGGTATGGGCATGTGTGAATGTTTGTGGTATTTCCTGTATCTTGTATCAGATGGAGCAATAGTGCCATAATCACCAGGTTACACAAGATCACTCAGGCTGGGACAGGCAGTAGACGACAACTTTAGGTGGTGGACTGCAGCCACCTGGGGTAAAGGTAGGCAGTAAATCTGTATGTGCCTATTATTTTTCTTTTTTATAAGCTCTTGCAGTTTTAATTGAGACATGATAGATTTTAAAAGGCTGTATTACAGTTGGAATACGATATTATATTAGTTTCAGGTGTACAACATAGTGATTAGACATTATATAACTTACAAAGTGATCATGCTGATAAACCTAGTACCCATCTGACACTAAACAGTCACTACAGTGCTATTCACTATACTCCCTATGCTACGCTTTACATCCACATGACTATCTTATAACTACCAATTTGTACTTTTACTCCTCTCCCCTCTTTCACCTAACCCTTGACCCTCTCCCATCTGGCAACCACCAAAATGTTCTCTGTATCTATGAGCTTGTTTCTGTTCTGTTTATTTTCTTCTTTAGATTTCTCTCGCAAATGAAATAATATGACATTTGTCTTTATCTGTCTGACCTGCTCCACTCAATGCAATGCCCTCCAGGTCCATCCAGGATTTTAGTCTTTTTTATGCTGCGTCATATTCCTCTGTGTGTGTACGTATATGTGTGTACACACACACACACATAATACACAAACATACCACTTTTTTATCCATTCATCCATCAATGAACACCCAAGCAAACTCCATATCTTGATTATTATAAATACTGCTGCAATGAATATATGGATTCACATATCCCTTTGAAGTAGAGTTTTGGATTTCTGTGAGTAAATACCCAGAAGTGGGATAACTGGGTCCTTCTTTGTCTTTTGTTATAGCCTTGTTATATTTCTTGTTTTAAAGTTTTTTTTTGGGGGGGGGTCTAGTATAAGTATTGCTACCCCATTTTTTTTTTATTTGTTTCCATTTTCATGAAACTTCTTTTTTTATTCTTCTACTTTCAGTCTATGTGTGTCTTGATCTGAAGTGAGTCTCTTTTAGGCAGCACATGTAAGGGTCTTGTTTTCTTATCTATTTAGCCACCCTATCCTTTGATTGAAGCATTTAATCCATTTACATTTAAAGTGATTGTTTATCAATATGTAGTTATTTCCATTTTGTTATTCATATTTTTATCTTTTTTTCTTCTTAAAGAAGTCTCTCTAACATGTGCAAGACTGATTTGATCACAATGAACTCCTTTAGCTTTTTATTGTCTGGGAAGCTCTTTATCTGTTCTTCAATTCTAAATGATAGTTTTTCTGGATAGAGTAATCTTGGTTGTTGTAGTTCCTTGCTTTTCATCACTTTGAATATTTCCTGCCAATCCCTTCTGGCCTGCAAAGTTTCTGTTGAGAAATCAGTTGACAATCTTATGAGAGCTCCTTGGTAGGTAATTGCTTTTCTCCTATTGATTTTAAGATTGCCTCTTTGTCTTTAACCTTTGCCATTTTGATTATATTATGTCTTGATATGGGCCTCTTTGAGTTAATCTTATTTGGGACTCTCAGTGCTTTCTGGGCTTGTATGTCTGTTTCCTTTGCCAAGTTAGGGAAGTTTTCAGTTATTTCTTAAATTAGTTTTTCAGTTTCTTGCTCTCTCTCTTCTCCTGGTATCTCTTTGATGTGAGTGTTGGTATGCTTGATGTTGTCCCAGAGGCCCCTTAAACTATCCTCATTTTTTTGGATTCATTTTTCTTGTTGCTCTTCTGATTGGGTGTTTTCTGCTACCTTACATCCTAAACAGTTGATTTGCTCCTTTGCTTCATCTACTGTTGATTCCTACTAAGATATTCTTAATTTCATTTATTATCTTCTTCATTTCTGACTGGTTCTTTTTTGTTTCTTGTCTCTACTTTGTTTTCTATCTCTTTGTTAAAGTTCTCACTGAGTTCCTCTACTCTTCCCTTAAGTTCATTGAGCCTCCTTATAACCAGTTTTTTGAACTCTGCATCTGGTAGATTTCTTATCTCCATTTTGTTTAGTTTTTTTTTTTTTTTTTTCTGGAGCTTTGTTCTGTTTTTTTTTTTTTTTTTTTTTTCTTTTGGGACATGTTCCTTTGTCTCCTATTTTTGCTGCTTCCCTATGTTTGTTTCTATGTATTAGGTAGGGCTGCTATGTCTCTTGGTCTTAGTAGAGTAGCCTTATGTAGTAGGTATGTTGTGGGGCCCTGTGGCGCATTCTCCCTGGTTACCTGAGCCAAGTACCCTGGGTGTGTCCCTTGTATGGGTTGTGTGTGTCTTCCTGTTGTAGTTGAGCTTTGTTTGCTGTTTATATGTCAGTGGAAGGGATTGACTCTTGGGCTGATTGGTCTGTCCAGTGACAAATGGAGGAGCTGTTGTGCAGGGGCTGATCTTATGGAAGAGGATTCTCTTTAGCAGGGCTCTGGTGCTTGCCCAGTCTTCCCAGTGTATCATGCTGGGACATGGTCCTGGTGATGCTCCAGCTCAGATTAAAGCTGGCTACTGAGCACACAGGGTTGGGCCTCCTGTGAGGGGCCCCACCACAGACCAAGTTCAGCTGTAGCCTGTACTCTGCCCAGTGCCACATGGCATGAGCCACCAAACAATCCACAGGTGGCCACCAACCACGCCGTGCTTGAATATGCTTCGAGAAGCCAAGCTGCAAACCAAGGCCAGTTGCTGTGGGTGTTGGGGTTAAGGATGCTTGGCAAAAGGTATGGGGCATGCTGAGACCAGATGCTGCTTGTTTAAGAGATTTTAGGAAAGTCTGTAACATGAGCGAGGATAAACTGTTTGTATGGAAGAGACACTGGAAGTAGCTCGGGTGGGCCTCCAGTTTAGGGGAGGGTCTCAGGGAATCCCCTGGGCAGAATGACCTCTGTTAGCCAGGTCGATGGAGACTCAGATATGGTGGCCACCTTGTGTTTGCCAGCTGGGCGGCAGAATGCTCAACAAAGGAACAGTAGCCTTCACAAGCACTACTGTCTTCTAGAAAACTACCCCTCTAACCCTTACCTCAAAGCCAGACAACTCAGTTCTTCCCTGTGTGTACCTGGTGCCTCCTGAGCTGCTGCCCCAGTGCTGGAGCTCAGAGCGAGTGAGCCTATCAGTGAGAAAGTCTACATGCAAGCCCCTTAAGAGGAATATGTGTGACTCCAGAGGCCCTTTGTCTCAGCCAAAATCTCTACTGGGTTTCACAGCCAGAAGTTGTGGCAACTTCTCTTCCTTGCACTAGAACCCTGGTCTTGGGACCCCTTACTCTTCTGGGGGGACCTCTATAGCCAAGATATTTCTCTCAATTCTCAACCGCCATCCATGGGTGTGAAATCGGCCCATTCCATGTCTCTGCTCCTCCTACCAGTCTTGAGGTGGCCTCTTCTATGTGTCCCCAATAGTAGGACTTCTGTTCAGCTAGACTTCAGGCAACTCTCAGTGATGGGTTTTATGCAGTTTAGTTGTAATTTTGATGTAGTTGTGAGAGATGGCAAGCACAGCATTTACTTATGCTGCTGTTTTGACTGGAAGGTTGTATGTACCTATTTCTAAGACAAGGTCTAGTTGGTATGAGCATGTGGGTGGGACTTATTTCACCATTTATTGTCCCAGGGAATGAGTAGACTGAGTTGACCTGATTAGACAGCCTTACCTGGCAGAGAAATAGCTCTAAAAGGTTTGAGGTAAGCAGATTCTATGTCAGGACCAAGACTTTCTGGAGCCAGTTCACCACTGAAACTTTCTTCTAAAATAACATAAAGACTTTCTACTAACTGCATATTAAGAAACATTTTAGGGTTCCTATTCCTAATAGAATAAGATTTCTTAGATCCATGGTCTAAAGGCCTGAGAATCCTGGGAACTAACTTCCAGATTTTAGCATGGCATTCTTCCTCAGCAGACTGTACTTTTCCCCTCCTTCCTGCTGTTCATAGTAACCATGAGTGATTACCAGTTGGGTATTTCCTTATTACGTTTTTTGGTTACTTTATTCCTGGTAGTGCCTCCACTTTTCTAGGATAGAAAACAAAAGGCCTTTTGTTTGGTCCTGTGGTGGGTTTTACGTTTGCTGGTACAGCCTGCATAGAATTTAGTGTATAATCTTAAGTGCAATTCGCCAAACACTTCCAGTTTTTATCTCCTCTTCAGGCATGTGTAGACTGTATTTCTAGCCCCCTTGTGTTTGGCAAGGACCATTTAAGTAGGCCTGGCCAACGAGTATTAAGCAGAGTGACATGTGTCACCTCTGAGGTGGAATATCTCATTGCCAATGTGAGGCCTTCCAGAACTCTCCTTTCCCTCTAGGGGAATGTTTAAGATAGTTACTTGACTGTGATAAACAGACTCTTTTTGCTGACCCATGATAAGAAACTTGCATTGCCTTTAAGTCACTAAGTTTTTTGAGCTGTTATGGCCTTTCTTGACTAATTTAGGCAGTTACCTTTTATGAGAATTCAGGGTCTGCTTTCCCTGTTGTGGAGTAGCCTACTATGATTTTAGAGATTCCAGAAAGTCTATTCTACCTTAGAATATCACCAACTTAGCATAGCCCCACCCTGCCCCTGAGCTTGCCGCACCTACCTAAAGTCAGGTGACTTAGGACAAACCACTCTTTGTTTTTCTGAGCCTTTGCTTTCTTATTTTAAGGGGTTGGCTCTACTGCATGTCTCAGTGGTCAGTTGGTCTCTTAGACACCCATCTTGACAAAACTAACAGCCTGAAACAGGCTCGGCAGAGTTCATGGATCTTTCTCTAAGGCCTCAAATGCTTCTATCCTTTGCCCATTCTGCCTCCAAGGTCTCTGCATGTTTTATTTTTCTGCTTTCACCATTCAGCCACAAGGAGTTCAATTATTATCTCCCCAGAGGGGACTCCTTTGAAGTCCAATGTAAAACAAGTCACTCACTCTTATGTCATCCAATTACATTTTCACCAAAGTCCTTACTGTGCTTGCAATGATCACATCTATTCATTATTTTATTGGTTATTGTCTGTTTCCATTTCTAGAAAGTAAACTACTCTGGGGCAAGGACCTTGTCTTTTTCTTTCAATGCTATATCCTCCCACACTTAAAACCAAGCCTAGTACATGTAGGCACTAAGTTAATACTGGTTGAATTATTGCTTCCTGTGCTAGGGGCTGCGGAAGCTAAAGGAAACAGCAGCTCCAGCCACATGCGAGTAGCCTTGAGTGTCACAGTAAGCAAGCTGCCACCCATGGCCTGCCTTCCTGGGTTGAGTAAGCATATAAAAGCTAGTTCGATGGAACCAAATCCAAACAGACATTTCCCCTGGTAGTTCCTACAGCTGGATAATGAAACTCATTGAATGCATTCCTGCCAAGGTAAAGTTTGGAGACTTGCTGGCAACAAATGTACAGTCTATCTGCCTGTAAGAATCAGGGCAGCAAATGGAAGACAGGAAGTGCTGGATGAGGACCCCAGAAGCATCAGAGGCTTATGTGGCTCTCTGCCTTTGACTGCAGATGAGGCCTGGAGCGAATGCTACTTTATTTATTTGCTTAGAATGGTTACAGTACGTTGAAGGAAGAGCTTTTAAAGAGATGTCTTCATTCCCAAGACTCTCAGTGTATACATTTGACAGCAAATTTCCAAGGGGGTACATGAACAGTGGTTTCATAAAATCTTAGTCTTCTTTTCGTGATCCATTGTCTCCTTTAAAATATATATATGCCTATTTTATGACATCTAGAAGGTAAAATAAAACCCTGACAACAAAATCTCATTTGGTTTTGTATGGAAGAATAGACTAACTCTTAAAGTAGCATCCAAATTGTCCTGTGATGAGTTAGAAAGGGTCAGTTTGGAAGCAGACAGATCTGCCTTTTTCGTTTACTTCCAGATGACATGAAATAGAAAAGTCAGAATATTGAAGAACTGGGTTTCAGAGTCCCTGACTTTTTAAGAAAACATTCACTGCTGAACACCTGGTCTTTTGAGTACCAACAACACGGTGCTACTATCTACATGGGTGTTAGGCAAAGACTAGCTAAGTAACTTAGGGGGACAGTTAAATTGATTGGATGTTTTGATATTGTCTTTAATACTCCAGAGAATCAATAAATTAAAATTTCTAATTCGTAAATTAGGATTAATTTACTTTAAAAAAATCAACTTTTATGCACTTTTCATTTTCTTCTTCCAGAACATGGAGAGAATGGCCAAGCCATTTACTCCCCCTTTCATACTCAAGCAATTTCTCACTGCAAGAGACAACTTCCCACCACCCAGGGTATTTGGCCTGCATATAATATGGGTGGCCAGCAAGCTGGAGCTGCTCTCAGCTTGGTGCAGAAAATTGGGTTCAGCATACTCTCAGCACAAAGGCCAATCTATTCAGTTCCCACTGTTGGCAAAGCAGAAAATTGCTCTTTTGTGGGAGGTTGAGAAGTCACAATTGGCTGCCTGTTCCTTGATGGACACAATAAAGAGGCAGGGTGGCCTCTTTTCCCCGAGCCAGAATTCAGGAGCTTTACTTCTTGTCTGTAGCTCTCCCTTTGCTGGGCTCTGGACCTCAGAGTCAGCCAGCTAACCCTCCATGACTCAGCTCCTTTCTTTGCCATTGGGGGTGGTCAGGTTAATTCGGGAGCTGTGAGACACATCTGAAAAGGCCTTTGAAAATGCTGACTCATGTAGAATAACTGGCTACAGTATACGATTTGGGACCTGGCACAAAGGTTATGGATTTCCCTTTCTTAGGTGGTGGTCTGTGGCTTTCTGTGCAGAATGTAATGCTGGTGTAGCATAAAATTCCCTTGATCTCGTCCCTTTTCTTTTGGGACCTGCCCTCATGCTTAGAAACCTCCCCTTGGTAGTCAGAGCCAATAAGCCCTAAGACAACCCAAGTCTCTTCTTACCTCCTATTTCTCATAAAAACTCACTTCTAAGTGTCAAAGGATTTGAACAGATGGCTTGCATAAAAGGAAATATAGGAAGTATTACATATAGATTAAATACATAGCTTTGAAAATAATTGAGGAAATGAAAATGAGAACATCTTGATTCAGCAGAAATAACTGTAACTAATCAAACCTAGTGGGCTAAGGGGACAAATGCACATCGATTGCATGTTAGTGGCCCTCTATTTTTCTAATCTTTCTGGGCAGTGATCTGACATGTTATAACAACAGTTACATACTCACTTTGAGGAATATACCCACAAAAGAGAAAAAATGATTTGTTAAAAAATGTCCATAGCAGTGAGGTGTGCCTATTATTATATATAAAAAGAACAGTCACCCAAGTAATGATCAGTAAGGCAACATTTAAGTACCTCTGGTTCTTTATAATTATGGAATGTTATATATCGGTGAGTCTCAGGATATGGGGCATGAACTAGAGGCATACTTGACCACTATTCTAACAAGCCATTGTCACTGGTAAGTTGTTGCCTTATTAGGTACAGAACAAAGGATAAAAATTACTACTGTTATATACTATTATTGAAATGTTAATATTCAGGTTATTTTAGGACATGATATACATGACATAATATTTATTTTAAAATTCTTTGTAAATATTGTTATAACCATGTAAAAATATATTTATTTATTTTTATGATTCCCTAAAATGCACTCAGAGTGAATGACAATAATATGGATTTGTTTCAATATTTATTTATTACAAAACATGAAGTTTTATAACAAAATGATGATAACAAAGCAAACAAAATAAGCCCCAATCATTTTGCAGTGTGTCTCTCCAGGATAGAGATAGGGATTTTTGCTTTTTTTTTCTCCTAGCATCTGGCACAATGCCTGGCACACAGTAAGTGCTCAGTGTATGTTGGCTGAAAGTTGTTAATGAGATCCAATTATATGAGAACGAGGCTTACTGTCAATGAATCTGTGCACATATATTGACTGGCTAATATATAATCATTCCTCTTCCTGTCTTCGCCACTTAATGGTTTTATCTGGATGAGATTCACATGTTCTCAGAGGTTCTTAAGAAAGTAATTCAATGCTAGAAATTAAAAATATGTCAAAAAAGAAAGAAGAGACTGGATAGTTGAGTGAAAAAAATCCTTTGCCATTTAAATTATATATTGAGAATGGCTGAATAAATGTCTCCTAGTAGGCCTTGTCCTGGCTAAACAACAGTGAGAGGAGAATAATATCTCCTTGTCATGATCCACCTTGTGATGTCCTATAGTGACCCACAGGGGTCCAGAGAGACATAGAGTCTATCTAACTGAAGCAGACTTCTGGATGATCATGATTTTCTCATAACCTCACATAATATGCCAAGATTTTTCCTGGAAAGAAAAAAGTCAGTCCATTTAAGGCAGGAAATAAGGTGGGTCTTTAGACTGGAAAAATACTTTATCTTCTACTCTCAAAACCAACACTAATATCTTGGGGTTGGTTGGAGAGGGAAGCAGATTTCTAAACACGGTATGATTAGGGATTAAAGCTCCTTCTGTCCTAGCTACTCTGGCACTGGGGTAGAGGTGCCATAGTTTCATGGAGATAATGTGAGAGTGTGTGTGTACTGACTACCTGTGACTAACTACAGTAGCACTGGGACCCCACACTATAATGATGAAGAGTTAATAGAACTATGTGTAATATGTATGGAGAGAGAGATTTTCTCTATTTATTAGAAAACAGATGTTTCAGTTTAAGCAGCAGAGATGGTGTCTTAGCTCAGATTTACTAGAAAATAGTGAGGGAAAAGCTTAGGTGTTTCCCAGTGCTTTATAGGGAGGGTATCATACCAGGGAAGCAAGAGCAGGGAAGAGAAGGGATGTGAAGCAGGGGGGAGGGAAGGAGGGTAATACAAGGCACTGTGTTAAAGAGCAGACCACAGCTTCATGCACTAAGCACAGCTGACTGCTCAGTTGTGGGATGTCTTCATAGCAGCCTTAAAAAGAGGTATCTCAGAATCACCCAGGCCTATACACTTCTGGGGTGTGTAGCTGGTCACTCTGGGAAACAGCTGGGAACCTGGGGCCTCTGTGGGTCCAGTCAGCCAGTGTATATAGTCTCTTCTTGTCAGCTGTGGCATGGGGTCCATTTGTCTTGGTGGTGGCACCACCAGCAGTAGATGCTCAAACTATGGGGACATCTTGAGTTATTGTTAGAGCTTCCATGGCTAGGAAGCCAGGGACAAGGTACAAAGCCTGAGCAGCACAAACTCAGTCAGGTCCACATGGGCACATACTTAGATCGCCCCAGCTCCTTGAGGTATCAAGACATCAGGACATGCTTAGTTCACTAAATTGTCCCAGCAGTTGACAAAGACTGTGCTGAGCTGCTATTTTCAACAACAGAAAAGTAATGTTTTAGTCAACAACAGCAGCAGAAAGGTGACCATTCTATGAAGTATTGATTGATTTTGTGTTTTTCTTTCCATGAGGTGATTACCAGACTGTTCCTGTTGAGTCATCATTATCATGGTCCTGGACTTTTCACAGGAAGGGAGGACAAATAATCACTCATTCATGATAAAGGAGCTTGAAGTGATTTAATAAGAATATTTAAAGACAAGCAACCTAATTTTTATATCTCAACTTAGTGAAAAGGGAGCTATCCAAGATCTATAATCATCTACAAAGCTTGATCAAATTACTAGTTATAAATGAATTCCCTCGTCATGGTAAAAAGAGGGTAAGCAGAAGACAAAAGAAGAAAGGAAAGGGGATTTATTATTTACATGTTCCTTGGCAGTGATTTTGTTTAAGTCAGTGCAGATGTGATGGTACAAATGGTGTTAGATGTTGGGAGAGCTCAGCACACGTATTGAGACCAAGTATTTAGGTTTTAGCAACATGTAGAATACACTTGACTTAAGAGCATTTGGACCCATCCTCTTCCCATTTATAATGTCTTAGTTCATCTGTACTATGCCATTTTGGGGAGTAAATAATAATTGGCTGTGGAGAACATGAATGATAAAATATATAAAGTGAATGGCAATTATATTCTCTAAGTCAGTGACCAATAAATATTTACTAAGTACTAAATTGAGTTTTCAATAGCTTTTGGTTCAGACCCAAACCAGTGGTTTTATCTTGATGTTATGTATTTTTAAACTTTGAGGTTAAATTCAATCAATGAGCTTTCCATTTACAGTCTGACATTTCTCTCATGAGCACTGTTTATTACATAGATAGTAAGATTAAATTAGAATATGTCAGATACTTTCTATCTTGAAGATTAGTTTGCCTTCTGTGTTTTATGATGCCACCAGAGCATCTCATTTGTAATCTGTTTGTAATCCTAGTCATCTTGGTGAATTTATAGCTGTGGCTACTTGAGAAGGTTATATGATTAGGCCACAAAATGAATAATTGATTTGAAATGTATATTGATTAAGACCTCATCAATGAAGGAGTTTCATATTATTTAGAGATGGAATAATAGGTCTCTGGGTTTTGATTTTTTGTTTTCCTATGCTTGGACATGATAGGCACCTATTTTCTGCAATATCCTATGGAATTTATCACTTCTTGCTTTATATGAAGGCTATTATTCATTTTATATCACTCACTTTTTAACCTCGGTTTCAAAGCTCCTGGAGGTCAGTGACTGTATCTTAATTTCTGTTGTATCCCTCATAGGGTTTTGAATTTAGTAATTCATACTTTTTGATTGTGTAAAAAACAAAATTTCTAGTAAATTACTCAGAATTAGCTAAGGTGTGTTTCAATCACTACAGGACTCTGCAGCTTTTTAGAAGTATTCTGACACCTTGCTTTGAATCATGTTTCAATAAAGATTCTTGTAAAATATTTCACGTGTGAGGAACCATCTGGGAATAGCATCAACTTATGACTTCTTGGTGACATTGAAGAGACATTCCAAGAGTATCTGATTACAAAGCCCATTGATTATATCTACTAATGTCCTTCATCTTTGAGGGAACCATAGCCATCTTCATACTTGCTTCCTTTGAGCATACTCCTGTATCTGGCAAACACTTATTCATGTGTTACCCTGAAAACTAGGCTGAGCCCAGGAAACTGACAGAGAGGAATCAGAAGTTCTTCTGAAAAAAAATAAAAAATATAAAAAATAAAAGCAGGTGTCCAAATTCTCAGGGAGCCAAGTTTCAGACTGAGAAGTATGACTCTTCATTTAGACCTGCATATTCAACACCCAAGTTCTGTTGGAAGATCATGGTAAAGGTCTTTAGGAGCTGTTAACACCTGTGACCTTCCAAAGTCATGTCATGAGACAAGGCTTTGTAGACAGACAGTGCTCAGGAACTCAGACTGAAGGCTTTTTGAGCAGTTTTTACATATTCTGAGCAGTTACCTTTGTTTGGGTCTATTTTTCTTGATTGCTTTCAGTCACAAGCCCCAGATACCCAACTAAGCCTTGAAGGTGGTGGTGTTTGAATCAAAGTCAGACTGGACACTGAAGGCCACCTCTCAGCCCAGTGGAGTCTTGAATACACAGTGGTTGGGAGGCTGTATTTTCCCTGACGTAGACAACCTTTAGGCATAGGTATAGGAATATGTATAACCACATGGTACTGCTTTTCTTCTTCTTTGAATTTTGAACACCCCAAACTTTTCTGAAGGGTAGCTCAGTGAATCCAACCTGTCTAATCCTACTTTCCTGGACCCTCTCCAGGGTTGTGAGAAATGTGTCCTGGGGAAACTGTGCACTTCTGCTGTGCCTGAATGGAGGAGAGAAAAATGCACCCTCCAGCCATGTCAGCAGGTATCTGTGAATGCTCAGCATAGCAGCCTTAGCAGGGGTCTTATTGAGCACTTTCCTTTAGGGGAACCTACCCATGCAGGTGGGCTCCTAATGTGTATGAGTTTCCCTCCTCCCCTTCCTGTCATGAATATGCATGAATTTGAGCATAATTAGGTCACAGAACAGAAGCTATTTATCATATTGTTACCAGGGGAGATGATCTATGGTACTATATAACTACAGGTACAAAGTTTTGTTCACATTTGGAGCTTCTTGCTTTCATTTACTAAGAGAACATAAAAACCTAGTATAAATATGAAATACCCTCCATCTAAAACGGGGCTCTCTCAGGAACAGATGTTATCTGGCATGAGAGGCCTTAATTTCTTGTGCCAGTGATGATTAAACAACAGAAAATTGTTACCCAGTGCCCATTGCCATTTCTCATTATTGTCAGAATGTCTTCAGTTGCCAAGAGGTGTATTTTTTTCTTGTTATTGGTTTAGTTGTAGCAATGCCATCCTATGGGAGAGAACTAATTAACCTTCTGTCAAGAAATCAACTCTGCTATATTGCATGTGGCATTAATAGCTCTGTGGGCTTCAGAGTAAGTTTTTAAAGGTAATTTTCAGTTTTGTTTTCATCGTTGACATCTTGAGAGGAAATAGTTTTCCAGCAAATATAGATAAATGCAACTCTCTGAAGTCAATATAGGTACTGCAGTGCTACTATTAATTATTATAAGTAAAATGATGAGCAGAGGGTAATTTAGTAAACTACACAAATTTCTCACAGGAGGAGGGAGTTAGAGAGAAAAAGAAGGGGCAGGAAGCTAATATTCATTGAATGCTCACCATATATAAGGCACTTCATAGCTCTAGAACCATGCAAGGTCGAATTTATTTTCCTCGTCATATAGATGAGAAAATTCGAGGTTCTGAGAAGTTATAAAAGTGAAACACAGTGGTCACACTGAGATTGACATGATTTCAAAGCCTGGGCTTTTCCCTACACAAATAAGTAACAATTATGTAGTGCTTGATACCTTCATAGGCATTCTTCTGTCCAATATGTCATTTATTGTGCAGAGCTGTCCAGTTTGTGGCTTATCTGTAGCAAAGATTTAGGTCTTTTTGTGATGAACTATTTTAACTTTATTCTCAGTTTTATTTTATGTCCCATCTTGTTTTTTTTTTTTTCTGTGTTTTCTTAGTTCTATTTCTTATTCCATCTTATATATTCATGACAGCTGTCTTAACTCCTTTCTTAAAGAGCATAAAATGTGAATAAATAAAAATAATTTTCACAATAACTCAATAAGACAAATGTAATCATTTTCTTTATATTAGTGAAGTCATTTGTCTAGGTCACACACCTATTAAGTAGAAGAACCGAGCCCTGAGCCTAGTTCTTTTAATCTAATCATGCTTGTTTCACTGTACCACACAGTTTATTTTTTAAAAAAAATACTAATAATGGAAGAAAAAGTTCTAGAATTAAGGACATATTGCAGACATAGCTTATGCCTACCAGTGGAAGAGTAATATACTCTTTGAGGAAAGAGAAAACGAGCAAGGTGGAACATTTTCACCTATGTGCTAAACAAGCCAAAAAGCTAAGCTGGACATAGAATATTATTAGAATATTTCTTTAGATTCAAATTCATTTATTTTTATAATTTTGTTGTTTGGGTTATTAAATAAAACAAATATAGAAATTGTTTACCTACCTGAGTTGGTGACCAAGATCTTATTTCTTTACTGGACCCTTGAGTGAGAGTGACTTCATCCCCATTTAACCATTACTAAATATTTACCCAGGATTTTCTGAACATAACATGCTATATATCATTTTAAGGCACTTTGTCTTCTCTGTTGAGCTTAAAAAATAATAGTAGGCTTACATCTATTGTAAAATAAGGTGGTGCGCAAACAAGTGTTACTTCTTAACGAACAATGCTCAAATCCACATTTATATATAAATATTCTTCCTTTTCAATATTTGAGACCCTGGAAAAAACCTTAGCATTCAGCCAACTCCACCTTCTCTCACTGTATAAAAATGAGAACACTAAAGCAGAGGGAAGTGATGTGCCTAGAGTTACCCAATAGGTGACAGCCTCTACGCTCTGAATAACTTGAGTGTGAAGACCAGACTCATCTTGCAGACATTTTTCAACAAATTCCTGCACTACAAATCCACATGGAGTTAGTTCAGTTACTTCACTGTGGAAAAATCAAGTAGAGTTGAACTGCTGCTTAAGGTCATGCTTCCCCAGAATGGTGATGCAAAGCAATGTTTTTGGGTCCCTTTTCCTGTCCTAGTTGTGTCATATGAAACATCATTCATCTCACCTAAGACGCTAGAAAGCTCCTGCTAGGAAGAAATGTCTTCTGAGCTTTGGAGGTACTGCCAAATGATAGTGTACTTTCCTCAGAGGAAGTAATACTGAAATGACTTGGTCAGATTTCAGGCCACTGATGGAGCCACATTTCTTAGTGGGAGAAGTTCTACACGTGGACATAGCTGTCTGCTGCTTCCTCCATCTAAGTAGGGTTTAGAACAAGAAGTTGGCCCTAGATTTGTTTTGTCTTCCTCTTCTACCACCATGTTGCCAACTAGGTGGGATCTTTCTCCTCTTCTCACAGAAACATTTAAGTACTTGAGAGTTCTCATTACATTTGTCTTAAGCCTACGTCAAAGATTCTTGTTGAATTTATCAAGAAACTCTGCTTTGTGGGTAATGTGCATTTGGCAAATGGAAAAGTGGAGTTTTATTTTCTGGTTCCCGTTGTCCTGTATACATATATTCTATAAGAAACCACAAAGCTGGAGGTGAGGGATAGGGGTGGTGGTGATGAGGATGAGGGGCAAGGCTTACTGGGCCAAGGCAGAATTTGGACCTTTCTCAATTATTCTGGCCATTCTGTCATCTCACTATCTCACCTCAGTTTTGAACATGCTTCTCTTTGGGTGCAAATTGAGAAGCATCCATATTACTCTAAGAATGGAGACAACACTGAGAATGTGGGTGAAAGAAATGAGAGACCAAACAGCTCTCAGTCCCATTGTTTTGAGTCCAGGATAGAGCCTGGTTTGAAACCTGCGCTATTTCTGGATTTTCTAGCATTTGATCTAAAAATTTTCTTCTATTATTTAAGCCATTTTGAGCTAGGATTTCTGTTAATTGCAACTGAAGTGATTGTAAACTGGCAGAAATTATTTCCAAGACAGGAAAGTTGAGATAGGGAGGAAAGAAAGAGGACAAAGCACTCAGAGCATGGCCAGATAAAGAGAAACTTCATTTATTTCAAAATCTGTAGCAGATTCTCATTCTCTCTCTCCTGCACTCCCTTTTACCCCCCCCTTTCTCCTCCCTCCCCTTCTCTCTTCTGTCTTCCAAAGTATTTCTGGGAGCTGTATGAGCTTATAGTAATATCTTTCACTTTGAGTTCAAATCCCTTTTGGTGACCTGACAAAAGAAGGTTTAACAATTAAGTCCTAGATGGATGTTGAAACATCTATTCTAAAGTAGCTAGTCCTACATAAATGATGTTTCTGATTCACTGCCAAATTTTATAAGATCTAGAATTTCATATAATTAATTAATCACTTTCAAAACAAATTCTCAACAGTAAGAATCCCAATAAGAGCAAAATATGGCTTTTGAAAGAGGTACTGATAATTTCCTGATGTTCTCTTTACAACCAAAACAGCTATAGTACAGTTACATGATTTTGATCCCCTGAAATATAGTGAGGCTGATTGAAGGATATCTAAATTAATTAGAAAAGACATTATTATTTTTGCCCGGAGCAAATTATTAACTACAGAAAATATTTGAAGTCGTGTATTTTATTCACATCAAATCTTATCTGCTCATTTGTATGACACTCATAAGGTTTTCTTCAGGACCTTACAGTGAATGGAACCCGGTGCATGGCCAGATCTAGGTCTTGACCTACTTTCCCACGATACACCAAATGCTTGTCTTAAAAATAGTTGATCAAGTTTAATGCAAACTTCCAATGCCCCCTCTTTAACAGTAGGTGCAGGTGATGGTGTATGCTTACTATTCATTTCATTTTGAGTAAATGTTGTGGTGTGCCTACTGTGAGCTTGCTGAAGAGAGATTTTATAGCTGAATGTTCTATTTCAGAGAGATATGGTCTCTATAGTCTGTTTTATGATTCCTCCTCAAGTTTATTACCAGTTTTGTGTAAGTCATTTGTTTCCTGTTTTATGCTGTTCCAAACTGTAAACATGCCACAAGTAATTTCCTTTTTCCTTCTTTTTCTAAACCTTATTTATTTTCTTTGGAATACTTACAGACACATGTTGATGGAATGAGAATCTGTCACCTGTGTGCCCCTCTGGGATCAAACTGATTTAGACTGTGGGAATTAGCATTTTCAAGATCTCATGACAAAGGGCTCCATGTTAGCAATCCAGACCTATGAGATGCCATTCCATTGTTCCATCGAGTGAATGTGAGCCACAATGAGACAGAATGATAGATTTACTATGATTCTTTGATGCTGTGGATGAACATTTTTTTAAATAACTTTTTATTTTGGAATAATGTTAGATCCATAGAAAAGTTGCCAAGATAATGCAGAGTTTCCTTACCTTCCTCACCCAGTTGTTCCCACTGCTAATATCTTACACCGTATTACAATTGTCAAAACTATCAAGCCAACATTGTTACAGTGCAATTAAGTAGACTCCAGATTTTATTTGTATTTCACAAGTTTCCACATTAATGTTCTTTTTCTGTGCCAGGATGCAATCCAGGGTTCCTACTGCATTTTGTTTTCATGTCTCCTTAATCTCTGTTCTCTGATAGTTTCTGTTTCTCTTAGCATTTTAGGACCTTGACAGGCTTAAGGAGTTTAGGCTAGGTATTTCGTAGATGTTCCTCATTTTGGACGTGTCTGCTGTTTTTCTCTAGTTAGACTAGGGTTATGGGTTTTTGAGAAGAACACCATAGCGAAGGTCCCTCTTCATCAACATGACATGTTATTATTGGGTGGGAGGGTATGTAATATCAACTGAATTTTCACTGATTAGGTTAAGCTTGATCATTTTGTGAAGGTAGTGTCTGCCAGGTTTCTCCATTGTAAAGTTAATTTTCCTCTTCTATACTTTCTTCTTTGGATGCAAATCACTGAGTCCAGCCCATGTTCAAGGGGGAAGGGTTTAAGCTCTACTTCTTGGAGTGAGGATATATACTTAGAGTTATTAGAATTCTCTTGCAAGAGAGATGTGTCTCCTCTCTCCTGAAATATTTTTTGAGATGTCTGTAATGTAAATCTTCTGAGTCTACAAGAGGTCTGATGCTGTTTGTTTGGGAGAAGTATGGACTGATTTTGCCACTTGTTTCCTTGACAGCATTAGGAGACATGAGGAAGTATTGGGAGCAATCATTTCTGTATCACCCTGACTAAAGGGCTCCACACTTTAGATCTTCTGTGGCTATTGTTCAAGTATGTTTTCCCCATATGCCCAGAGCTTGTACCACTTCTTCAAGATCATCCCCCTGGTACCCATGACCCTGGAATTCTCTGCCCAAATGGCATGAGCCCACTGCCAGGACCTCCATTGTCCTCTTCTCCAGGTCTGCCTCCAGCCCGTGATCACCTTACCTGCTGCTCTTTACTTCTAAGGTAGTGTCTCAGTCTTGGCACTATTGGTATTTTGGGCCACGTGAGTCTTTGTTGTAGGGGGCTGCCCTGTGCACTGTAGGGTGTTTGGCACCATCACCGGCCCCTACCCACCTGATGTCTGTTAAGCACCAACATCAAATTGAATAAAAACCCATGTGGATTTTAACATTGTTGCAGTATATTAGTAGTAATGTAAAAGTATAGCTTCCCACTCTTGGGGTCCAACCCGGTAATGGAGGGAACTAAAGAGGTTGTTTTGGGATAATATACTCGAAGTTCCAATAAATAACTTTGAAATGGACTCTTGGGAAACAACTTCTAAGCTGGTGACAGCATCTGCTCTTTATGATTGACTTACAGTATAAAGTCAGTGCACGGAGGCAGGTGGTGAGTTTTGTTGGATTGAAAATGTTCTAATGTGGCTTTAAAACAGTATTGATTCTAGCTCATGACATGGAGAATTGAGATGAACAGTGTTAAGAATGGCCTCTGGCATCACCCAGCAGCATCCATTAAATTTTTCTAGTGTTGCTTTGCTAGGTATTATGAAGAGTTAAAAAAGCAATCATGGTCCTTAGTAATGTTCTGTCTACACAGGCAGGCAAGGAAAATAGAAAAATGCACAGAGAATGCAAATATGTATAACTGCATCTACATTTCCATCATCCTGAGAGCTAAATGATTGTTTCTGGTGGGAACAGAATGAATAATGAGAACCAAGTGTGGTCAGTCAATAACCACCCAGAATAAATTGCTAATCAGAAGCGGAGCTAGCGCGGGCTGATAAATAACAAGGTTATGGAACTGAAGAAGGAACCTGCTTCCCCTCATGTTGGTAATTATATCAATACAGAGAAAGACAACTTTGATTTCACTGGGTTACAGCCAGATGATATTGTAAATCAATTACACATTCGCGGGCACCTTCTGCAGTCAGCTGGCGGGGGTATAAGCAGCAGCTGATCCTAGTTTGCATTGCCTGAGCGGTTGAATGATCATCTTTGTACCTCGCTTGTGTCTGTGCAGGAAAGCTTGGGCTTGAATCCACATAGAGTTGAGCTTTCAGACTTTACCATGCACACTAATTACCTGGGGATCTTGTTAAAATGCAGAATCTGATTCAGTAGGTCTGGGGGGTGTGGGTTGGGATTGTTTCTAATAAGTTCCCAGGCGGTGCTGATGCTGCTGATCCATGGTACAATTTGCATAGAACACTGGGGAGAAGGAGAATTCAGCAATAGGAGTGAGAAGTGGAGTCTGAAAGAAGTGAGAATAAAAGTAAGAAATGTGTGGATTTAATCTTTCTCTTCAGTCTCTCTTGTTTGGGATTTTTCTCTTCCCTCCTTCAGGGCTGTATACCTCCTACTTTTTATCCCCCAACCCCCAACCCCATGGATACACACTAGGCCAAGAGATCCAGATTCAATTGCTGTGGGATGGGGCCCAGGCACTGGTGTTTTTAACTGCTCCCCAGATGATTGTAACATTTAGGCTCATTTGAGAGACTGATTTATCACGTTTTAAAAACTACTTATATTTATCTTTGAACCTTAATTCAACACAGAATTGCTATAGCAATTGAATTAATAAGTTATTTTTCTTGGCGATAAAATACATCTAACATGTAACAAAGTTTATCATTGCCCCAATTTGGATATTTCCAGAGAGGAAAAGCAGAGTGGCTTTGCTTATTACCTGGACTCCTAGGTGCTCCCAGTGGCCTCCTAAGCAGACTCACTGCCCCGTCTATTCTCACACTGCTGCCAGTTCTCTCGATTCTGCTTGTTCCAGATGCAGAATGCCAGGCCCCTGTCCCAGACGCACGGAATGAGAATCTGCATTTTAATACGAGCCCACTTTTATGCTTGAGCATGTCACTCTCTGAGTACCCCTTTGACTGCTCCTCACTGTGCACAGTAGGCCCTCAGCTCAGGGCTCCCGAGTCTGTTGAGGAAGGTTAATGTAGGTACCTTTTCTCTCTGTGCCCATGCAGCTGCTTTCACTCTATCAGATGATGGTGTAGCATCTTTTGTCTTGTGAAACTATGTACTTGTTGGTGGAAATTTTTCTTTTAAAAAGTCAAGTTCTGGTTAAATAAATTCGCTTTGGGGTCTGCACTGATTCCCAAATACTAGGGTAGGTGTGTGTGTGACGGTGGGGGCAGGGTGACACTGACGTTCACACTTAGGTTGCTTCACATGTCTGTCTGAGCCTTATTCCCATAGAGCATCTTGCATTCTAGTTATAAGGCTTCTGCTCAGAGATGGCCTCACAATTACAACACTCTGGGCCTCTTTTGTTCCCTTTTAGAATATCTCGACAGCCCAGGTTTCATAAATGTTCCCACTGATGAATGGAAGTATCTGTACTCGAAAATGAACATGCCAAAGGCAGCTCAGACTATTTTCCCCCTGCAGCTTCCTGTCATTTGTGGTGTTCTCTTTATAAACCACAGGGCTCGGCACTGACTAGCGGCTGCTTACAGAGCTCTGGTGATAATTAAGTCAAATTGGATCTGCTCTCTTAGTGTGGTGAGGAAATATACTGACATCCATTATGTACAAGCTGGATGGGGTGGGGGAGGGAAAGCAATTCTTGTCAGTCTTGATACATGTTCGAGCTCGGGAGCATGTGAAGGAAGAAAAACATCTGTGGATGAACGCAGAGTGCTATGTCAGATGCAGGACAGCCGTCAGGACCCCACGGCCTTGAGGTTCCAAAGAGGGGAAAGGAGAGGCCAGATCTCTCATCTGTGGTTGAGATGAGAGGAACACACAGAAGTGGAAGGGAGCACACTCCCTGGAGAGTCCTGGCTGGATTGGAGAGAGAGTTAGTAGGTAACATCAGCACTCTCTGAGTGAATGTCACAGAAATATCCACTCTAAAGGGCAATACCACTCTCCAGGGGGTTTAATCCAGGACTTATTAAACCTCCATACTCTGAAATCTTGATAACAATAAAGTGTGCATGTGTTGAAGGAAGCGAGGAGGAGAGATAGCTGCTTTTTCTAAGCTGTTGGCAGTTTCTGTTTAATTAGAGGTTTAAATAGATTCCTCAAGTCTAAATTGTTTTATGCACAACAAATCTTGAATCAGGTTTAGGACACTGAGGACTCAAGAGGCTCTGCTTAATGATATCAAAGTCACCTCTCTTGAGGTCAGGGTTGCATCTCTAAGGGATGTTGACCTGAAAGTCGCACCAGTGATCAAGGGCAAAGAGGAAACTGTTCTAGTGGAGATGCTCCAGGGTCCTGGACAACTTGAAGTCCAGTCAGAGTAAAGTGTGATCTCCTTCCCTTCTCCCACAACCTTTTGGCAGGCCTGAGAGGACTGAGGGGCAAGCTGGTAACACTACCTAAGGAGTCACCTGGTCTGTGGATCCGTGAGTGGATTGATGTCCACTAGCCTTCTTCAGATTTTCTTTCTGCATTGTTATTCCCTTAAGAATCCCCTATCCTGTCTATTGTGAGACATTATATCCTGGTCTCAGCCATTCCCAAGGATGTTAATGCTCAGGGAGAAATATTTTAGGGAAAAAGGCAACAGCTTGGACAAGTAGTTGTGAGACGCCAAGTAACGACCCCCAGGAGGGATCTGTTGCTGAGAACAAATGACTAAATAAGGTGCTGGGTGACAGTCAGGAAAGACGTGTAATGTGGAAGTACATTGAGAAAAATTCAGAAATAGTTGAGAGAGGAAAATTCTCCAAAGCCTGGGCTTCTTGAAGTTCTGCAGAATGGATTCTCAGGTGACTGGTGTGAAAGGCAAGAAAGGCTCAAAATAAATAGGGAGACAGGAAATCTAGATTGTTCACTCTTTTTCTTTTAGGCAAGGCAACCCTTGGTCGACCTCATAGATTGCAAAGAACTTGTCAGTTTATAATCCCTTAATTTTTATTTATTTTTATTTTTTTACACATACAGCACCTGATCTTCCTAGGTGGTCTCCCATCCACGTACTAACCGTGCCTGACCCTGCTTAGCTTTTGAGATCAGACGGGATGGGGCTTGTTCAGGGTAGCATGGCCATAGATTGGATTCCTCACTCTTAATTCATATTCTTCTGGAGTTGCTGGCTTTTAACTTTTGGAATATTCTGATTCAAATTGTGTGCTGTTGTCAGTTTTTTCCCACTTGTCATTATTCACTGACCATGCCTAATTTGTTTCTCCAATTGATCTTCGTGTTGCTTATAAAGTGCCACATCAACAACCACTGCCCCAGCAAAGTGCGGTTGAGCCTCTGAGGTCTGGCAGCCAACTTAAGTAACACTGTGTGTGGGACTCATGTGGGACTGGGGCCTTGCCAAGTCCCGAGAGGCAGTGGATGATGTTCACTCACAAAAGTACTGGCTGTGGTTATGGCACTGCATGGAAGAATAATTAGCATGTGATTTTTTAAAGTGTTCCTGGACTCAGAGTAGCCATATTTGTTTTTATGTAAATAACTGACAATGTCCTGTTGAGAGGACTACGGATATGAATGTTTCAAACCATTTGTCCTCTTAGAAAATAATTGGAAACTTGCATATGTTTGCACTGTGCAGTGACCATACTTGTGAGGAAAGTAGAAACATGGTCACCTGTAATGACTGAGCTGTACCCTCCCCTTAATGTAGGGAGTTTGTTCTGTTCCAGTGTGGGGAGGCCCAGGGTTGAATGAGGTTCCTGCGTGTGCTCAGGTGTCTGTGGACACCTACTTAATATCAAGGACCCTCTCTGCTTTGGAGACATCTTCCAGCCAAAGGCTAGGTCTGAACTTTTTATGGGCTCTGATAACAGCTGGGGATTCCTTTCTCCTTCTGTTTTCCTGCCACCCACAGCCTCCCAAGAGTTAGGATAAAAGAGAATGCCGTTGCTTTTCCTTTCTTCTCTGGCTTTGATTTTCTCCTCTTCCTTTGTGTTTTTAAAATTTTAAAACAAGCAAACAAATAAAATATAACTCATTCCCATTCTGAGCCTTGCTCTCCTTTCTGGTGTCCCCCCACCCATACCCCCTGACCCTGATCGTCCTACACCACTTTCCTGCCGACTTTCTTCTCCATTCCCCCTTCTCTTTTCTCTCTTTGTATTATTTAGGCTTTGGTTTTGGCTGCTTCAAAGTAGAACAAATAACAGTGGCTCAAACTAGTTAAATGTTTATCTCTAGATGACAATGTGTGCTTGTGGGTCATCAGAGGGACTGGGAAAGTCAGCTCTGTGTGGGGGTCTAGATACCCAAGCTTTTTGTCCTGCCACCCAAGGGGATTGATTGTCCTTATGTTCTTGGTCACTGTTGACACTCTGTGACCCTCAAAATCTGAATTCTCTCCCAAAGGAAGAGAGAAGGAAGATATTGAGGTAAACCACAACCTGCTAGGTCCTGAAAATTGTCCTCAGCACTTCCACTCACGTCCTTTTGGCTATAGCTAGTTGTAAGACAGGTTGGGAGAGGAAGTCTCTAGCTGGCAGCCAAGTCTTCAGTTAATAGAGGCTCTATTATCAGAAGAAGGAAGAGAAGAATCATGTGAGGAGACAAATATCTGTCTGCCATACCACTCATGCCATTAAACTATATATTGAAAGTGTCTGAAGAATGGAGTAAAGCAGACTAGACTGTAAGTTGCTAATGGGAAAGAAGGAAAACGTGACAAACTGTGTCAATAAGTCAAAATGTTAGTCACCCTATTATACCCTATAAATATACAGTCCCCAGAACTGCTACTCAGCAGGTTTTATGGGGAGCATAAGAAATTCAACTTCATGGGCATTGATGCCAAACCCATGTGGGCTCCAACCCAGCTCTCCCTCTCACATGCTTTGTTAGACTTTGGCAAGTGACTTAACTTCCCTGAACTTGAATTTCCACATGTGTTAAGTGGTGTCAATAATGATATCTACTTTATTGTGAAGGTTAGAGATAGTGCATAAGAATTGATTCTTATACTTGGTACAAGGTGAGCACTCAAGAAATGTTGACTGTTGTTATTTCCCACAGGGTAGAAGTTGTTTTGGAAGCTGTTTATGATGTGCCTAAATTAGATATCCATAAATGAAAATAGCACTCACAATAATGCCTGTGAGAGAATGGGAGTGGGAATGGGAGCTCAGGGATGAGGAGGTGGGTGGGGTGGCAGGGGGTTCCTTGTGGAAACTGATAAAAGGATCTTTTGGGGGTGTGTTAGTTTGGGTGTTTCCAAAAGGAGACCGTGAAGGCAAAGATTTGGGAGGTGGTCCCAGGAAACGTTAAGTAGTAAAGTGGGGAAGTGAGAGAAGGAAGGGGAAGAAGCCGATGGTGGCAGTATTGAGCAGGTTACTGCTATGCATAGGGCTCGTCTGGGGGTGGTGCCCGTGAAGGCGGTGGAGGGTGCCTGTGCTCTTGTATTTTCCAGCTGTGCTGCGACTCTGTGAATTTGAGGATAATTCAATCATTTGTAGTGTTTAATCAGATTCCTTTGGTAACTGCTATAAATGAATCAATGGCCAAGACCTTTTTATTTTTTCTGAAATGCAGGTTGATGTGGTGAGTGACCATGTACATCATGGATTAAGATAATCTGGCAGTTTTTCTTTCAGTCAAAGGTAAGATTTTTGCTCTGTGTAATCATAA
Source organism: Eidolon dupreanum (assembly GCA_028627145.1). Classification (NCBI taxonomy): domain Eukaryota; kingdom Metazoa; phylum Chordata; class Mammalia; order Chiroptera; family Pteropodidae; genus Eidolon; species Eidolon dupreanum. Next base: position 68,131,141 of record CM053501.1, on the reverse strand, counting down.
TTATGATCAGAATGGATAGAGTGCTTTTGTAGTACCAAGAACTGTGCTAAGTATATTACTGTATGAGCTCATTTAATCCTCATGACTTCCCCATGATATATGCATTGTTCCCATTTTGTAGATGAGGAAGCTGAGGCTTAAGGGTTTGGTCAGTATATCAGATGATGGTGTCTTTGCTTTTCTGAGGCAATGAATGCTTATGCCATCAATGTACTTAGGAGTCTAGGTGAGTTTGTATAATTTTGCCTTAAACTCCCCAAAAGAAAGATATCACAAACACCCACATCGAGACCTCCATCTTGTTCTGCTTATCCTCTAATTTTGCATCATTGCCTCATTTGCTTTTTCTGTTTTTCTTCTCAAATCCCTTAAGCCTAGCATGAGAGAACATTGCTGGAGGTTAGCTTGTTGAAGTACTAGCGTATGTGGTGAGAATAAGAGCAGAAAGAAAGGCAGTGTGTTTTAGAAGGATGCTTCAGTAAAATAGTGTTCTTCTTGGTGTGGGGATCACAAGGCAAGCTCTGTACTTTATATGGAGAGTGGTCTCTGTAGAAGGCCAGCCTTTCAATTTACTTTTAAAAATAAATTGAGTACCTCCAAAAGGTCTTCTTCCTATTGAGTAAAATCAGAGAGTGCACATTGATAATGGCTTTCTGGTCATTCTGCCTTAACCCTGTCTGAACTGGCCCACCTGGGGATGGCCTAAGTAGATATGATATGTTTTACATTCTTGTCCTTTTTCCTAGGCTGTCATTATGAGTACCAGTGGGGAGAGCAAATTGTTAGCTCAACATTTAACTCCTTTTATACAGACTGGTCAACAGCCCTCAGATGGTAATGAATTCTAACTGTAGCCAAGTGGGAGAAAAAAATAATGGAGCCAGTTATTTGGATATATAGAGCTCCTCTCCCTGCCATTTTTTTGCAGCAATCTGGTCCTTTAGAAGAGTCTGCCATCAAGACGCATAATTTTTAAAGGAAAGATCTGACTGAGTTTGTGCTGGGTGGCTCCAGTGAATGAACATGTTGGTAGAAACCATCGGATGTCCTATGAGATGCTTTGTAGCAGCTGTTACTCCCTGTGGTTTTTATCCTATAATTGTGCACAGCAGGCTGGGGCGAGGAGTGTAACCTTCTTTCTGAGATGTGAAAATATATTAACTTGTGCTATTATTTTGAAGTCATGACTAACGTTGGAGTGAGCAACATGGAATAAATGCACACAGGCCAGCTTGCACTGTTAAAAGGTTTTGCAACCTCTTCTTTCCCCCCGGTTTCTGAAAGCACCCTTGCAATTGCTTCTTTTTAGGCTTTAAAGAATAAAATCTGTATGGCAATTTATATATGTACATATATACATTTTAAACTTTTGGGTGGTATAGGTTAGAATAAAGCACCAACACTTTTTTTAGAATTACATTTATTTCTTCAGTAAACATTAATTGAGTAGAGACACTGCGATAGGCCTGGTGCTTGAATACTAGTACACAAAGACAAAGAAGACATAAATCCTGCCCTCAAAAAACTCACAGCATTATTCATAAAATAAATTAATGTTACCGTATTGCATGACTTCTTGGTGTAAATAAAGAATGAAGAGACAACTTATAAATCATACAACTTATCCAGATATAAATGATAACTCCTTCAAAAGCACTAATTGTACATAAGATCCTTTACTAGCACATGTGCTTGCTTTTCACAATAATAATAATAATGATATTAAAGAGGAACTATGTTTTTATAATGGATGATAGTATTCAAACTCTAAATTACTTTGCTACAGTCCTGGAACATAGAATTTGGTTATATTTTTTTGCTGGATCAAAGGAAATTTCAAAAGTCTAAGAAACTAAATGTATGTTGCTGCTAGCAAACCTACAAACTCAACTGCATTGCCTTTACTCTTTTCTTTTTACATTATTTTGCAGTGAAAGAGGTGTCTCTCCTGTCCAAGGTTAATTTTCTATGAATCCCATCCCTTACTTTCCCACTGAGATGTCTGTCTCAAGTGTCTGCCTCTCTTCCTGCTTCTGCAGAAGCTGCCTTCTTAATGAAGTGAACTCCTTCAAGATGTCAAAGGGTTCTAAACTCTCCATGTTAAGAATGCTTCTCTTTATAACCAGTCTTCTTGAATGAATTTTCTACTCAGATTTTCTCTTCTTTCTCTTCCATTTCAATGCAACCATTTACAAATGCAGCACTATCATTCTACTGAAAAGATTTTCATCAACTGACGAATGACCTTTTTGTTAAAAGCTAAGGAATAGTTTCCATTTTGAAGTTTTTTTTTTATTTCTCTGCACCTTTTACTATTGGTCACTCTCATCCTTTTAATTAACTTAAAAATATATACAAATGTAATACACACTCAAGGTAAAATATTCTATCAATACTGGAGTTGTACTAAGTGGTAACTTACAGTCCTCTTTCTTCTCTCTGACTCTCCAGTTTCACTTTCTTAAGGTCCTCTTTTTGACAGTCTCTTGTGTGTCCTAGAAATATTCACTTCAGTTTCAGCATGAAAAAATACAATAAGATAATACCACATATATTGTTCTTCAACCTGCTCTTTTCAACCTGTATTTTAAACATCTTTACATATCAACACATATAGATTCAATTTTTGATAACTACAGTGTATTATTGTAAACTCCCTCCTTCTGAAAAGACCCTGCTCTTCAAACTACAGCAGTGCTTCTTCTTCGCCTGTAGGCATCTTCTCAGTCTCCTCTGCAAGGACCAGCTCCTGTTTAAGAGTTTGAGCCTCAGCTCTCACCTTCGCTGTGGTAGATGCTGTCTACTCTTATTCACTATTATATGCTACCAATTCTCTAATCTTTACCTTGTGTTCGCATTTCTTTTCTAACTTCCATACTTAATCACCTACTTCATACTTCCACTTGAATATACTGTAAAAATGCAGAATTTAACACACCTAGAACCAAGCTCTATCCTATAGGAATCCTTCTCTCATTCCCTAAACCTGCTTCTTCTCTCTAGACTCCTGTCACAGTGAATGCTATTCTCACCCAACAATCTGTTCATGTCAGATACCTGGGGATCATCCTTTTTTTCTCTTTATCCTTTCTCTTTGCATGTAATCATCAATTCTTATTGATTCTAACTAATATTTTTTCAAACACAGCCACTTATTTACATCTTCATTGTTATTCCTGTAATATAAGCCACCATAATTTCTCATACACATTATTGCGATAAACCTCCTAATAAATAGTCTTTCCTGCAGTCTTCTCCCACCGTAATCCATTTTTTTCCCCACTGCAGAGTGATATTTCTAAGACACAAACCATGACAACATCTAAATTTCTTTATGTGGCTAATAAGAGCTTTCGAAACCCAAACTTTGATTTTCTGTCTCCTATCTCATTATTTTGTGCCTGAATTCTGTACAAGCCAGACTGAACTTCTCTTGGAGGCCTAAATGGACCAGGTCGTTTGTCATCTCTGGGCCTTTGCTCATGCTGTTCCATTCTTCCAGAACCCTTTTCTCCCATTTGCATTCCCTTGATGCAACCTGACTAATTCTTATTTACCTCTGGTCTTACTTGAATATTATTTCCACAGCAATATTTTATTCCCTTTCTCCTAAACTGTTTCTCTGCCCATTTCAAAAGCTTATATACAGCCCCCTTCCCAAGCTCTCCCACCACACTCATTACAATCCTAATGACATTGCTCTATATGAGCTTGTTTTCTTGTTTTCATTTTTCTGTATACTGTAAGCTTGTTAAAGACAATAATCATGGTTATGTCATTTGCAGCTCTATTAATCTATTCCTACTGCCTAGCCAGAGTAGAGTTTCATTAAATATCTGTAGGACAATTAAAATCCATAAACTTATGTCAATTCCATGAGAATTGGCAATACTTTTCTGGTTTCCTTTCTGTTCATTGGGATGGGGATATATCTATGCTGTCTTTCTGAATTTCGCCCAACCCTTGCTTATCCCAAACTTCTACATTTTTTTTATTCCTTTAGGAAACTCAAATAGAAAATAGACACCTAGTTTCTTAACAGAATTGGGAAATGCCTAGTAACCTAGTTCTGTGATGGTGTCCTCCTAGGGCACAGCCAGCCCAAGGCCATGTCTGTCCTTAGTGTTGAAAATCTTTACATGTGCAACTTGTTATAGTCATGAGGCTGCAATATCATTTTGACTCTCAGGAGATCCCTTCACCATAGCTAGCAGACAATAGTGGCATTGGCCTAGCAAAGACCTGAATCCTGATATTCTCAAGAGTTGACTGTATGCCAACAGAGAAACTGGGAGACTGAAAAGAACATTAGATATCAAGGAAATTTTAAAAACTAATTACTGGCAGGGGAAAATGTGTAGCCTGAAGGTTGATGTGTCTCTTGAGTTCTCCTTACACAGCACCACCATCCTATGTATTCTTGATTTAATCACTAGAGCTGGGGTGGGGCTAGATCAGGGCAGCTTATCAATGCTGTGCTGCTTTGACTTAGTAATGGAGAAGTGTGATGGGTCCACAAAATATTTGAAATGCAGAATTTATAAAATTTCTGATTGGATTCTGGGAATGGGACTGGAAGAGAATGGGATGAGGTTTCTAGCTTGATAAGTAGACAGATGGTGGTCCTCCTAAAAGAAAAGAATAAGAAGTAGACTTGAAGTTAGAAGGTAAATAATGTAAGTTTGGGTATTTGTGATTTCTTACCATATAAATGGTAACTGAAATCAGAGCAACAGAAAAATATTGGCTCTTAATTTTCTCTACAATTGGAAGTTTGGGCAGAGTTTCCTCATTCACTCTGCTACTCTTTTGCTCTAAATTTCTAAGCCAGGTATTTTCTGTTCTTGGGTCCAGCAGCATCTCTTGAAATCCCAGCATAGGTGAGCAACCAGGTGCCTCTTTGTGCCTGGAAGAGGCAATCTGAGAGGAAATGTGAGAAAAGCAGAGGAGCCCTCGTGTTTTAGAGGTAGGTGAAGGCAGAGCAACTCACTGAGGAAACAGAAGGACCTGTCAGTAAAGCAGGAGGAACTCCAGGAGAATATATGTCAGAGAAGGTAAGGCGGGAGAGCTTCAAGAAAGAGGGAGTGATCAGGAAACCACTCCTGTATTTCCCTCAGAGCTGGTAAAATCTGGATTGCTTTGGAAGCATTCTCCTAGAAGATAGTAACCATGATTGCCCTATTGCTTGTCACTTTTTTTTTTTATGATTTTGTTTTTATCTTTATTGAAGTTTCTAAAAGGAGTGAGAGTGAAGTAGGATGGAAGGTTTCCCTTGGGAAGTCTAACATATGGGGAAACTAGCTACTTTAGGAAACTACATTTAAAGTGATCCAAATGCCAAGTCCCAGCTGTGGGTGAGATGCTTGGCCAACTCTTCCTCAGACCTCATCCCTAAGGAGGCCATGCCATTGGCATTCTATCTCGAGCAAGACTACATCCTTTTGCTTGGCATGGTATTTGAAAACTCTTTGCTTAGTTATCACAGAGTCTCCCTATTGACCACAAAGATGGGAACATGCTACTTCAAGATGACTTTTAAAAATAAGTTTTATGTTTATTAAATATTATTTAGCTTTGCTTTTAAAAATTTGAAATAGATTTTATTTTTCAGAGCAGACTTAGGTTCAACTTTTGTTACAGTCGATGAATATTGACACATCATTATCACCCAAAGTCTATAGTCTACATTAGGGTTCACTCTTAATGTTGTACATTCTATGGGTTTGGATATATGTTAATGGTATAATGGCATGTATCCACCACAAGATGGCTTTTGACAATACATTTTGGCAAAGTCACAAAGATAAGCACTAAATTCTCAATTTAGAAAGCTCAAATAATGTGAGGAATAGGTATCCCTAATCCATCTCTTGAGGAAGGGCTTCAGAAATGAGGTGAAAGCCTTGGATGGAGTTGAATATCAGTGATATCTGTTTTGTATATTACTTTATAATTTTTTAAAAAGTCATTTTACATTTTATTCACTGCTATTTTGATGAGGCTATGTTCTAATATTCTCTACAAAGAAACAACCAAATCAAAATATCCCGTTTTGGCAAAAAAATGAGTCCAAGTATATGCTATGTTGCTTTATATTGGCAATTGGAGTAGGACTGTGAGTTAGGGAAGGGATGGTGGCAGGCAGTAACAGCAGTCCTTTCAAATGTGGAGTGGTCATTTCAGCTTCCTGTGGCCATGTTTGTTTTAAGGGCAATGAAAAGGGAATTGAGTATGAGGCATTGTTTTAGATGCCTTCCATGCACATATTATTGTGCAGGTATCGTTACCCCTATTTTACCCAGTAGGAAACTAATCAGAGAAAAGAACTTGTCCAAGGCTGTGTAATGTGTAGGTTGCAAACATTCACGACTCATAAAGTCCCCAGTGCAGGAAGATTTTTTAAGAAAAAAAAAAATGCATACATTTGATTTGGGGAACACAATGCCTTTATCATAGTGTTATTTTTGTTCCAGTGCCAAAAACTACAATATTTTTCCAGTGAGATACTGATGTTTTGTCTTTTTTCTTCACTTGCTTGAATGAGTCAGAGACTTAAAAGCAAAGGTAATTAAATAAACTGTCCTTGTAAAAGCACTCAAGGCTTAAGGAGGTTTTATTGTTCTAGTTTATGTTAAAGAGGAAAATTATATTTTTAAGGTAATAACATGTTTCTTTTGATAAAGCAAAAATTCACAAACTCAGGCGTAGTTTCATACTGGTCTGCTAAGCTGGCTGCTGCCTGTGATTAGTTTATGCTAGTGACTCTTCTACTCCCACAGAAGTGGGAGAAGTGAGTCCTGCAGAATCCTAGTGAAGGAAGAGCAGACCTGCTCAGTGGGTTGGTCACCTTTCATTTGTAACTCAACATTGCCTTAATCCGGAAGGCCGCGAGTGAAGACTATGTTACTCATTAATGGTTAAGAAAGATCATATAGAAGGCACTGGGAAACATCAATTAAAGTTGTAGAGCTACCTGCGATGCATTATTTTAACTCTGAGTGCCTCAATAACTTTTATTAAACTAGTATTCATTGATTGCTCCTTCTTTGTGTCCTTCATTGGTTCCTTCACATCTTCCAGACCTCTACACTTTCCAGGGCCAGGACCTGTCTGCATTCTCTCCATCTGCATTCACTGTTATCCTTACTCATCAAGTACCATCTGGAAGGTGATGACTTCCAGTGTTAAATTCTCAGCCTAACCTCTCCCCTAAACTCCAAACTCATTTCTAATGGTTGTCTTGACATTTCCTCTTGATATCTAATAGACTTTTTAAACTCATATCCAAAGTAGACTGATCCTCCAATCATCATCCTTTCATCTTCCATCAGCCCATCCTTTCTGTATCTTAATAAAAATCTGGCTTTCTAGTTACTCAGACTAAAGAACTTTGAGTCATCTTTGACTCCTCTTTATCTCTATCTTAACATCTAAGCCATCAACATCAAATCCTATTGGCTCCATCTCCAAAATATATCTGATAGCCAATCATTTCTTGGCATGTATACCTTTATCATCCTGACCAGGGCACTGTCCTCCTAACATCCCTGTTATTCTCAACATGGCAGTCAGAATGATTTTTTTTCAATGAGATTTAAAAGAGTTTATGTTCCTCTACTCAAAACCCTTCAGTGATTTCCTTATCACTTAGAACACAAATCAAAATTCTTACAGTGGCCTTCCACACTCCCTGTGATCCCTCCCCTCCCCCACCAATGTCCTTTTATGATTCCACTCTGGCTCACTCATTCCAGCTACATTGATCTCTCTACTAGTCGTAGAACATACCTTAGTGAGAGGCACAACTCTCATAAAGAGTTTATTAAAACATGAATTTCTGGACCCCACCTCCAGAGTTCATAATTCATCAGGGCTCAGGGGTTGGGATATGACCAGTAACTGGCAATACTAAAAGATTTCAAGTGCCATTGTTACTGACATTTCAGGGATTATACCTTATAGACCATTGGTTAGGTATGCTGATAAATCAGATATCTGGGTGGGTGGGTGCAAACCGTGATATACAGTGTCTGCTGATTTCTGTGGTATAAATATTCCCACTGTGGCCAGTTTCAAGCTTCCAGCATGACATCAGCTGTTTCACAAAATTTCTAAATGTTTAAGAATTGGCCCTCTCATGCACACATGAGGATGGAGCCACTGGTCTAGAATGGCTCTCTGGGTCCTGCTTAGGGGAAAGGGTCAAGTAAGAGAGTGATTGCTTATTCTGTACCTTCTACTGGCCAGTCACTGTTCTGCTTCTTGACATAAAATGTTTCATTTGGTCCTCATAACAAGTCTATGAGATTACGTCTTACCATTTCCATTTTTTAGATGAGGAAATTGATAAGTGAAATTACTTCTCTAAGTCACACAACTGAGATTTGAGTTCAGTGTTGCCTGAATCTAAAGTCCCTCTTCCTCCAAAAAAATATAGTTTCTGAATCTCTTTGGGCAGTGCCATGGCACTGGGACTGTCATTGCAGGGCTAGGAGATGAAAGCTATGTGAAGCTAAAAGTAACCTACAGCATAGACATAGGTGTAGTCTGACCTTAGAGGTGACTGAATTCTCTTTAACTGGGTTTTTAGAAGGGTTTCCTGATGAATAAGGCTATGCAGGAAGTGGGCTGACTGCATGGGGGCTGTAGCCCTCAGAGCTGATCACTGTTCATGGGCCAAGTGAAGCTAGAGAACATGTTTCTTCCCTTAGTTACTGCCTGATAATCCGGGAACTAGTAAATGCAGATCAAAGGAGACTGCAAAGCTCATATACTGAGAAATTTGGTGCCAGGTGCTGAAATAACCTTCCTTTGAGGGCAAGTAAATTCTCTCAATTGATGGAACAGAAGTTGCTCCAGGCAAAGGCCCCACTTGTTCTCCTGTTTAATTGCCTTACTACCCTCATTCTGGATTGAGCTTCAATCACTTAACTTTTTAAGCTTGGAACCTCTGAGACAGGTTTCCACTGGCATGCTTTGTAAGCAATGGGGGCAATTATCCAGACATCAAAATTGCTTTTCTCAGGTCTTTTCTAGCCAAGCTCAGTCTCTGTTTCTCCAAATAGCCTGGAACACTGCCCTTTACCTCACCATCCTGTGCTGATGGAGACTTGGTCTCAGGCTGAGTAGTCTGGCTCTCTGGCCTGAATAGAAAGACTCCAAGCCTAAACATTAAGGACCTTAGGCTTACCCCAAAGTCCAAGGCAATGCAAAGAAAAGTCCAGTGTGATGAAAATCAAGTTGCATATTCTGAGCTGCCTTGATCTTCATACATTTTATTGGGCTATTAGGTAAAGAGCTTCTGGGGTCCTGCTGTCCCTGAGGCATTTCAATAGGGCTCAAAGTAGCAGAGAACAGTAACCCAGAAGATCAGGGAAGACTCCAGCTCTCTTCCACAGATGGGTGAACAAGAGACGTTTCATTTTTAAAACCAATCATTCATTCATTCATTCATTCAAATGCCTTTAAACCAAGTACACTGGAAAACTAGAGGAAGGAGATATCACTCTGGCTGTCAGAGGCCAGGGAACTTTATTAGAAAGCTTCAGGAAGGGTTTTTGGAGATGTAGTTATGAGGACATGGTAGGTGGAAGAAAGGGGGAGACTCGAGGCTGTTATGTAACCAGCACATATAAATTTTAGAATGTTTTGTTGTTTGTTTGCTTGTTTGTTTTCTATTAACTTAAAAGACAAGAATCGAGCTAAGGGCATCAAAAAGTAGGGTTTTTCTAACTCAACAGTTCCCAACTTTTTTGGCACCTGGACCGGTGCTCCTGGGAGAATCTAATGATCTGTGGTGGAGCAGAGGTGGTGATGCGAGTGCTGGGGAGTGGCTACAAACACAGATGAAGGTTCGCTCAATCACCCACCTCACACCTGCTGTGTGGCCTAGTTCCTAACAGGCCAAGGACTGGTACTGGTCTGCGGCCTGGGTTTGGAGACCCCTGTCTAACTTGTTCTGCTCCATCTCAGAGCTTTCTTATAGCCCTCAAGGTGGGTTAAGTAGTGTGCTGCCATTTCCCTTTCTCCTAGTGAGGCCATCTATGCCTCAGGGCCAAAGGACGGAAAGTAACATAATGCTTTCTGTCTAATAACAGTCTTCTCAGAGAGAGTGAAAGCTATTTTTTTGGAGTTTGTGTCACTATTTCTCACTCGAAGAGGGTCTTTGAGAAGACCTAATAAAAGAATCAAAATATCACTTTATTATCATAAAATCTTAGTCTAGATGGAGTTGTATCACTGTAGGTAAGAGGGCTACTGATGCTGGACCCAGACCAAGCAGACTCACCCACCCAAGCACAGGTGTGGACAAGCAGTGGTGACTTAATCTCTGCCGTGAGAGAAGCAAAAGGCTGGGAGAAACAAGCTCAGTTTATTTTTTCCATTACCACTTTGCTTCCCTGAATAAGAAGAGGTGAAAGAGAAGGCTTCCGATGGGAGAGAGAGAGTACTCTGGGGCCTCCAAGGCTTTGGGAATAAAGCAGATTCAACTTGACTCCATCTCTCTAGACCTTATTAAAAGAAGAAAAGTTAATGGGGATTTTGTAGGGCAGGAGTAGAATAAGACTAAGTCTGTGCTTTCTTATGTAGTCAAAAGAGAAAGTAGGAAAGAAGGACCAAATATGGAATTGGACTTCATTTCCAAGCGTGAACCTTCATCACTTTCATCAATAGCCATCTGGCATGCAGTGTTCTATGGCATTTCTCTAAAATGACTGGCAACCTCCAACAGTTTCCTTGGCACTGCCGCTGAGAAGCCTCTGTTCTTAGCAATGTGCTAGAAATAGTCAAAGCCCAACACAGGTAATGATACTTATATAATCAACACCTCATTCAATCTCAATACAATGAAGCCCTCATTCCTGTGTCATACCTCCAGATGCATATGCAAGACTTTTTTTGTTCTGCCTCCATCTCGTGAGGCTTCTTGAAAGAGATGCCAGTAATGGAGAAAAATAACATAAACACACCCACAAAAATGCTCCTCTCTATTGGGTTTCAAATCACTATATTCACATATCCTTATAGCTCTTATTACATGGTGCTATAATTATCTGTTTATATATCTGTCTCTTCCAGTAGAGTTTAGCACTTAGAGGAGAAAAAATACATCCTTTCATCTGTTTATCCTTATCACTGAACACAGATGCTCAAAGAAGATTTGGAGGAACAAATGTTTCAGCTCTACGCTTTGTGCTCTCAGTATGATTGATTTACAACAGGTAAACCAATCATCTTCAGAATATAAATGAAACTCTTAACTTTTTCAAGAATAGATGGTTCTGAAGAGGATTATTTTTCCCTAAGAAGTATGGACCTTTCTCAAGGGGCTTTGTGAGGAATCAAGCCAACAACCAAAATGGGTCTGACCAATAACCCTAGGACACTTTCCACAGGCACAAATGTGTTTGCTCTGGTGCTGTAGCCAATTTTTAGAACTGGCAGTATGATTGGACTGATTTAATCCAAAAATTTATTTAGGCTTTCAAGAGACCAAACTGAATCTCAGCATTTTGGAAGAGAAAAAATATACTTGTGAACAAAATTACACACACACAAATCTGAGATGCTCATAATAGTTTATGATAATCATGTATAAGAAGTTTACTCTATGCTAGAGAAAAGCAGAAACACACAGAACCAAGATTTGGACAGAACTAAGTTCTGTGACGAAAGGAGCCATGAGGTGGCATG